>JAWZYV010013483.1:0-113679 GCA_038373885.1 Cheiracanthium punctorium
TTTTTCCCTTAGTTGTAGTCGGAATTATTAGAAAAAAATTAAAAACTTTTTTCCGAGTCCCCTCTATTAGGAATGATGCAAGAAAAAGAAATCTGTACCCTTCTGTCTTATCTACCAACTGCCACTCAACTCCGTCTCCCCTGCTCCAACCGAATTCTCCTCCATCAGCTGTCATTCAACTCCACCCCCCTCTTAGCACATCGTGGATTATGTAACCCCTGCTCCACCCGTTGTGCAATCCCTGCTCCGCTGCTCCGCCGGGATTGGGGTGGCGCAGTACTCTCAATCTCTCACTACTCGCCTCTATGTTAAAAAACATAGTAGAAGGTGGTCTGTTGTAAGCAGGAGCGTAGCAATTCAATGTTTTGAAGATATGGGGCGGGGGCTCTCAGTATGTTCCTATCGATTTTAGAAACCAAAACAAAAAAGACATCATGATTGTGCTAATTTGTGGTTACTTTCACACTTCAACCAAGGGCATGGGATTCAGGTGTTCGAGGTCTCTGAGCCCTCCTCCTTTCCTACGCCACTGATTGTAAACTTCAACAACTTGTCGCTGTGCCTCATTTGGAGAGGTAATCAGTCTTAACGATACTTTCAAGCTCATATATTTTACATCTGTTACCTATGTCAGGCGCGTAGCCAGGAAAATTTTTCGGGGGGAGGGGATATGAACTTATATGTGTATAAATAGACGGAATTTCATCACTAATCCAAACATTTCGGCGGGGGGGGGAAATATACCGATATCCTTCCCCCTGGCTATGCCCCTGACCTATGTATTTAAAATCAAGCGTTTAAACTGCCTTCTGAACAGTTAAAAATAACAATTTGCAATATATTTTCTAATCGCCCAATTTTTAAAATCGGGCTTTATTTAGAGGTTGGGGAAAGAGGGTTGTAATATAGTGTGATGATGTAAGCTATTTATTTTTTAATATAATATATATTTTAAAAAATAAGAAGAAACATATAGAATACAGAATATATTTTATAGGGTGCGCGGAAAAAAGACCTCGGGGGAAAAAAATCACCTTGTCATTATTTACTACATATGTAAGAACAACATGGAATGCTTTTATTTGAAGAGAGGAAATAGAGAGAAGAGGGGATCAAGATTATTTTTATTTATTTTTTAATTTAGATTACTGATAATCAATGAAGATTAAGCATAACATATAATGGAATCTTATGTATTCCTAGAATTTTAATACCTCATTTTCCGACACCTCCCCAACTCACATAAAGTTTGAAAGTTTTTAAAAAAATTTACGAAATTTGCATTTTATTTCTTTTATTTTTTAATATTTATTTTAGGTTTTCCTTGCGCTTCATATTTAATATGTTTCTCTAGAAAAGAGAGCATAAATGGGATAAGAGCATACGCGGGCTCGGAATCACTTATTGTTTGCACTATAGCATTTGCGCCAAAAACTTCCATTTTTATCATATTTCATGTACATTATAAAATGTTATTTCCATGGACTAATTTTGCTTTGTGGCACTTTCTTTTTTTTTTTTTTTTTTTTTTTTGATCGTGTCATTTATCCTCCGAGCAAAAGCTCGCAAGGATTTCTTAAAACATTTTTTTTTTTTAAAGTTAATATATATTTTTTGAATTTTTATCGCTGTTCTTTCCCTTCAAACCCTAGAATGCACACTTACGACTCTGTATTGCAACATCTGAGCATAGGATTTCGCATGATTGTGGTTGTTTGATTTCCACGTTGCCATCATGTCCGATGAGACCATCTAAGAGTCACTGGCACTGACTTAAAAAAAAATGAGGGGGCCCGTTCTCCAAATCCTGTTAGAATCACGGAAAAAGTGCACCTGGAAAACAGTACACAATATTGAATGGGTTTGTATTTTGGGAAGAGAAGAGGAGGGGGGGGGGGGGTGCCGCGGCGTGAGTTAAAAAAATGTGCGAAACAAGTGGGCATCCAAAAGAGCGTAAACAAAGGTACATTAGTGTATTAGTGTAGTAATTAATTAATTTTTTATTTTTATTTTTTCACAAAGAAACGAAATTACTACAGATCTGCACTTTTATTACAAAACAAATTTGAGCCCAGTAGTCAATGAGTGAATATCCTCACTTGGAGGGGGGATTGGGCATTCAGAGTGTGAAACAGTTTAGTATAAAAATGAAACAAAGAAATCAAATACTTAAAAAAAATCACTAAACCAAAAAGCACCCTTTCGGATGTCCACTCCTTTTTTACATTTTTTATTTCAAGCGCCAATCCCGCCCATCCACCCACTCATATAAAAAAAAAATAAGCCCCCTTCAATATCGTGCGTTTTTTTCCGAGTGCGCTTTTTTCCGCCCACCACATTCTTATCTCCATAGAATTGGGCCACATTCATGTACAAACCGATCGTACGACCGGTCGTGAAAGCTATTAGTGGTGGGGGGATTTTCGTCACCGGAGCAGCGGATATTTGGCCATAAATCTCAATTTGTGGCTAAAGTGGGAATGTTTTGGGTCAAGGGGTCAGATCGGATGTTTGACGATTTTGCGTTCGACCAGTCGGACACTTCAAAGGCACCCGCTCTAAAAGGTTGCTAGTTTAGCCAGATATAGCAATTCAGCGACTTAGTGGCGATTTTTTTTTTTTAACGTGGCCTATTTTGTCAGTAGTTGTACAATAATTGATCAAATTAATTTTAAATCAAAGGCAAATCCGCTTGTAGGGCGGGGGAGGCACCCCCTCTGAAAAAATGTCTGGATTGCACTCTTATTAAATGTATGGACGCCCGTATTAGTACTTTTGGTAAAAAGCGGGAACTTACCTTGGTCTTTCATTTCTGTAATTAATAGAGTTCATTATGTTGTAAAAAATATTTACTACACCGACGACTTAACGAGAGGGTTCTTTGAGTCTCTACCCCACCTTTTATGGGTATCCACTATTAAATGTACCCACACAAATACATGCATACATATAATTTAAAAAAATGCTGGAATATAAATCTTAAGTTTTAAATTTCATATAAATGAGTAATTATTATAAATAGTTCACTGGCTAAAATAAAAAAATAAAACATTAAATCTTTGTTTCTTGGGATATGTCTTACAGAATCATTTACGATTCGGTGGCTAAAGGTGCAATTATATAATTATTTATTCTATTTATTTAAGAGTATACTATGCTTTTTCATCACTGTGTGGTTTTATTATCTTATTTTTTAAAGTTTATAAAATAATGTAACTTAAAAGCAGACTTTCAAATTATATGCAGCAAGCATTAAAATTTATTGCCTATACTAATGTTAATCAGTAAGAGTAGAATAAAAAACTAATCGGAAAAAAATTGTACGTGAATATTCTTATAAATAAATAAATTGTAAGGACTGAAAGTTTCTCTTCAGGATTTTGTGTGCAATAAAATAAATTTTTCTATGCTGTTCACTGCTATTCATAAAATGTTAAAATGTTAAGTTAAAATGATGCCATAATTTTACTTATGTATCTGTATATAATATGCATTTACAAAAGAAAAAAAAAAAAAAGCCTTTCCAATTACCGAACAGTTTGAGTAGAATGTTTGCGTTCTTAATTTTTTAATTTATCTTTATATGAAAGTGCACAGTTTTACAGCTCTCCAATTTGGAAGAAATAGAGATCCACACATGCCACAAATAATATTCAAGTTTTGGTGATCTATCTACCTGTTGAGGATCACCAAATCATTAGATCAAATAAAGAACTTACATAGTGACTTCAAATTTACTGGATCAGCGTGAAATGTATACAGTGTATTTTCCTCCCCCACCCCCAATTTAGCTTTCTTATTCTAGCAATTAATATTCGGTCAATATCCCTTTAGATTAAAAAAGTATGGTAAATTTAGATTAAGGAAGTCTTAGATTTTTAAGAAAGATAAAGCTAAAGTCAGTTTTGCAGATATATCCAAAATAAATTTTTGTTTGCTTTTCGTAATTGTTCACTCCGTGTGCATAATCAAAGTTTGAGCGGTTTTTTCTTTAGTTTTTTTTTTTTTTTCTTTCTGATGGACACTTCTCCTCCTCCAAATGTATTCACATAGGAAGAAACCTTTTTCGTTTTGTGTTCTTTGACTTCAACTGATCTATCGAAGATACTTGTACCCTTGGGAAAATTCATTAGTACGTTCAAGGCGGCAAGTTTCCTCAAAGAATGAACCAACCCTTCTTATCTGTAGCTCTGGGAACCGCCGATTGAGACCCATAAATATCTCCTATTTCTTGTCTATTCTCAATGACTTTCGACTGAGGTGCAATAAAACAGAACTCGATATAGGCGATAGGCCCAGTGAGTGCTCTATTGTTGATAGAAGAACCGGAAATTGATATGCAAATACGGAACTGTCTTGTCACTTTCACTGGAGACTTTGTAAAGACAGTTGCAAAGAAATTTTTGGTCGTAAAGGTGTTTATTTTGAGAAGAAAAAATGTCCGACTACAGAAAGCAGAAGGAAGAAGGGTGTTGCTCTTTTTAATAATGGGCGCAACAAGTTTCAAGAGCTCCATATAGGTCTCCTCGTTCATTCGCAGATAATTGTGAAAATCTTCTGGCGAAAATCGTAAATTTTCTAATAATTTTATATGGGATAAATTCTCTCTTTCTTTTAGCCAATTTTTTCCCAATTTTTTTTTTTAGCTTTTCGCTTTTTCTCGCTATTTTTTTCAGAAAGCACGATGCCAACTAACGCAATCGCTGTATCCATCGCCATTCCGTCCCAAGTCTGAACGCAAACTGTGAAATGTTTGATCGTGTGGGCAAATGATGAAGGCGTGGAAAGTCAGTTATTTATTGCTATCGCGGTCATAAAAAACTCCCACCCCGGTCATAAAAATCGCCCGTAACTAATTGTTTGACAGACGAATTGGTATGTGAATGCCGGCTTTAAGTGAAAATTGGTGGATGTGAGATGTGAGGTAGTGTGAAGGTCCAGAGTTTTGGATTACACCGCATTTGCTGATCTAACGGTCTGGAGTTTCGGGCGGTTTTCTCCAAATGTAACATGAATATGTGTTAGAACCCCTTAAAATGTCGTTCGCCAAAGATATTCTTACTTTATCAGATGGTCCTCGTGCTTAACACAGCAACAAAGACCGTAGTAGACCAGCGAGGTTAGAAAATTTCAGAAATATTTTTGTTTAAATTAATATATATATATATATATATATATATATACACACACACACACGCACACACATTTTTTAATAAGTGGGTCTGCTGTAAGCAGAAGCGCAGCAGCTCAATAAGTTTAGGGGGGGGGGATCGGTATATGTTTCTATGAATTCTGGAAACTACAAAAAATTGAACTTATTTGAGGTTATTTTCATTTGTGGTTGGGAGGGTGTCTCAGAGATGACTTTTACTAGCCAGAAAAATAAGCTTTCTCTGTAAAGTGATAGAGTGATTGAGAAGGTTTTGAAGTATTTAGACCTTTAACCGCATAGTTTCTTTATGCATGTTAACGTGCATGGGCTATTTCGAGTGCCATGGTAAGACATAACACTAAACGTAGAAAGACACTAAACATGGTAGACGACTGAAATATGGAAGTCCCGTGTTAGGGCCTACCACCCGGCTATCAAACTGTCTGGAATTTTGGTCGGTTTTCTCCAGGTGTGAGGTTAATAAAAGTCTTCCGACCAAGGAATCTCCATGGACCAGATCTCCCTCGTGTAGGTTTGCCGAAGATCAAACCAAAACAGACCTCCCTCGCATACGGACACACAATTTGTCTGGCTTACGTATGTAAAATTGTTAATTCTGCAAGATTTTTACAGCCTTCAAAATAAAATATGCACCAAAACACTGTTTTTCCCCCCTTAAAAAATATACCTCTAAAATTATTGTAAATATTATGTGGTGGAGGGGAATTGGAAAAGCGCTTTTAAAAGTACTTTTAAAAGCGCTTTTTGTTACTTAAAAGTTTCTGTTCCAGACTATCAAGCATTTTATTGCTAAAACTAGCTGAAGTACCCGTCGTTGACGGGTTAGTACTGAATGCAAATTTCTAAAAGCAAGAACTTTCGTCAGCATTGTAGGAGTACACAGAATGGATGTAGTATGTTGCCAAAGTAAAGAAAGCGCAATTATAATTTTCATGTATTGTTAAAATATTACAGGTTAGAGAGTAACTAAGTAATATCATTTCATTCGCTTTAGTCGTAATTATGGGATGCGCGAACGAATATTTACACATATTCAAATAATTTTCGCAAAATCTCAAAATCTAATCAACATTTTTGAAAAATTGGAAGCCTAGAATTTAAGTTGAGTGACAACCTATCATGTCACCCAATTTCGTTTAATTCCCTGCTGTCTTTATTTCGTGGTGCTGGAACAAACATTTTAGCATTTTTAAACGATTTTTACAAAATCTCAAAATGTAATCAAAATATTTTTAAAATTCAACACCTATAAATTAAGATTAGCAACTACCTATCATATCACCAAATTTCGTATTCGTCGTTATTACGCGATGCTTGAAAAAATATAACCGCATTTTGGGAGAATTTTCACAAAATCTCAAAATCTAATAAAAATGTTTAAAAAACTGGACACCTATACTTTATGTTGAGCAACAACCTATCATGTGACCAAATTTCATATCATTCGCTTTAGTCGTTATTACGTAATGCGTGAACAAAAATTCACTCAGTTTGAAACGATTTTCGCAAAATCCCAAAATCTGATCGTTTTTTTTTTATAGTTTATAGATGCTTGTAGTTTAAGGTGACCACCTATCATTTCACCAAATACCATTTTTTCACCTTTGCAGTTATTACGTGATGTGCGAACACAATACGTAGTTTGAAACAATTTTCGCAAAATCTCAAAATCATATCAAGATTTTTTTTAATTCGACGCCTATGTTTTAAGTTGAGTGACCACCTATCATGACACCTAATTTCATATCATTCGCTTCAGTCGTTTTTACGTGATGCTTGAACACAAATTTACGCAGTTTGAAAGGATTTTCGCAAAATCTCAAAATCCAATCAAGATTTTTTAAAAATTCGACGCCTATGTTTTAAGTTGAGTGACCACCTATCATGGCACCCAATTTCATATCATTCGCTTAAGTCGTTTTTACGTGATGCTTGAATAAAATTTACGCAGTTTGAAACGATTTTCGCAAAATCTGAAAATCTAATCAAGATTTTTTAAAAATTCGATGCCTATGTTTTAAGTTGAGTAACTACCTATCATGACGACCAATTTCATATCATTCGCTTCAGTCGTTTTTACGTGATGCTTGAACACAAATTTACGCAGTTTGAAACGATTTTTGCAAAATCTGAAAATCTAATCAAGATTTTTTAAAAATTCGACGCCTATGTTTTAAGTTGAGTGACTGCCTATCATGACACCCAATTTCATATCATTCGCTTCAGTCGTTTTTACGTGATGCTTGAACACAAATTTACGCAGTTTGAAACAATTTTCGCAAAATCTGAAAATCTAATCAAGATTTTTTAAAAATTCGACACCTATGTTTTAAGTTGAGTGACCACCTATCATGACACCCAATTTCATATCATTCGCTTCAGTCGTTTTTACGTGATGCTTGAACACAAATTTACGCAGTTTGAAACAATTTTCGCAAAATCTGAAAATCTAATCAAGATTTTTTCAAAATTCGACGCCTATGTTTTAAGTTGAGTGACCACCTATCATGACACCCAATTTCATATCATTCGCTTCAGTCGTTTTTACGTGATGCTTGAACACAAATTTACGCAGTTTGAAACGATTTTTGCAAAATCTGAAAATCTAATCAAGATTTTTTAAAAATTCGACGCCTATGTTTTAAGTTGAGTGACTGCCTATCATGACACCCAATTTCATATCATTCGCTTCAGTCGTTTTTACGTGATGCTTGAACACAAATTTACGCAGTTTGAAACAATTTTCGCAAAATCTGAAAATCTAATCAAGATTTTTTAAAAATTCGACACCTATGTTTTAAGTTGAGTGACCACCTATCATGACACCCAATTTCATATCATTCGCTTCAGTCGTTTTTACGTGATGCTTGAACACAAATTTACGCAGTTTGAAACGATTTTCGCAAAATCTGAAAATCTAATCAAGATTTTTTAAAAATTCAACGCCTATGTTTTAAGTTGAGTGACTGCCTATCATGTCACCCAATTTCATATCATTCGCTTCAGTCGTTTTTACGTGATGCTTGAACACAAATTTATGCAGTTTGAAACGATTTTCGCAAAATCTGAAAATCTAATCAAGATTTTTTAAAAATTCGATGCCTATGTTTTAAGTTGAGTGACCACCTATCATGACACCCAATTTCATATCATTCGCTTCAGCCGTTTTTACGTGATGCTTAAACAAAAAAAGCGTCACGGACAGAATGACAGAAGGACAGAATGACAGAATGACAGACAGACAAACTTTTTTTTGAGGGTCGCATCGGATTCCCGGGTGCTTGAAACGGATAGAAATCGCAAAATTTTTGAATTCCAAGAAATGTACAGACAAAAGACTAATTTTATTTATATAGATAGAGCAAAAAATTTAATATACCACAAAATCTTTCCCTACACCAAACGCTAGAAGACAGGGGAAGTTCTTTTCCATAAAAAATGACATCTTTAATATTGTTCGCTTTTTCCACTCTCCTTTCATAATATCTCTAAAATTTCGTACAAACCCTTAATTCTATGTCCACAGCAATTAGGAGACAGACAAGCAGACAAATCGAAATCACAGACCATTCATCATCAACTTCTTAATAAGGAGTTAAAATGGGATTAAAGCACTTTCAAGTTTCGATACTCCACAGTTACGTCATTTTTATAAAAATATTCATTTGTCTTCCTCAATAATAATTATTGCCAAGGTGTTTTAAAAATACATTAAATGTATGTTAAACGGAGCTATAAACTTTGTATTTTGATGTCTATTTCAGTAGTGGAAAATTTTGCAAGTAAAATATAAAAGCAAGCAATTTAAAAAAGAAGAAAGAAATCAACAGATCTGACTAATATGCTTTCTGTATAATTAAACTCTTATTCCCTAATTTTGAATTAATGGATGTACGAACATTCCCCAGCTATGCGTACGCGAAATTTGAAGACAACCTTGACAGTAATTAGGTCGAGGGGATCAGAATCCATTCGTCTTCTTTTGATAAGAATACCAAGGTCCGTCGTGTCAGAGCCATTGAAAGAAACTCCACCGCCGATACTACAGTGGACCCTCAGGCTGCAGGACACCCCCCATTGTGGCAGCTAATTGCCTCTCCGTTCTCACGAATTCTCAGAGGGGGAAGGGACAATTTCCGGAGACGGTCTTGCCAGTTTGAGAAACAAAAATAGAAAACGAGAAAACTGGGCTTGAGCGCTTTTGAAGGCATCTTCAATTAGTGACTATAGTCGGTTTTGTCAATTTGAGAGGCAATCTCGAGGAACGACTTAACACGGGGTTGACAGTGGGAGGGTTAATCCTATGGATCTCAGCTGTCGGGGAAATGCAGAAGGTCAACTCGCGTTCCAGAGAACATCTTCAGAAATAGCCACAAATATTTCCATTCTATTGAGTCATTTTGAAAAGTTTGATTACAACTTCATTAAAAAATTCATTCGACTTGTTACTGAAAAGTCCCTGAAATGATCGGGACAGATAGACTACAGCCTAATGAATAATCCGGCCCACTGACGGATTAATACAATTTTGTGGGTGGAGGCTTGGATGGAAGATTCACATACATATATATAAATTTTATGGACGTAAGTTGGGATTGTTTACATTAATTTCATTTTTCTCGGGAGGGGCGGTGGCCTCCTCCGACCCCCTCCCTTTAATCCGCCCTTGATCAGACCCTGAATCTGTTCTTTTGTTTCGGCACTTAGTTTTCTGACTATATTTCGTTTATTTCTTCAAATAAAGACACAAATGTAAAATTATTGGTAAAGAATCCATTTTCTAAAGGCCATAAATAGGTGGTGCAAGGATCTGGATACCCCCTCCTCCATTTGTCCGAGTTTCGCTTTTAGTCAACAAAAAGATAATGATACAGCCTTTCTTTCTGTCTTTCTTTTATTTCCCACCTTTTGGACGCTCCCTGAAATTTTTTTCTGAGAACTGTGTTTCTGTCTCTTGTGTATGTCCTTATTGCAGACTTTAGTATACTCATTTAGTTTCGCCTAGGTAATGAGTTGACTAAATAATGCAGGCATGCAACAGCCACATTAAATATATTAATGACTATGTCATTTTATCTCTCACCCCTTTTTGAAAATGTGACATAAAAATGAGACACGAAAATGCGTTACGAAAGCGCGACATAAAAGTAAGAATAAATGTCCGCTGAAAATGTTAGTATGTGTTACGTAAACCTCCGAATTCTATAACCTCCGTAAGGTTGCATTTATTTGATAAAATGATTGTTTAAAAATTTCATCCGTTTATTTAAATACTATTAGTTCACAACAGCTTTAATCTATTGTTACACTATTTCGTAAGCTGTAGAATATACATCGCATGTATATTTTACATATATTTAAATACTATTAGTTCACAACAGCTTTAATCTATTGTTACAATATTTACTAAGCAGTAGAATGAGCATCACATGTATTTTTCTATAAATAGGTTACACTCCTAAAAATTTCAACATTGGGTTACCAGGTGAAATATACGATAGATGAGAGATAAAATATCATAGTCCATTAAATAGCGTTTTAATATGGCAATCATGAAACTAAAAAATTAGGGGGCTTTTCCATTGACGAGGCTCGAACAGCCGAGTGCCGAGTTATATTCTTTCAAAGAGTTGTCTACAACTGATTTACAGTTCCACTATATAGAGCTTCAGAAATTGTCTTATCCAAAAAAAAAAAAAAAAAAAAAAAAAAGAAAGAAAGAAAGAAAGAAAAAAAAAGTATTACAAGATTTATCTGTTACCTTAAAAAATCAAGAAAGATAAATCATGCCAATCTCATAGATTATAAAACACTTTCCAATACAAAAATATTTTTGCGACAAATCTGCGATGTATTTTAGTTGAAACTGGCGAGATTTCGTAGATTAAAAAATGTTGTATTATCCCTAAATATGCAATTTTATGAGACCCTGTAAAAGACCTTTAATTTTTTTTTAGTGTTTAACTGAAGAATATAAAAATTTTATACTCATTGTCTTGTGCTAGAAATGTATTAGTGTCTCTCAAATGCCACAGACTGCAGTGTATGGGAATTTTTTTGAGTGCTCCTGTAGAACTATTAATAATACGGACATTATTCTCAATGGAGAGCATCATTTTGAGAGCCTTAGTAATATATATGCCAACTTTGTTTTCTTTCAAAAATCGAATATCTCTAAAATATGTTTTCAAGAATGACTGTTGATTCAGTCATTCCTGTATCAACAGATACAGGGGAGACCCCCCCCCCTGAACCCCCCTCATTTTTTAGTTCTGTTTTTTAGACTGTGTTATACATTCGATTTTTTTCTTCTGTAAAAGAACTATAAAGGCTACATACACCATTTTCAATATGGTGCATGTTGCTGTACATAGAAAAAACATAAATTTTGCACAAATCGATGTATATCCACAGCAGTTAGAACACTGGATGGGTGGACATCAAAACAGACAAATAACTGAAATCATAAGGACCTCTTAAACTTGCTGGTAAGTTAAAAATGTATAAATAATCCTTTTATACAACATATAATGGTATCGGACGAACACAGAGAGCGATAAATTTATTCTTTTAAGGGTTAACAGTCTCAAATTAATTTTCCACTCGCTAAAGAATCAAAGTTTGCAATTTTGTATCGTGTAAATCCTTTAACCCGTTTTGGGTTCTAATGCATTAACAGATTTTCGTCGGTCGGAGACCCCTTCCTACTCCTAGGCAGATAGCCCTAACAAAACACAATAAATCAGTTAATTAAAGTGCGAGTAACGAATTTTCAAAATTCCGAAAGAAATCGTCATAGCTTAATATAATCACATTAGACATTTTTCAAGGTACTTACATATTTTCCCGGCGATCCGCCAAGACGAGCCACTTTTTCGCCAAGATAAATGCCGGACACATGAAATTATTGATGGTTCGGAATACGATTGCCAACAGTTTGCCAGCAAATTTGAGGAAAAAATAGTTTGGCGTTAATGACCGCCGGGATAATACGTAAATACCTTTTTCGATTTATCGTAAAATAATAAAAATATCGTCAAGTTCGGTTCATTTTTCAAAGCATTTTTTTCGCACCCTATTAGGCAATTTAACGCAAAAGTCGCCAACATTGCCGGCTTTCGGTGCAAATTTTGAAGGAGGCACACGATTGTCGTCGGATTATTAGCTAATCATATTGTAGGATAGTATTATATGCTTAAAATAGATGCCTGTCTCTAAACTGCCATTGACCGTATTGTATTGAAATTATTTTGAGTGCTCCCGTATAGAAAAACTTTTAACTATACAGACACTATTTTCGATGCAAAGCTTCATTTTGTAATCCTTAATAACATCCAATTTTGTTTCATTTCAAAGAGCAGAATATCTCTAAAACTAGAAGTCAAAGCCTTTTGTGGAGGCAATTACAACGGGCGCGAGAAAAAACATTTTAAGGAAATTTGTCTTTCATTCAATATATTTAATTTTCATCCACCTATAATAAATAAGTTCATATTCAATTTTTATTACAGACCCAAATCGAATTTCATGCTCATCTGAAAACGCGCGGAATCTTTTCGCAGTCGAAAGATTTCGTTTTGTATACATTAATCGAATATCCAGCAGAAGATTTATTTGTGTGGAAAAAATAATAATAAACTGTGTAATCGGGAGAAATTATTTTAAACATATTGGAATGCCCCATTTGTATGACGTCATCATACAATTTTCACTTAAAATAGGTCATTTTGTCACGCAAATGATTCACTTTTTTTGACTCTCTGAAACGAAATGGTGCTAAAAATAGCGAAAAATCGTTTAAAATGAGGGAACGAGTGGATTTTCAGATTTTTAAAATTGACAGATTGTTTTCTATATTTTTTTTTACAAAGTTGTGAAAAATTTCAAGCGGATCGTACAAACGATGTAGAAGTTGTTAGGCTTTTTATCCTTGTAATCTTTTTGAAGTCATGGAGGAAAAAGTTTAATCTTGAAGTCAGGGTTCACCGCAACTACAAGGGGTGATCAAAGGAAAAGGTACGAAACGTCGTAACAACCTAACCGTTATCATATTTGTCCATGCAGCTATGAGAGCACGTAGCGAGAGATCTAGGAATGCGATTGGAGCCTTTTGTGTGGATAGGAACATGCGGGGCCTGCAGGAGAGAGCAGAAGCTCTTGTAAAAAGCACCCTCCTACGTCCAATGGATGCGGCAGTGCGTGTGAGGACAGGATAGCGTTCACATTGCAAAATTCGACGATTTAGGGACAGCGGAAGGTCTGAAACCGGCCACTATTCATCGCAGGATGATGACCGTATACTGGGAAGGCTGTGTGTCCCACAAGTCAATGAGAAAATGGAATGTCCGTTTTCACCAAGGAACTGGCCAAGTGGGAGACGTTGGTTTATCCGCCCTACAGTCCGGACATGTCGCCCTGCGATTTTCATGTGTTGGGTCCACTGAATAAACCACCTGAAAGGGAAGCGCTTCAACTCGGACGACGTACTCAAGGACGCTGTGACGGACTGGGTCTCGTCACGGCCACAGGAATTCTGGGAAACAAGGAATCCAGCGACTTGTTCGTCAGTGGGACCGTTGTGCTCAGGCCTATGGTGTATATTTCGAATAAAGTCTACATTTGTATCCACCGTGTCGTTTCGTACCTTTACATTTGATCACCCCTTGTAGTTAGTAGGATGATACACTTTAAAAAATAACTTCCCATAGAGCGCAATGTATTGAGACTATTTTGAGTGCTCCTGTAGAAAAAAAATCTATAAATGCTACATAGATCCTTTACAATAGGGTACATGGTACTGCAGATAAGAATAACATATATAAATTTCGTAGAAATCGATGCCTATTGACGCGAGTTATATCAAGGACGGACAGACAGACAAACCGAAATCTTATACACTTTTCTACCTTGTTGAAAAGTGTTAAAAAAGCTAGATCTTGAGGGGAGAAAGACGAAAATTTTCAAGGTAAAGGCGCGGGGCCCCCCCAAAGTGCGGGGCCCTTAGCATTTGCTACATCTGCTATATTGTTAATCCGGCACTGCTGTTCGATCACCCGTAGGTCGTTTAACCGGCTTTCGGAGCCATTGGGTGTCCCTGAGGCGTTCATCATCACTCTCCTCCTCCCCGGATTCTGACGGGGAGGGAGCGGTGGTATCGCTATTGCTTTCCTCCTTAGACAGGGAGTCGTCTGCTTCCGACTGTCTGGGTTCTGCGTTATTTTCAATAATGTCCGGAATGGGGCCCATCACTGCTCCACTGCTATTGCTAGCTAGATCAAAAACTGATTTTTCGTTACTCCTTTTTGAATAAAACAAATTTTCGTCAAAGGTGGCGTTAATTGTTTCTACAATCTTATTAGAATCTGGTAACCAGACTCTGTACCCCTTAGTGCTAAAGGCATAGCCTACTAGCACACCTTTTACGGCTTTTTGTTGAAATTTGTTTTTTCTTTGTTGTCGCGGGACACCTACATAAGCTACACAGCCAAACGGTTTCAAATGTCGTACGGAGGGTACTGCACCACTATACAATTCGAAAGGGGTGAGGGATTGCTTTCCATGGCAAACACGATTGTGTGTGTATGTATAATACAATGCTGCCTCGGGCCAAAAGCTGTCACTTAACCCACTTTCTGATAATATGGTGAGTACACCATCCATGAGGGTACGATTAAAGCGTTCAGCTACCCCGTTCTGTTCCGGGGTATAAGTATTTGTTAGCTCATGTTTAACCCCAGTGTCTGAGCAATATTTTTTGAAATGTCTATTTACAAACTCGGTACCGTTATCGGTACGAATTGACTTCAATTTTCTGTCCAGAAAACGTTCAGCACGAGATATGTGCCTCTCAAAAACTTTAAAAACCGAGTCTTTCTGTTTGATGGGGTAAACAGCAACTTTCTTTGAGAATTCATCAATAATTGACAGAAAATATTTTTCTCTACCTCTACCTTTTACTGTGGTCGGTCCCCATGTATCCATGTGTACAATTTCAAGTGGGTGCTTCGATCGAGTGTCGGGAAGTGGACTGAATGAAACACGGCGCTGCTTATTTAACTTACACTGCTCACATTTAATTTGTTCAGTTATTTTTGGAAGTCCTTTTACTGATTGGTTATTATGAGCGTGCTTAATTGTGTCAATGTGTGTGTGTCCTAGCCGACGATGCCATAAAAAAGCTCGATTTTCGCCCCTCCCCTTATCTTTTACCGACGTGTCAAATTTAACAATTTTATTAGTTTTACTGGGTTTGTCTGGATATATACGATAGACACCATCCTCTAAAGTGGCTGTAAAAAGGTGTTATTTTGTCTAGTTACTTTAAATTTTCTATCGCCCCTGAGAAGAAGGCACCTTCTCTATCTAAACAAGCCCCCGAAATTAGATAACGACGGAGTTGAGGGGAAAACATAACATTTTTCAATTTTAAAACATTTTTTCCAAATTTTAAAAAGACAGTCCCTCTACCCTCTATGGGTACAGAAATGCCATCAACAGCAACAATAATGTCCTGGTTTTTTAATCTACGATAGTCTTTCATAATATTCTTCTGGCGGCAGAAATGATGTGTAGCTGCTGTGTCTAGGAGCCAGTGGTCCTCCACGGATCCAAGGTTGGATTCAGCAATGAAATAAGATGACACATACCTGGAGTCACGGGGGGAGGGAGTGCGGATAGACCGACGTCTCCGCCCGCGACAGTGACTCTCTCCGGCAGACTCGTCTGAGTCAATTTCAGAACTTCTCGAGCTGGAGCGGCTACCTTTAAACTTGGAGCGGCTGCCTCTGGAACTGGAGCGGCTCACACCCAAGTTGTAGCGGCTGTCTGGAACTGGAACGGCTGTCACCTGGGCTAGAGCAGCTACCTCTGGAACTGGAACGGCTGCGTCTGGAATTGGAGCGGCTGTCGTCTGGACCAGGGCTGCTGCCTCTAGAACTAGGACGGCTGTCGTCAGAGTTAAAGAATCTCCGACATCGGTTCGGAATCAGTCTGGATATCTGCTGGGCTTGATACAAAACTCCATTAGAAGCATCAAGATCCTTCAGCTGGAGATGAGACTCCTCTGCAATCAGGTCGGCGAGAATTTTCTCGAACGTGAAGTCTTCATTCTTCCACCTCAGGATGGCTTGCTTTATCGCTTCAAAGTCAGGGGGGAGATACCTCAGGAGCTGAAAGCTCAGGTAGACCTCCGGTATTGGCTGGTTAATTGTAATAAACAACTGGTTTTTTATCCTTCTAAGTCTTGCTGCGAACTCATTCACCGTTTCATCATCGTTGATTACACAAGCACATAAGTCTGAAAAAATTGACATATGAAAGAACCTATTATCAGGGCCAAAATGTAAACTTAGCTTCTTCCATACCGTCACCACATCATCGTATTCTTCCACGATCTTTCTAAAGTCGGGTTCGATGTTCAGATAAATTGTTGAAAGGGCTATGCGGCTGCGAGCATCGAAGTCGCGTATCTCTTGAACACTTGTAGCAGATTTTTCATCGGGTATCGGACGGGTTTCCTTTTCGTTCACGATATCCCAAGCACCTTTTTCGATCAGGACATACTTAATATCTGCTGCCCAGTTGGCGTAATTTAAATTATTCAGTTTCTCAATACTGACAGGATTCATCTTGATTCTTTTCAGGCTTGTGCCCCTCCTTCACAAATAATCACAAATCTCCTTAACTGAGGGTCTTGCCTTTCACATCTTTTAAATCATTCATCACTGCTTCAATAATCTGCTGACTTAATGCCCATAACCACTGTTGTTCAAAGTCGACTGGGCTAAACATTTACTGAATTTCTTATATAAAAAATGACGTTTTTAAAGTCGACGTCGAACATCTAAAACTAGCAGATTTTTCTTAATTGGCAGAGGAAGCAGGTTGTTTAAAGAAACAGTCTAAAAAATGCATGATGACAAACAGATGAAGACACCTTTTAGCAGATAAAATCAGTTTATTAAAAATGGTAGAAACATAAATGCCTTACTATCCACATAAGCACATCTTGTACTGGAGTCACAGCAAACAAAAAAAAAACATAATTGCAGGCTGGAACAAAAACGGCTTACCAGTTGCCGTGCAAGTAAGCCATTGACCGGCAAGAGAAAGCTTCACTAAATGTAACAGCATTTAAAAGCCCTTGGCGGACGACCGAGTAAACAAAAAGTTACCCCTCATTCGCCGAGAGGGAAAAGCGTCATATAGTGATGTAAGAGGGTGGCAAATTAGCATCACTTCACGTTTTAACAGCCGAAAGAAAGTGCGTAGTTAGATCAACGCAATTTGAGTAGCGGTATCGCCGTTACGAGTTGCTTAAGATTTAATAAAGATGATTCAAAAGGTTTTAGATTTGCCAGAAGTACTGCCACCATTAAAATACGGTAAAGTAAATTTTCAAAGTTTAAAGGGAAGTTACAGAACTTAAGCTATTACGTAAATCACGAAGTATAATTACTAAAAAAAAGGTTTTTGCATTAAGTGCAGTGACAAGAAAGGCTAAAAAAAAATGCTTTGAAAAGCAAACAAAGCGACATAAAACCAATTATAAACAATAATTTTTTGAGTAATTTTCTATTTTATTAATGATTATAGTCATTAATTAATTTAATCAACAATTTTGAGATATATCATTAACTTAGTTAAAAACTTGTAGTGTATCATAATATAGTTAAAATTTAACTTAGAGATAGCTTTAAACTGAAAGCAAACATTGCATTAATAGATTACATTGCATTAAAATAATAGAACGAGTAACTAGATTATCATTAATTAAGAACACGATTATTAACTTAATAATTTTATCGAAACTTAACTTACGGTTATCGTTAAACAGAATGCAAATTAATGAATCACAATGCATTAAATAAATAGAACCAATAGTTATATATTGTTGATGTTGTTCTAGAATTACTGCCGATTAGCTACACATAGGCTCTAAGCCAAGAGGTGGGGTGTCCTCCGTGGAGGTCTTAACCCGTAATTACGCTAAGTTTTGGAGGAAATCGCGGAAAACTGGTTTCGAACCAGGCACCTTCCGTCTCCCAGTTCAGAGCGCTATGCACTCGGCCACTGATGGGGCCCAATAGTTATATAATTATAGTAAAAAGTTAACTTACGTTTAGCATTAAACTAAATGCAAATTTATGAAATAAAATCAAAGATTGCGGCAGGGATACTAATCTGTACTCGACCCAAATTATAAATAGAAAATTGCTCAAAGAATTATTGATTATAATCAGTATTATGCCTCTTATTATAAAATTCTAACAAAAACATCTCAATTTTCTGTTACATGTTACAAAAAAACTTACTGTGACTTTTTTAATCAAATAATATGATACTACATGAAAACAGGTTTGTATATTTATTTACATAACTTAGTGTCAAGCAAACTTCTGAAATTCGCCCGTGAAACTAATTTATTATCTTCTGACCATACCCCTAAAAAGTAATGATATCCCCATGCAAAAACCCTTAACTGGTTAAAAATTTGTGAAGCAGCATTTTACTTTATAGCTCTATGAATTTTAAATATGGGTCTTAAAAATAATGATATCAAATTTTGAGTGACGCCCTGCTGGGATTTTTAAAGATTTGTTTTTAAATTCCATTACAGTTACTTTCGTTTTATTTTCTAAAGAAGATTTACGCATTTAAGCAATGCTTTTAATTATGAAATACACTGTCAAATATATCACACTTTCACTGAGTCTACATAATGTATTCAAATGAATTTATTTCAATAATTTAATTTATTTTTTGCGTCATGCTATCCAAAAGGGCAAGTAAAAATTAACGTAAATATTTAGTTAGCGTCATAGTAACCAAACTAAGTGAAATGCATATGAAAATTTTGCTTGCCCTTTTGGATAGCATGACGCAAAAGATAAATTAAATTATTGAAATAAATTCAGTTGAATACATTATATAGACTCAGTGAAAGTGTGATATATTTGACAGTGTATTTCATAATTAAAAGCATTGCTTAAATGCGTAAATCTTCTTTAGAAAATAAAACGAAAGTAACTGCAAAGGAATTTAAAAACTAATCTTTAAAAATCCCAGCAGGGCGTCACTCAAAATTTGATATCATTATTTTTAAGACCCATATTTAAAATTCATAAAGCTATAAAGTAAAATGCTGCATCACAAATTTTTAACCAGTTAAGGGTTTTTGCATGGGGTATAGATTATAAGTAACCCCCCACCCACAAGAAAAAAATAATACATATCTATAATACTAATAATTTATTTGAAATTGAATCAAAAATGCAAACAATTGTTAAAGATTTTACGATTATCTGCAGGACAAATAATTATATTTAAAATAAAATGTTTGTTTTAAAAATGAGTATTCTAATTTAATTCACAAGGGGCTCTAACGCGTTATCACTTTACATGTGGAGAAAACCGTCCTAAACTCCAGAACATTAGACAACAGCCGCACATCACCTATTTTATTTGACCTTTAATATTAACTTTTTTTTTTTTTTTGAAGAATTGCCATTCGTAATACAACCATTCACAAAATTAGATATATGTTTGCCTGCTCCAATCATGTATTCATTGTTGTAGCATTCTCAAAAATTAAAAATTGCTTATTTTTATTTTATTTTATTTTTTTTAAATTACTATTCTATTTGGAATTAGTATTGAAAGAAAAAACATACCTGTAATATTAATAATTTATTTTAAACTGATTCAATAACACAAGCTGTGATGTTAAAATTAATTTTATTTCATTATTTAACTAAACTGGCCATTAATATTAGCAAAAGAATGATAAAAATCACTCCGCCGATAGCTGGATTCGAACCTGCAAACACGATTTTCGCAGCCTGACGCATTTATGCATGACGCCAGGATGGATCAGTCTTCTTACCATTAAAAATTTACTTAAGTTGCATCCGATTACTGTTAAAAATGTATTTAAGCTGCAAATGCTGATTTTCAAATGTTTGGAGGGTGATTTTGTGGGAATGCCTGTATATTGCATCCTAAAATTTGCATCGGTGATTGCATGTCATGAGCTACATTTGTACCAAATTTCATTCAAATCGGTGATTCCAAGGTCGTGCCCTCTTCTTGTAAGATTAAAAATCGTTAATAAAAATATAGAGCTTATAAAGTAACAACACAGGATAATAAGCACAAAAGGCAATTATGTATTTACATTTCCACCTAGAAGACGCTTTGTTTTGTTCTCAAATGTGGACATATTATTTGTGCCATAGCTGTAATGTCAGCCATCTTTAACAGTCCCTTCCATGACTAGCGGCTGCTAGATGCTGCCGCAAATTTTGATCTTTGATCATGTGACACTCGCTTCTGCAGCTACAAAGCAGTCTGCAAGTTTAACCTGGTTGCCAAAACAGCTCATGTCCGCAACTTTGCGGATGAAAGGGGAGATGCGAGCGGTAAGTGATTGACCAGAATCGGCCCCAAGGTATGCTATGTAAAAAGTGGCGGAAGGAGGAGGGGGGCTAGGTAATGAAGCCCAGAAAAAAACTCAAAATATGTTAAATAAATATATTTAAAAAATGATTAGTTAAATTAATTAACTTAAATATTTTATGTTGTAACAAAATTTCTTTTATTAAAATTGTAGCATAATACAGTCACAGCATAGTAAACATTGAAATTACATGCATAAAGTATATTCTAATTCATCCTAATTTTGTTAAACAATTTTTAAAGATGCTTGGTTATAAGCTTTGTCAACTTAAGGCATCCATTTCAACATAAATGCAATGTCCTTTGCTTTTTCCTTTAATAATCTGTTTTTAACCATGAAAAGGGTCCTTTTTAAAAAAAACAGACATATGAAAATTAAGACACATTAACATATTTACCGTTATTTCTTAGTAGCTGAAAAAAGAATGTAAAAAAGAGAATAAGTTGAATGAATTGTTTCTGAGTCTTGATCTAATTTTAGTAAAAGAATTAAAAGTGTGAATAATAATTAAAAAAAAAAACTAAAATTAATTTATTATTTTCATAAAGCAATCATACAAAGCTTGATAATGTTTTTTAATTATATTTGTCAAAATTTTCTAAGTAAAAAGAAAGTCACAGTCAAATCTTTTAGCTAAGTGTTTCATTTTTCTGTGTCAAAAGAATAAACTGTAGATATAAGGTATACTTGGCAACAGATTTTTGAATAGTGCTGGTAGTAATTTTTTTGGTTTGTTTGTTACGTTAAATATAATGATCTCTCTTTTATGGCATAAAATAGGCAAAATCCTATAATGTGCATGATCTCTGGTGCTAAGCAATATGAATTTCTGGCTCTATTGTATACACTTCACCTGATTAAAAGATAAAAGAATAAAACTATCTAGTTGGTATTTATTAGTTGGTTGAATATTTTTTGGTATTTTCTGTATGTAAAAACTAATTTTTTTTAAAAGGATGGCTATTATGTTAAGTAACGTACTTTCCTACGCTGCTAGCCATTGTTAAAACATTGGTGAGTATCAAAATAATTAAGTGATAGATGCTGTTTTACTTAAACACTATAGTTTTTTTTTTTTTTTTTTTTAAGAAGTATTATTTTTCAGCACGAAAAATGAAATTGAAAATATGTAACTCAAAGTTTAAGTATTATTTATGATTGTTTAGTACTGTTTCATATTTTCTAAGGTATACTAAATTTTTAATATTCTAGGGCATTATTGAAGATGAAGTAACTAAGAGGTTTTCTGCTGAAGGTAAATTAGTTAAATTATAGAACTGTCGTTAGAGGTACAAAATTTTTATTTTTACAAAATAGATGTGAATTTAAGCGAAATTTTGTTATAATTGTGAATAAATACAAAATATAAGCAGTTTGTGAATAGATGCTATTTTATGTGAAAATTTCTTATTTTTGTGAATAGGTGCAAAATATAGCTTAAAAATAAAGAAAATTATGTTAAAAAATCTTTTAAGCGTAAACCCAAGAATTAAATAAATTTCATATTTATGCTGTGCAAAAAATCAATGAAATTAATTAAAGAATTAGAAGATTCGAGTTACCCATTTGCTCACCATTTGTGGAGCAAATTAGAAGGCTTGACAGCAACACTTGAACAACAAAGTCATGGGATTCAGGTCTAAACACAATGCTAAAAACTGCACCTGAAAAACATTCTTTGCACATGAAATTAAATACAACAAATGAAGTCTATTTTCGTATTGATTAATTATTTTGCCCATATATGGCTGCAAGTATGACCACCTTAAATTATATTACTTGAAAGCTTTTCAAAAATTCCTTTCTTCAGAGCAGTTCCTCAAAATGCATGGGTACACCCACTTTCATCATCTAATGTTACAATCAATAAACAGGAATGAAGATCCTATTGTTAAGGGCATATCTCAAGCTAACAAATGCTCTTTCCAAGTTTTGCTGAACCTTTATCTTTTACAGGGAATTTGGAGTCAAACTAGTAACGTAGACCCAGAACATTAGTAATTATAATGTCATCGCTATGGACAGAAGAACATCTCTAAGACAATCATGTAGCTTTCAATAAACATCACATAAAAATTTTATGTGTATAAAAAAGGATTTAAAAGTAGTTTATGCAAATTTTAGCAAAATTTCATATTTTTTCTGCAAAATTTCTGTGTTTTATTAGCGAAAATTTCGTACCTCTAACTGCCATAGTTTTTCCAAACAAAAAAATATGTTTATTTATATATTATTCTTTTCTTTAACAGAGCTTCCATCATGGAATTTGCTAACAAGAACAAACAAAAATTATGGATTTGTGAGGTCTGATATTGCTTTTCTTTTCCTATATCTTTATAAATAATTGTAAACTATAGATACTAAAATAAAATTTTTGGTTTTATTTTTTTATTTAATATAAATAGATGTTTATGGTTTTAATTTTAGTCTAATAATAAAACTATACCTAAAAAGTTTTTAACAATGTAAATTTTTTTTATTTTAATCATAATATATTCATTCACATTGCCACCAACTTCTGTTCCAGTTATGTTATATTTGTAAAATTATAAGCATAATAAATATTTGACAAAAAGATTTTTGTTTAGCCATTGCTACAGGGTTACTTCAGACCTGTAAGGTCAGAGAAATGATTTTTGGTCAGGGAAAATGAAGGAAAGTCAGGGAAATGGAAGAAAAATCTAATTTCATGGTGAAATTCAACTTATTAGGTACGGTTTGGACCAAAAAGTTACTTATCTTAAAAAAAAATAAATAAATAAATAAATTAGAGTTTGAAACAAAAGAGCTGGACCTGAAAAAGATGCAATTTAAACTTGAAGCAGAATCCTTCGATACTGAAATTAATATTAAAATACTGTGTTAAAGAACTGTAAAAACCTTAAATGTATCATACCTAGATTTTTTTTTGAGTTGCCTGGAACCACCTCTTAATTATTTCATCAAGTTTATTATTTTACCAGTTTTAGAACTAAACTTAAGCAAAGATTTTAAAATGTTTTATTTTAAGAAAAGATGTAATTTCTGATTTTGCTGCTTAGTTAAAAAATCCCCGAAGAAAATAAACAGAATTTCTTTGATTTACACCATATATTTTTTAAACAAACTATTTTTTGAAATATAAACTTTATATACTTTTATATCACTCAATTTATTTCAAAACATTTTCTCAATTTATTTCACAAAAGTTTTTTTGTGAAATTCTACTACACAATTTAAATGGAAAGACATTTTTGTTTCATAAAATTATTTGTTATTGAGTATGTTTTTAAAGATATTGCTGTAAAAGTGGGTTTCTTTATATGATCAAAATACTTTTATTTTTTTAAGTTGTAGAAATTATTTTATTTTCATTTTCTTTTATAAATTTAGAATTAATTTTAAAATGTGTTGTGTCAAATATGAACATATCTTGTCTAATGGAAATATGTTTAATCTTCAAATTATTATACGGCATACTTTTTGTAGTGTCGTCAAATTATTTTTTTAAATTATATTTATCATAGGCTGTTTTTTATTTTAAGTTTAAATGTATAAGTTTTAAAAGAAACAAAGTAACACTGGAAATAAATAGAATATGAAGTCCACAAAAGCATGTGAAATAAAAAGGCAGGGAAAAATATGGTATAAGTTATGGAAAGTCAGAGAAACAGAAGCTTTGAAATCTGTGGAAACCCTGTACTTATCTTACACCCAAATGTTTACCTCATTTTGAGTGTACTGACCAGTGGTTAGAAAAAGTACTTTTTCCTAGTGAACTACAACTACAACCACTTTTTGAAAAATGTATTAACTACTTTTGAAATGTAGTCACTAAACTATTTTTAAGAGATAAATTTTGCTGAAGAATTACATTTACATTTGAATTTAAAGAAATTGATATACTAATTAGGGAAAACTATTAATATGATAATTATGGGAAAAATTGTTCTAGTTAACAACTATCGCTAATTATTAAACTGTTGCTAAAACTGATTAAGTTTTTAATTACTCATAAAATCCCAATTTTGACTACAGAACTTAAACACTATCAAATATCAATACTATCTTAAACATTTATTTTGATTTTATTTTGTTCTTAAAAGGTCAGCACTACTTCATATAATTTTTTTCAACAGAATCAATAGTTTTCTGTTAAGAAAAGAGTGACTTTTAACACATCTTTGCAACAAGAGGACATTTTGATTTAATAAATAGAAATTATAACTTTATTAATCAATTTGTATCAATAATTTTTGCTCCAGGGTAACTCTAATCACTAATAAAAATAAGAACAGTAGTCTGTTTGCTTCAGCAAAACTTGTATGCATAGGGATTAGGAGAAATCAGTGGACATATAATTATCTGATTCCCCCCCCCCCTCAAACTTTGTGATTTTGTAGGGGTTATTATGATAATTTCCTTAAATTTTAAGCAAATAATCCTTTAGAAACAGAATTTTTGCTATATGTTCTTAAAAGGGCGAAGTTTCCCCCTAATTGTTGAAAATGGCACTATTAAGATAGGAAGAAAACATAGTGCTTAAATTTTAATATAGGAAAAATGCCTGGTGTCTAAAACAAGTGCCTAATTTCTTATGTTTTAGTAGTCTGTCTCATGGTGACAGAATTTTTGGGTAGCAACCTTTCTTTCGACGATACTGGTAAAAGACATAATGTAAACACCATCTTCTGTTAATGAGCAGTAACTTGTAGTCTCTTTTGATCAGCAAGATCTTTATTAGAATTTCTGTGAAAGAGCAGCTATTTATTTTTGCATGTTTAATTAATGAGGTGCTTAATGTCAACCGAGAGTTTCTGTGCGTGCAATGCAAGATGAGACAAGTTTTCTCGTTTTTATGTGATGTATTTTTTTGTGCATAGTGTTAGATTGCCTTTGCAGATTAGATGTTAGATTATCAGTATTATATTTTTACTCTGTTTTTAAGTTAAGCTTCAAATGTTCATTTAACTATGCTTTTTACCAATAAAATAATTTGTGCTGCATCAAAGGACTTCTTAATTTGTGATTCCAAAAGCACCACGCTCACTGCACATCAAAGGTAGTGGAGTCGAATTAATTTTAGAGAAGTCGGCCCAATATCAACACTAATTAATTAAAAAACTTTTTCCTATCAATTAAAAGCTAAAAATTCATCAAGCTGAAATCTGCAAAAACTGATCATAATTACCCCACCTGACCCTATAATTAAAATATTTTAATATTTACTGAATTCTATGTGGAAATTTTATAGCTAGTTTCCATAAAGGTTGTCACATAAATGAAAATTGTAAAATATGTTAAAAAGGGTGAGGTAAGATTTCTAAAGTAAGTCAATAAAATACCACAGTAAAAAGTCAGGGAAAAGTAAAATGAATGCTAGAGAAATAAAAACTGATATTTTTTTAGAAACCCCAATATACAAAGTGTGTTCTAGTCTTTATAAAAATTGTAATGTAGTGCTGCTCTGCAAAAATGCAAAATCTCCTCAAAATTAGTACAAATTGTTCATCGAAGGTTTATAACCCGGTAGTCACATAACTGAAGCAGAAATATGACAGCTCAAGTTGATTCACTTCTCTGATCTACCTGAGTGCTGGTGGGGAGTAGAGATAAGACGGGCTCAGCCCAAGCCCGGGCCCGAACCGGGCTCGGGCTCGTGAAAAATTTCTCTTTTATTGAACATACTCCTTGAAACATATTTTAAAAAGTGATTCATGAGGAAAATAAAAGTACAGTCAACTCCGGTTATAGTGAACCTCTGGGGACCATCAAATTTCGTCCACTATATCCGCAGATCACTAAAACCCAAGTGTCTTCATAATGGATAGAGATACTGTATGTGAATCGGGATAAATGGTTTGCGTTCACTATAGCCGATGGTTCACTATATCTGGGTTCACTATAACCGCAGTTGACTGTACTCATAAAAAATAAAAATAGCGGCACTGGCACCTAGAAGGTGTGTTAAGGTCTTTGATTATTTCAGAACGGCAGCTTATATTGATTAGTTAGTCATGAGATCCGACATTATTTGATAAACATGGATGGATATATGAAGAATTAGAAAGTGCATTGAGAGTTTGCAACTATATTTGTCTTTAATTTGCACAAACGGCAAAATTCATTGTATTCTATCAATGAAGTAATTACATTTTTTTATCTTAGCTGAAATTTCGGGCTCGGGCTCCGACTTAAATAATATTGCTCGGGCTCGGATTTAAAGTCCTCGGGCTCGGGCTTCAAAAAATGAGCCCGAACTCATCTCTAGTGGGGAGGGGATGTTTCTCCATCTTGTTGGTATACCTTCCAAAGACGCAGGGCCGGCCCAAAGGGGGTGCAAATGTAGACAATTGCTTAACCCTTTCGCGCCAACTGTCACGTATACGTGTCAGCAATAAACGTTTAAACATAATTACAGAACCGTTTAAATACTCACTCTGCGGAACATTATTAAACAACACGTTGATATTTCTGTAATTTCATAGATTTAGGGTTAATAGCAAAAAATTCTCCAGCCTTGGACAGAAGTGAAAGAGACTGCCGGTCTCAAAGATAAGTGGGCGTTTGCGCTTCCCCGTCGCAAAGGGGTTAAGGCCCCACGCTTAAAGAGGCCCTGCTCCTGGGCCATTTTTTTGCTATCACATTAGACTGAGCTTGGTAGATGGTTTTGATATATCCAGGCATGTAGTGGGGCCGGAATGCACCAGAACAACGTTCTGGTACTTTTTAAAGAGCCGGAACTCAAATGAGATTATTATTATCATTATCATTACTATTATTATTGTAGATCTTACCCTTTTTCCTATAAAAAGAAAATTTTTTTTTATATAGTCTGCTCACAGTAACAACAATATTTCTGTTTTAATTCTATGGATACCATAAGTAGTTAGTAGATGAAATCATCCAAGAGTCTAGTCGATTGGGGGGGGGAATTTAATCTCTTGCCTTCTCTGTTCTCTCTTTAAAGAAAAGAAACATCACAATCATGGATGCAAATAAGGAAATAAATAGAACCATTCGATTCTTAGAATCAATGTTAATAACAAAAGGAACAAAGATAAACGGGGGGGGGGGGGGTACCGTACCATTGCAGGCAATGAAATTTGTGGCTGTCCACTTGTCTAGCCAATGGCTGATCCAGGGGAGGGGCTAGGGAGCTTGAGTCTTCGCAAATTGTTAAAGAGTAACAATCTGCTTTATTATACACTTTGGATAGGTAAAATTAACTAAAAGCTGTTAAAATAAATTATCCCTTCCAAAAAAATTTCCCTCCATCATTGGTTTAGACTAAAATTTTGCTCTATTTACATTTTGTCTTTGTCAATTAAGATTTTTTTCCCTCAAAATTCTACATAGCCTCATATATTAGTTACTGACATAATAAAGCAAGTTTTATGGTGGGTTGTTATAAACTTGTCATGCGTTCCGGAGAAAACAATTTTAGCACTACAACATTGGATATATTCCGAAAAAAGGCAAGAAATAAAGCTAATATGTACTAGCAGTGCTAGTCATAACTTACATAAGACATGATAGAAAAGAGGCCCCGCATGCCCCTTGGGCCAGCCCTGAAAGACGTTTCTACGATTGCCATGGTTTGTAACTTCATTCCATCATCTAAACTTTGGTTTTAACTCATTTTGATGGCTTGATTTTAAAATTAGCATTGCTAAAAAAATCAAGAAATTTAGCAATGTGTGCGAATGAACAGAATGCAGATTTTCCCCAAGCATGTCCTAAAGCCTTTTCCTCTACTAGCTCCACTCACACACGCATATATGCTTGCATTTACAGAACATAATATTTGTATCATGGTTTTGAAGGGGTAGTTTTGGGCGAGTTCTTTTAATGAAATTTGACAAAATGTGCAAATTTTCTTAATTTTAAACTCCAAGTATGAAGGTATAAAAAATGTTGCAGGGGAATATTTCTCTGTGATTAAAATGTTTTTATGTGTGCTTTCTAAATTTTTGGAATGTCTTTGTCAGTACTGATTGACACCAACTGTGCAAGTACAGTCCCTTTATTCTATTTCATTTTACACTGTCAAAAGGAAGTTATATGTAAAATATCTAATGAAAAAATAGAAATTAAATGACATCAGTCCATTAAATTTTTATGATCCCTTGGCCCCTGAATTTTTGTAAACTTCATTCTCATTGCCAAAATAGAATAAGGCCCTTTTTAAAAAAATTTTGAGGGGCTACACCACTGAGGTCATATATCAAGCTTGATAGTAATTCACCCACTGTTTCAGCTGCAGGATGCTGTTTATATGGGAATTTTAATAATAACCAACTCATATGTAAAATATAATATGTTAAATGATAGTCTTATCAATTATATTGTATATTTATTGAAGTTTTATTTTTCCTTCTAGTTATCGACTATCTGTTTTATGGGGACTTGGATGTATTTTGCGCTACTGTGTTCTTTTTCCAACCAGGTTAGTTGCTGTTTTATTTCAGCTATGCATTTAGTAAACAAAGAGTGGGTACATTTTAAAGCTATGCATTTATTTATTTTTTGTTACTATGTGTATATATGTTTAAAGATTACATATGAAATTTTATTTAATTGATATATATATATAATTTTCAATTTATAATTTATTTATATAACAAGAACTCATGACCTTTGAAACAATGATTTGATCTAAAGGTCAAAATTAACAGTCCCTACATGGCAACTGCTTTTTTGAAAGTGGAGACTACAAATCTATGTACCAGTGGTCACTGTTCATTTTCCCCTCTTTTTCTTTTTCAAAGACATTTTTTCAAAGTTTATGTGAATTGAAAATAAAATAAAAATAGGAGACATATTCGAACATATGTTCTTGATAGGAGGCAACAGAGGGAGAGGGAGTAGCAGAGCTGGATTGCTGATACAAGAAATTAGTACCACTTAACCAATAATCGAAAGTGATAATCTGGTCTGGAAATTTGCAAATGGAGGGTTATGACAATGCTTATCATTGCAGTTTGAAGCAGATACCTGCTCTGGTTTGTTCTTTACGAAGTTTTCTCCACCAGCAATGTGTGAGCTCTTTTCCTGGGAACAAAAATCAGACAAGTGGAGAGCATTTGGTTAATTCTTTTCATGTGTTGTGTTAATATAAAAAAGTTAAACCTATCAAAACTTATTTCAATGTAATAAGGCTTATGGCCAGAAGAAAGCGTAAAGCTGATGACAGCTGTCATTTGAAAATTACAACATCCTTTGTAATTAAAGACCAGTGGCATAAGTAAAAAGAACAGCTGGAGGAATTAAAAACAAAAGCTGTTTAGAAGTTTGTGACAACATTTTCTCTTTAAAAGGAACACCGTTAAATAAATCTTTTTAAATTACTACTCTTAGTACATTTTCAAACATGTAAGATTTAGAAATATGACAAAAACTTTTTAATATATTTCATAATGAAAAGCTCACCTATAAAGTATACATTGCAGTTTCATTTAACATGCTTCTTTTAATGAACAACTTCTAACAGTTTAAGATAAATTACCCCAGAGATTGTAAAAAAATTCAGAATACCTTATTATGAGATATACTGCATGTTCTTATAAACAGTAAATTTTAAGAAAACATTCAGTAAAAACCTGAAATATACAGCATACTAACATATAACTAAGCTGATCATTGATTCACTGACTGGTATGCTTCCAGTACACATACTGGCAAATCTAAAAAAATCAACATCATTGTCATTGTATGCAAAATTATATATACTAGTTGTCTGCCAATGGTTGAAATTTGACCATAAAGCATTAAATTTTTTAATTTGAGCATGAATAAAGTTCGTCTGTCAAAGAGTATGTCTCAAGATTCCATATACAGTAGAACCTACTAAAGTAATCACCTTGGCTAAGAGACCATCTGTCTATAGTGACCACTTTTGTACAATTTCACTTTACATCCACCACACTTTTCTGTGAAGACAGTGTTCTTATAAAAATTATCGTATTTTGCTAAATGCAAAGGCAGCTCGAACGAGCGGGTCATAGTGATCATCTCCCTCTACCGATTTAGATTTCACACGTTCCTGTACGATTTCATACATTCAGTTTGCGTTTTGAACAATTTAAGCTAATCTGAAAATTCTAGTGGCCCCCTCCGAAAATTCAGCCTGGAACCGTCCTCGGCTAAAGGCTCTTTCTGTTCGGAGTTATAAAATCTTAAACCGTCGAATGATTGAACTCTACTTGCTGAGGCGTTCCATTAACCATGAATAAAAAATTGCTGCCTCAATAAATATGCACTTTTTTCGAATCATTATCCTTGAGATTTATTTACTGTCATCGCAAAATCAGGTATATTTGGAAACTGAGTTTTTTTTTTAAGTATATGGTAAAAATAGTACCAGAATATTTTATAAGTGGAATCAAAATTATTTTATTGCCTGAGGTACAGTTTCATTTTAGATCCACCACACTTTTCTGTGAAGACGGTGTTTTTGTTAAAACTCTACATAATTTGATAAATTCAAAGGCAGCTCCAGCAAGTGGGTCATATGGTTTATTTCCCTCTACCAACCTTGGATTTCACACGTTCTTGCACGATTTCACACATTCAGTTTGCATTTTGAACAATTTAGGTTAATCTAAAATGTGTAAGTAACCCCCTCCAAAAATTCGGCCTGGAGCCGTCCTTGGCTAAAGGCCCATTATGTTTGGAGTTATAAAGTCTTAAACCATCAAATGATTGAACTCTACTTCTGAGGCGTACCACTGACCGTGTATAAAAACTTGCTGCCTCAATAAATTTGCATTTTTTTCGAATGATTGTCCTTGAGATTTACTTTCTGTCATCACAAATGTAGGTATATTTGGAAATTGAGTTTTTTGTAGGGATATGGTAAAATAGTACCAGAATATTGTATAAGTGGAATTAAAATTCTTTTATTGCCCGTGGTTCCAATTCAAACTTAGCAGTCAATAGCATTATAATATATAAACTTAATGCACAATCTCGTTACACTGACTAATGCTTCCTTTAAGTTTCTTATTAGTATAACAATGCAATTAACTTTCAATACTAATTTATGTGGTGGCAAACTATGGTATTTTTTGGTTTGCCAGACACAAATCTGCCAATTGTTTTTTCTGGGAAATGTTTAAAGACTACTTCTGAAACACTGTCGTTCTCCAAAACAAAGCCGGAAATTTTAATCCATATACAAAATAGTATTTGAGTACAGAATTTCAATATGTTCAAAAGTATCAATGTACTAAAAAGAAATTTATATGCTTATTGGTTACATAATGTGGAATTAGTGAAAATGTGTGGAATTAAAATACGAAATTAAATTAAACTTCAAAATATGGAAAGGGATAAATAACTATGTACTGGAAATGCTTTAGGTTTGTAAGCATATGGCGCAGATCATAATTATTTGGCATTTTTCACTTGCTCCCGGCTGACCGAAAAAAAAAAAAACACTCATAGTCAAGGAATCCCAAAACTCTACTGGATAGTTATTGATTTCATTATCATCATAGCAGTTCATTTTATCATAGCTATGGTGATATGTTCTCTATTCATCAGATACTCGATTAAGTCAGCATTAATAAAAATTCAATCATCATTTTTAGGTTCTATTATAACTGACTTCAATATGTTATCTGAGCTTATGATTTCAGAAATATTTCCATACACTTCATTAATAATGTTATTTTCATTCTCTATTAATTGCTGAGGTATTTCTTCAATAATATTTTCAGAGAAAATTTGTTTTAGCATACTTCGTGGTGGGAAATTGTGAAGAAATTGTCGCATTGGCATGTTTCTGTAGAGCTACTCTGGAATGCAACCTGCCCTGTTTGGTTTGTTCTTCTACAGCTTTGAAATATGGAATTTACAACACTTCGTGCACTTATTAACAGTCTAAAAAAAGTCACCATGCACAGGGCTAAAGTCATTGGCATTTCATCAAACTTTGGAATAATTTCACTTTTTAGAAATTTTTTTAAATACTATAATCCTATAGTACTGTTGAAACTTAGTGTTGTTATTTCAAAATTGACACAACAGTGACCACCCAACTTGGCATGAAATACAGTATGCCAAATTACTTCTCTAATTTTTTATAGTGCATTAGCATATTACACAAAACTTTTAACATTCGCATCACTTTACTGTGCCTTATTTCACGCTCATCCGTTCCCGCAATGTGCTGCAAAAGGGACACAAATGTTTTCCTTACTGTATTTATATATACATAGATTAGTAAAATTGCACCTCACATCAGTTAAACTGTTTGTTTTTTACTTTTGTTGCTACTGTGTTAGCCCAAATATAAATCAGTATTTTTTGACTGATCATTTCCTGTTAAAAATCTGACTTGTGCTAAATTTGACGTGTAAATATATGATTTTTCTAATTATGTTGATGAAAAATTTCAGGGGCGTTATATTCAGGGTAGTAGGGTATTAACTTCTACTCTTGTTACAACTTGTTAAAACTAAGTTTATTTTTTGTTTGGTTTCATTGTCAACATGTTTTTTTTTTTTTTTTAATTTCTTTTATAATTTTCATTCACATTTGGACCTGCTCTACTCAATGAAGTATTTTTTCTTTAATGGTTTCCTTAAAGATGGGAGAAGGGTTAAAAGAAATTAAATTTGAAACAGAAATTGATTTTTATTCTTATGCATTTTGAAATTAAAGTAAAGGAGTACTAAAGAAAAAATATTTACTCTCAAGAGGAATGGAAGATTAAATTGAAGGGGGAAAAAAACAGAACATTGAAAATCTCCAAAATATATGTACAATTACTCATCTGTAAATCAGTAAATTAACACCAAAATTTGTAAACTCTACATATAATCAATTAATGGTAGCAGGTATGCATTCGCATTTTTCCAAAACAAAACTTTCACCTCCATGGAGGCCATATCCAAGGGTCCGGGTTTATAGGGTTCAAACACCCTCTGAAATTTCTAAAAAATCACATAAATTATTTTTTGCGTAATAATCACTGAAATAAATGAAATAAAATATAGTGACATAATAGGTGGTCACTCAACTTAGTTTTTAGAAATTTTGACTAGATTTAGAGATTTTGCAAAAATTGTTTTAAAATACATAAATTTTTGTTTGCGTATCATGTAATAATGACGAAAGTAATGAAGTGAAATTTAGTAGCATGACAGATGGTCATTCAACTTAACTATGTGTGTTGAATTTCTTGGACATTTTAAATGAACTCAATTAGGTTCAACGGCTTTGATGTAAATATTACGTCATGGGTGAGATAATTCCAGAAAATTTGAGATTCCAATAAACTGGAAATATTGTCCTTTAATATTTTTCTATATATATCGCAGATGCAAGAATTATTGTGTATAAATTGAACAATGATTTTTCAGAAGCCAAATTCACTTTTAAAATATGCAATTTTGATGAAATATTGTACATATTAAATTGCAAGCAGAAATATTGACTACATTATATAACATAGAATGTATCATTTTATCAAATTTATTTTTTGAGCAATCTTATTTTTTACTATTCTAAATTTATTTTCTGTGTGACATGAGGTTAAAATTTTATGTATAAAAATTAAAATTTTGTGTTTCTTAGATTTAATCAATAAAATTCTGCACATTTTCCACATAACTTTAGAACTTATTGCACATGTCTATGATCAATATTTATTTCAATGTTATTTTTGTAATGAGCAAATCAGCAAATAATAGTTGTAAGAATAATTGTGTATATGTATATTTTAAGAAATCTATCTGTATTATTTATATAAGCTGTGCATGTTTATTAAACTTGTATGAAGTTGTTGGGGGGGGGGGTGCGAGTGGCCAATCAAAATTTCAAGCTCAGTGGCTACTAGCCATGTGCAAATTTTCTGAATTTTCACCTCTAATTTGGACAAAATTTTGTAAAAGTGTAGCTCGCAAGACATGCAGTCATTGACACAATATGTAAGACCTAATGTACATTCTATACTGAGCATATGTTGTTCCGTGGATAAGAATGCCAGTGCACAAACTGAAAGGTCCTTATTCCAAACCAGTTCAGCTGTTTCAGTCTTATTCCCTTCTTATAACAAAAATATTCCTCACATTGTGAAATGAAAGGCTGAAATTTTAATTTTTCATACATTTTGTGAAGAGCTTTAATGCTGTTCATTTAAGAAAGCATTCAGTTCACATTGTGTGTGGCCACTTCTGTGAAATTTAATAAGATTAAGTTATGTATCTTTTTTAATTTGCTATGTAACTAATTTTGAACTTCCTATTTAATAATTTATTTATAAAATGTCCTGTGGATAACTCTCTGTACTTGTTTTAAAAATGCATTTGTTAACAAATAATTTTTTTAATGAAAGACTTTCTGTTGTCTGTTTCTCAGTTAGGTACTTATCGGTTTACCAGCCACCATACTGACATGGGGAATTTTTTTTTTTTTTACAAGATAACGGTCACCAGATCATGCTAAATATTGTACATACTCTCTATTTAGGGCAATTTTTAAAATATATTATGACCATAAAAAAGTTGCTCTTTTCCTCTCCAGTGATCTAAAAAGACTACTGGAAGGGGTAATAAACATTGTAACCAACACCAGAACCTATAGTCTGTTTGCCGAGTCGAGAGAATGAAACTAAACAATTGCACGTGCAAACTGGCGAAGAGTAAACACCTGGCATTTTGCCAAAGCGCCAAACACAGTGTGAATTTCTGCTTTCTTCCATTTATGCTGTTTGGAATTAAGAAAGGTTAAATTCGCCTAACTAGGGATTGATGCCAAAAAATGTAATTCTTTGGTAACCCGTTTGTTTACTTCCGTTCTCTCGTTTCTGCAAACAGACTATAAAATAACATTATTAGATTTCTCAACCGCTGTGGGAATCAACCTGTAGAATCTGCCTTCAGTGGGCCTTTTTAAATTAAAAGCTTATCAGTAGACCCATCCTCTGTTTTGAGAGCTAACAAATATTTGGAGGGAAATCACTAATTTGGGACCAATTAAAAATGATGTTATATGCAAGTACAGTGACCTCTCATTTATATGACTTTCAAGGCACCATACAAAAGAGTTGTTTAACTGAAAGACCATCATATTACACAAGTTTAAAATTGTATATACATTAATTTTTTTATTACCTATATTAAAAAACTAAGATTTCAAATACTAAGAACACCTTTTAACAAAATTTGTAAAATACTTTAAAAAATGAAACATAAAATTATAAAAAAGTTTACAGTTTACAAAGTCGCAATTTGCTTATCACTATGTTTATTTTAAAGATTTACAGATGAGATTTTTTTCAAAAAATGAAGTGGTATTAGTTTGTCGTTAGGCAACAAAAAGAGAAAATGTCTGTTTTTTGAGTCTTAAACTTCTAAACTAATTTGGAAATAATCATTTTAAGTAGACATACAACCATTCTCATGCCATAGATTTCATCATTAATAATACAGAAATTTAGATGAGAAATGTTATTCGTTATTGATTGCACACTTCTACAGCAGTGATAAGATAAAGGTAATAAAGTTTGTATGATTTTCGTATTTGAAAGATTGTAAAATGAATTCTTAGGTGAGAAATATAAACTTGCCTGAATCATTTCAAATGTCGTATAAGTGAGAGAAAAGTCATATAATTGAGAGAACATTATTTCCCATAAGGCGTGGACAGGACCAAGTGAATTCGGCGTATAACCGAAAGAGTTGCATAACTGAGAGTTACATAAGTAAGGCCACTATAAATGTTAAAAAATAAACACAGGTAATGTCCTAGAGCATAGGTTCCCAACGTGGGTGATAACGCCACCCTGTGGGCGTTTGAGGCTTTCAGGGTGGCGGTAAAAGACCCAGAGAAAATTAGGAGGCTTTGATATGACACGGAGGGGCGTGGGACGTTTAACCAAATATAGTCGAAAAAGACTTTAAAAATCACTCTGATAATTCATTTCTATCACGTGTGCGAAAATTCACATATTTCAATATGAGACTTCGCTGTTGAGAGAAAGAGATACCTCTCTAATATACCTCTCTAAAACTTTTATTCCTCTTCTTTAAATAAAGAAGAAATTCAGTAGAGTTTCAATTCCAACAATATTCTATCTTTTAGTAATTTTTTTTATTTAATTCTTGTTTTCACCATGCATTATGCACGCTCTTATTTCTCTGGAGTGGGAGGGGGGGCGGTATTGAAATATTCACTAGAAAAGGGGACGGCAGTTCAAAAAAGGTTGGGAACCTATGTCCTAGAGTTTCACTGCATATGCATTACAGATACATGCATAAATATATGTATATGTATTTTTATATTACAGGTCATTAATTTCAGTGATTGCTGTTGGATGGTTACTTATATGTACAACAATAATTGGTTACATTCCTGAAGGAAGGTTAAAGTTATTTTATTAATAAGACTTTTATAGCTTTTATATTTTAAGTAATGAACTAAAATCTATTTTATACATTTCTGGCTTTAAAACATACTTTTTTAAAAATATATATTTTAACACATTCACTGCTATGAGCATCAGTAGGGGGCCTCAATAATTTTCATTCTGTGCCTTGAACATTACCCAGGGTCACTGGTATCATTCCATATTATATTAAATAAAATTTCCTGGGCACTTCAGTGGCTTATGTTTATAGGTTTCAGCAGCGACTTCATCTTTGTTGGTGGGACTCTACAATAACATAAATTGTATTAACTGTAATTATTTTAAAGTCAATAAATCCCTTACAAAAAGTTAAATTTGTATTCTTAAGTTTGGCATACTTATGATTATTTAAAGTTCCTGTTGGGACAGTGAAAGGGTTGAAAATGCTAAATGCCTTTAGAATTTGTTTTTATACTAAATTTTTACTGTTATGCTAAAAGAAATAACTCTCTTTTACTTTTTCTTAAAGTATCATTTTATAAAAATATTGTATAGTTTGTTTTAAAGTTCATATATATGCATTAAAAAAAATTCTGTATCTGGGTATCAAATATGCTGAAAACAAGCATTTTTCATAATACTCAGAAATGGAATTTTGATGTCAAAATTTTTAGTGTCAAGGTGTGACATTATTGCATGTGCAGGATTATACTCAACAATTTTTACATCATGGTATTTGGATGGTAGTCCAGAAAGCTAAAAGAAAATCAAAGAAATAAAACTCTCACATGTACAAACCATGTTTTGTCTTTTTGCTGCATTTTTTATTTGAATTACCACAAAAAGAAAATTATATTATTCCGATGTGTAGGTTTTTTTTTTTTTTTAAACATAAAATGTTTTCTGAAATCTTTATATCAAGTTCCTGATTTTATACAAATTTTTGGAAAATATTTGATTTCATCTTGATATATTCTCAGAGAACCACAGAAGAATTTTGTCACCAGTTAACTTTCACATGTGTGTTATACTTTACTTTTCTTTGAAAGAGTTTTTTAAAAATCTTTTCAATATGAATGATTCAATTAAGACAGTTTTTGTCGTAGAAATATTTATGTAGTCTGTAGATAGCCAGTGATGTGTATGTTATCTGTTGGGGGAGAGTACCATTTAGGTGTGCTTGTGTCTAGAGACAGTTTACTTGCTTAAAAACACTGATTTGCAGGTCGTTCGCTGGATTCAGGTCAAATTTATACACTTTTTGGATTGCATGGTATAAATAAGCCTCTTTATTTCTGTAGCTGTATAAAGAAAGAAAGTATGCTATTTTAAAAAATTGTTAGGGACTCCATTTAGTGAACCCTAACACTGAACATGGCAGAACAATACCGGCTCTGTTTGAGTGATATAAACAAGCTTCTTAATTTTCGTAGTTGTGCAAAGTCTGTATGCAAGTGTTTCCTAGAGTTCTTAGAGAGACCCCATGTGTAGGACTTCATCTTCAAACATAGCTAGAACATAGGTATGACATAAACAAACTCTGTCATAAACAGGATCCTTGTTAACAAGCTAGCTTTGCTATGAGTTTGATATTCCTCACTAATATTAACTATTAGAATCTGTTTGTTGAAAATAATTGTACGTTTTAAAAAATTCCCATTTTCATAAGTGATTTTTCTTTTTATACTTTTAGATTTAAAAAATGGATGTATAAACATGCAAGTCTAATGTGCTTCAGAATCTTGGCTCGTTCTTTTTCTGCTATTGTAAACTATCATAATAAGTAAGTAATCCTATATGTGATTACACTTTAACATTACACTAATTTTTTTGTAATAAATTAGCAATGTTATCATGTAAAGTAAGTATTAGATGTACTGTAAATTTTGCCTATTTTTTAAATGAAAGAAAATAATCTATGTTTTTGATACATTTCGTATCTTTTGTGCAGGGGTGGCCCTAGGGTACATGATGTCCCCTGCAAACTTAAAGACGGCACCTCCTTTTATGCTCTTGATCAAGTTTTTCCTCAATTTTTGAGTTCAAAATGGCACCCTAATGCAATACTTACCTCACTTACCATGTCGAGCAACCCCCGCTTGTGTGCATTATAATTTTTGTTATGTGTGATGGCAATTTGTATTTTTGAAAAATGCTTTGTCTTTAGTGTTCCCCAACCACTGGTCCATGGACCGGCAAGAGTCCAATAGACTTCACTGACAGTCCACATGTATCAAATTTATTAAAAAACAGTGAGCAGCAAATATCAGTCTGAACAACACTTGATTTAATAAATAAAATACATGTTTGTATAATATTTATTATTTTTGGATGACTTTGGAATGCAAAATATTTTTCCCATTTTTGCCAGTCCAAAGATGTAAGAAGATTAGGAAATGCTGCTTTAGAGTATCATGTAGTGCGTGACTGGAATCCATTCAAAGCATATCTTCTGTTTGAAAATATTATGACACCACATGTGCTTGATGTTACTGAATATTGTCATCCATTAAAAAAAAAATCTGGGCCAATAGTACTCCTAAACAGTCTAACTTGGGATTCCAATACCTCATCACACATCTCGAAGCAGTTACAGAACTTTCTTCAAAGATATACAGCTCAGTATAGCCATTGGCCATTTGTCATGATTCCTCCCTAAAGCATTAAACTGTGGTGGTGAAATAGAAGGAACGTTCTGGATTCTTTCCCTCTTTAAGCAGAACAAAACACATCTAGAATCATAGTTCAGATGATATCTGAACTCACCAGTAAACAGTACTCCAGGCCAATCGTCTTCAGGGTTCATACACTCCTTAAAACTCCTTAAAATTCAAAGTTACAAAATTTAGGGCCCTTAAAACTCCTTAAATTTATGTTGGACTCCTTAGAAACTCCTTAATTTTGCATTTGCAGTAATAATTGCGATTAAGGAAGTGAGCAGCCTCTGCAACCTTCTGGATATTGGTGACCATGACCTGCTGATGAAAGAAGAATTTATATTTCTTTAACTAATTTAGAGTTTGTTACTTACAGAAAACTGTGTAACAAACAGAATAAAAATGCTGTGAATTTTAATTTTTTCTTTCATTTTAAGATTTTTTTGGGACATGCCTTCAAAAAACTATATTTTTTTCATATTCAGTTTGGATTAGAATTTTTGTTAAAACATATTTGTAATGCTCAATGATAGTTATGTACAGTCTCCTGTTAACCCTTTGCGGCGCACTACCCTTTAAAGTGTGAATTCATGCATCAAATTTTAGTGGCTTTCTATTTAGGTCTACAGGAGTATACAAATGAATTTTTGAAAAGATTGCACTTACCGTTGTGATTCTGTGGGCGGTTTATGAGCTAAACCACTGTGCCACTACAGCTGTGAAAATTGCAGCTAGGCGAGCAATGCAGAGAAGCGCAAATACATGTGAAAGAGCTTTCGCCGATGAATAATAAACACTATATTCTATATATGTAGCAGATTTAGCGTTACCCAGGGTGCACCATGAGGAGGCCTGCTACTCTACATCCCCCCCCCCCAAAAAAAAAAAAAAAATCTTGATTATATGGGAAATCTGGGCTATACATTTTTCAACAGTTCTAGAAATAGGTACTAGATCTTTTCGTGGCATTTGCAATAATTACAATTCATCTACAGCACAAAAATTAAAAGATAAATAACTAACAGAAATATATACAATGAACCTTAGCAAAACATAAACCAAGAGCGAAAAAATCACGTTGCTTCTAAGTAAAGATCACTTGAGCTACTGATAAAATTCTTGGACAAAATGCCCTCCCACATTTCTAGAGGCCCCATCTGGGGGCAACCCTTTCCAAATAGCGAATCCCACCCCCCAAAACATTCTTCAGATCAAGGTCATTACCAACCGAAAGACATAGAAACCCAATATAACAGGCATGAAAGAGTTCCGCTTTTAAGCGGAAATCCACTTTTTTCAATGTCTTTGAGGCTGTTTCTGAGATCGATGCAAAACCGTCGAGAAATCGCGACCGAAAAATGTGGGGGGGGGGGAGCGGAGCGAACGAACGCCATTTTTTCTCCTTCACAGTAAACCATGCTGTAAACAGAGATGCGTTCCTAAGCCTACACATCGTATCAGCGGAATGGAGAAAGGCATAACTTGTGCCAATCGGCCGAATGACGATCGCGCAGGTTGAAAGTAGGTCACGCCTTACTGTTGAAATCGCACCGGGGAAATTGCTGAAGTTGAATTACGGGATGACTGATAACGGCTGTTACGTGAACCAGGCGCATAGCCAGGAAAATTTTTCGGGGGGGGGGGGGGGATATGAACTTATATGTGTATAAATAGATGGAATTTCATCACTAATCCAAACATTTTGGGGGGGGGGGATATATTCCGATATCCCCCCCCCCCGGCTATGCCCCTGACGTGAACAACTTCTACTGCTACTTTTATTTGTCGTGTGTTTGGAATTGTACCGCACACGCTCTGAAACGCATGTGCATAGCTGCCAACCTTCCAACAACAAAATAAGGAACACAGCACGTGGTCATAAAATCAGAAATAAGGAACACAGTGCGTGGTCATGAAATGTATGATTAAATATACAATTAAAAATTTTACATTAACAAAATTAAATTATGTGTAGAGAGATGATGTGCATATATAATCATTAAATTTATAAAAATAAAATATACTTAACCTTCTTATATTTATATAGTATATAGTATAAGTAAAGTATAAGTATATTTTATAAAAATAAAATATACTTATACTTCACCCTTTTTAATGAAATGAAAGAATAATAAGATAAATGTCATTCAATTAAATTTATTGACTTATTTACAAGGACAAATGCTTTACCAAAAGCTAAAAATGTACACGATTTTCCTTTTTTCTTTTAATTTTTAAAAATCCTTCCACAGAAGCTGAAAAACGGAACATTTTGGCCTAAAAACGTATTTACGGAACAAAGCTCAAAAAACGAACAAATCCGTATAAAACGGAACACTTGGCAGCTATGGCATGTGGGAAATTGCATCATCAGTTTGTGAAGATGATCTTTTTTTAGTTAACCAAGATAACATTATAAATATGGATATTAATTTAAACAATGAGCATAAAGCTTGCTCAGAAGATGCGAGCGAAAAAAATTAATTTAAATTCGAGTGGTTCAATAAATCTATTAAAGTCAAACTACCGGCAAAAGTTATGGATCATGAAGAAGAAATAGAAATAAAAGTAGGGGATATATATATGCGATATAGATTTAGTAATAATTAGAGGTTATATTATGAGAATTTAATGACATTACGTTTTACGGCTCAACGTAAAAGTGTAGCAGTTAATGTTTCGTAGACGTATTAAATTAGTAACGTGTCTTCTGACCTTAAATTACAAGCCAAGAGCAAGCTGCGTTTAGTTTATTATTTTGCATCAAAATTTAAGTATAATTAGTACAGTAGGGAACCCGAAATCAGGAATGCTTGGGACCGGACCCATTCCGGATTTTGGGATACCGGCTGCGAACTTTACCGATTTCCGGAAGTCTTCCGAGGTAAGCTGTAGTCCCTTCTGCGTTTTAGCGTCTATTATGACGTTAATTAATATTAACTGAAACTATTAAATAAAAACTTTAAAAATATGCACTCGATTATATATCTCTGATTAAAAAAAAAAAAAGAATGAATGAATAATACAGTATGTTAAAGATGATGTAATCCATTAAAAAATTCGAAAGCTATGTTATCGAGCCGAGCAATGATTATTTCAGACGGATGACGATTGCTGCAACTAAATTGGCTGAAAATATGCAACTTATATAATCTTAAAATTTTACTTAACGTTTTTTCATACATAGTTTCCGATTGAAATAACTCATCCTACACCGCAATTCAGCGAGCTACGGAAGGACGGATAGAGCAGTTGCACAATTTTCGGATCAACTGCCGCCTTTCCTCGGCCCGTTGATTTGCCTAGCAATTTATTACGCAACCCGTAACCCAACATTTCTTCACTCATCTGCAGTTCTTTGAGAAGGGGGGGAGGGAAACAGTCATTAAGCAGACCAAATCCCGTTCATCTTTGTTTACATTTAACAGACTAGATGAATCATCAACACTTGAAGCTGCGCGCCTGTGTGTGTGCGTGCGTAAAGGACACATATTTTTCTCCCCATTAAAGCAAGTCATTCTATAATAGCATAGAATCTATTTACGTTACGAGAAATCGAAAATTACTGCACAAGATCTAAGAGCAACTCGCCGATCGCAAAGCAAAGAAAGGCGCGAGTAGACAGGATCGATCATTCACTTGGTACGCGCCCGCGCCTCCTTTCCCTGCGTTTCGCCGCGACCGACGAAATTCTTTCCAATTTAACAGGTTTCCTTATTTTTACGTATATTCAATTGAAAACAGTCTTTCAAAGAAGAAAATGAGGAATAAAAAGGAAAATAATATCCGTTTTTATATGCTTATAGGGAGGGGAAAAAAAAAACGTGAAGGGGGGAAAAATGCAGAAAAAAAGTTCCAGATTTCGGGTCCCCTACTGTATTAGGTAATTAAAGTGTGCTTGGAGTTTAGCAAGAATATAATCTTTGATTACATAATTATTATTGGGGGGGGGGTCGGGATTGATTTTTATCCCTCTCGACACTGGTTTTGGTTTAGGAATGTCCTGATTTTAGGTTCAGAAAAAATGGTCACTTTAATAATAATAAATAAATGAATAAAATCAAAACTGCAATAATGAAAAAAAAAAGAAAGTTTTTAAAAACATTTTGATTTCAACACTTTTTAATGTATTTTTATCATGTATAGAAAATGGGGGAAAATTTTTGTACTATCGTTTTTTAAGAATGGAGTAATATATTACTGGAAGAAATTACTGTACAAAAACAGTTGTTTTTCAATCTGTAAAAATTTGGTTACCTTTTTTTCCACCATAAATTGACCCTTCTTATAAGAATATAGTGTACTGGCTGGTGAGAAAATGTATACATGCATATATATATATATATATTACTTGTTAGTTATATTCTATTCTGTTTGTCATAGCTGCAATTGTGCGTTACAAATAGGATATCTTCTAAATAATTAATTATAGATGTTTGATTTGACTTTATATGCCATTTTTGCATTGCTAATAATTTTATAAATCTTCTTACAAGCTATATTTTGCTGCAAGTGTGCATTTATAGTTTTGTAATTTTCCTAGTTACTACCTTCAGTTACTCCTTTTCAATCAGCATCTATGATTTATCTATATTCATTTTGAATACTTTGTAAAATACAGCTATCTATTTAGACTATCTCCTTTCTATTTTTATTTTTATTTCCCAACATTTTCAACAATTATGTTCAAATTACTTCTGCCTAGTGTTATGGTGTTGCTGCTGCTGCTGTTTTTAATTTAATCAGTGTAAAAAACATCTTTTTTCTGTATATTTGGATTCCTTAATTAATTACAATTATCAAAAATTTGTACAGTTGCTAACTACTTTACTTTGCATGCGATGCTTTTATTATAATGTGCTGCCCTCTATTGGCAATCTTACGAGTTATTTCCACTATTGGTTACCACACAGGGACGTTTTTAACCCTCTGAGCGTCTTGGAAATGGGCAAATAATGTAAAGTTGTTTTCACTGCAAAATTTTCATGCAGCTTTAAAATTATTAAAAAAATAAAATTTTGATAGGAAGATTTGTAATTATTAAAAAGTTAACTTCTAAAATACCCATAAGCTTCAATATCGAAATATATTTTATGATGCCTTGGTGTTATAAATAATTTAAATCATAAATCAATTGCAGTGAAAACTGGAATGAAGTGAACAGGATTTTACATCTCAGCCGCTTGGAGGGTTAAATATAAAAATAATATAGTACTTAGACATTGACGTAATGTAGAGCTAATAAGCCATCTTTATTAGAAGACCTTAATACTTATTAAGTTACTCATTTTATTCTAGTTTCTGCTAGTAATATTTTTGCTCTTATTTTACTCAAGTTACTCTTCGCTGTATTTTATTTATTTTTTTAAATTCATATTTCTACTTTACTGTCATGTGTATGTAATTTTCTATTTTTCTTTTTGTAAATATATTATTCTACTCCAGACTTTCATACAATTTACTGTTATGTGTTTGTTTACATTTATAAGAAATTATTGCTAGCTTTGTTTTGTCACTTAAAATTTAGTATGTACCCCTCACTTTTTTATGAATGGTAGATTATAATAATTTAGCGCCTGGCAAACAAGGAAATAATACTTTTTCTTGTGCTCGGTACAAGAAAATTAATGATGATAAGGATTATCTTGGATCGAAAGCCTGAGACTTATCATCACTTAATAATATACATCAATTGCCTACTCTTAAATTTATAAAATGCACATCTTCACGCTGTAAAACTTGTCCTTTTGCTGATACTACAAATATTTGTAATAGTGGGTCTAATTTAAGCACGTTTTGCAAAGTATACAACTGTATCTATATGTTAACCTGTAATCAATGTAAAATAGTTTATATTGGCCAAACTAGTAATCCTTCACACCTTCGTATTAATCTAGATCGAAATCATGTTAAGAACTATCCTAGTAATCTTTCTGGTAATAACTTTGAGTATGAACATTTTCATATGCATGGGTTCAATAATATTAATATCACTATTCTATCTATAAAGAAGAACCATAATGAACGTTTATTTTTAGAAAACTACTTCATCCAATTTCATAATACTAGTTATCCGTATGGTCTAAACCAATTAGTTCATAATAAACAATTAATATATTATACTAGCACTACTAACATAAATAAATATTCTCCAATCTATAATACTTTAAACTTGTCTATATATAATAAAACACTTAGAACTTCTAGAGGTAAACGTAAAAAGAGTAATAATCCTAAATATTCTAATAGTTATATAAAATCTGCTATTTTAAAATTATATAATTACTATACCAGTACTTATAATTGGATTAATATACGTACTTTCATTTACTCCATTAAAAAGAAACTTTTAGTTAAGTATTTTTCTATTTTTTCAAATCTTAACATTTCTGGACATTTTTCTCACCTATTCTTCGATCTCATTGTTGCACGAGCCACTGCACTTACCGTAAACCTAACCAATAACAGTAATAATACACTTTCTAATTCTAACTTATTAATTACTTTCACAAATCCTGCAATCAATAACTTAAACTTCAATACAATATTTTCTACTAATAACACTTACTTTCCCATCAAAAATGTCATTATTAAAAAGTCCTTTAAATATCCCCTACCCTTTGGTAGGAAACTATTTAACTATAACTCCTTTTCAAAAACATATAACCCTTCTGATACACCACCCTGTATATGCAATGACAATCACTATAGGAACTTCATTAATAGGGATTATGGACACATCATTACTGGGGATCTAGCTATCATAAAAGATATTAGGTTAAAAAAACTCATGCAGAAGGGCTCTAAACACCGTATTCCTTCAAAACACTCTCTTAGTGGCATTGTAACACAATTCACATATGATTTAGATTTTTACATATATAATACTGCCTTAAAATACAGCACTCCTATTGAAGCCTTCACTACCTGGAAAGTAAAAGTACTTTCAATCTTTAAGCAAAATATTGCTAAATATGTAAAATATAGTTCTCCTGTCAATAGTCAATTTCATACTCAAATACACTTTATAAAGCAGTATTTCATAATTACTTATGTAGATAAATCATCCAATAACTATGCTTTTATTTGTAAACAGTTATATCATAGCTTGTTAGCCTCTACAATTGTAAATAACAGTATCTATTCCTCTACTAATTTGTCTACTGTAGTTTGTAACACAAAAATTCTGGCTTTCTATAAACTTCTCAACCTACAACATAATAATCTAAACTATCCTTATATTGTACTAATCCCTAAATTTCATAAATCGCCTTTAAAGTTTCGAACTGTTACAATAGGATGTAATACATATAGCAATGTAGCAAGTAAACTTCTATTAAAGATACTGTCTGTTATGCATGAGTATTATATAAAACGTAATGATTACTCTATCTCTATAGAAAATAGTTATGATCTTCGCAATACAATATGTAACTATTAGTAATATTACCTCTTTATATGCCTATGATTTTAAAGATCTATTCAACAATATTCCTCTTGACGACCTTTACAATGTAATTAATGAATTATTTGAAACTTGTGTAATATGTTTAAAAGTAATATGTTTAAAAACAATTTGGATGTGTATATGCATGCATACATATATCTGGAGGAATAATAAAAAAAAAGGGTTCCTATATTGTGATTATTCTGTCCTAAACATTATTTTTTATTTACTAGATTAATCTTCTGTCATACAATAACTTATTATACATACTTTGTCAATAATAATAATCATTATATTTTTTAAACAAGATGTTATATTTAATTTTGCTATACTATTTATTTTATTCAATCATTTTAATTTATTATTATTCAATATATATTTATTATATTAATATACCTGGATATTCTTAAAATTTAATAATATTACCTTTTAGTATTTGGCAACTCCTATGCTTTCTTCTTTCCACTTTTACACTTTTATTTAGTGGCAACACCATTTTTCACTTTTTACAATTCTTAGCATTGGCAACACATATCAATTGTTCAAATGAAATTTCCATGTGCTCAAGGTCTGGTATGTAAAATTATATTTCTAATTTTTGTTATCTTTTTTATTTCTTCTTTCCTTTATATAGTAGGGTAGGGCCCAGATGTGTGGAGTTAATATCTCTTCTGATATGCCACACAACCGAAACCCTACTATTTGGTTTGCTGTAAATTATAATCCACTGTTTGTGGCCCCTGACGATGGTGACAGTGGTTATAATTTCCGTTCCATTATATTATCACAATAATTCTTGCACTTTATTTGGCTTCAAAATCTGGTTTCTAATTCTTGTTAATAGCTGTTATATTTTTAAGCGAGATATGTCTTATTTGTAGTATGTTTTGTGTTTTACTTGTTAGTTATATATATATATATAATATAAAATAGCTTAACTTACGTAAAATGGATTCCCAAGTGAAATATTAATTGAAAGCACATTATAACAGATATAATACATAATCATGAAAATAAAAATGAAATCCAGAGGCTATAAATAAATTTGAAACAGGGCCATCAAAGCCAAAAATTGGGAAAAACATGCCATAAGCAATCACATGTGCTTAAATATATACATACATATGTATTATATATACACATACGTATATATATATATTTTTTTTTTTTTCACGTTAAATATTGTATTCGGGTAGAGTTCAGCTTTTTTGATCAGCTTGCACTTTCATGCCTGATATAAACAGACACAGCCGTTTTCCCCACAGCACGTGAAGATCGGAATTTGTGAAGCTGCAGCGGTTCAGTGGTTTAGTACAGAAACCACTTCATTTTACACAACGATTCTGCTTATACTTTCTGCGTAAAAAAAATAAAATAATATTGGATAAATAGTTTAAGGTACAGCCAACAAAATGACACATTATTTTTTTCTCAAGCAATTATTTTTATATCTTAAAAAAAATTATATAAATATCCTTGAAAAACAAGGATTTAAATATCGTATTGAAGATGGAAATAACTGATTAGAAAGTTTAGTGCTGCCATCTAGCATTAATAAGAAAAGGTAAAAGTATATGGAATGTCACTTATTGTAAAAATAAATCTGAAATTAGTGGATTGAGAAGCAAATTAATTTGGGTGGTTTAGCAGCTAAAGCACTGCGACACAAAGGGTTAACCTAAGATTGCATTGGTAGTCTAGAAAAAAAGTGGACTCCTTAAAATTTTTTTAGGGGTTCTTAAATACTCCTTAAATTTATTTTTGAAAAATCAGTATAAGCTCTGTTTTAATATACATCTAAAAACATTTAATTTGTAAAGAAGAGCTAATTTTACTTAGCGCAGGTAAAAACGCTAAAGAATGCATCTTTGTACATTCTTTAGCATTGTTCATCAACCAATCAATTTATAAGAGTTTTTGTAAGTTCTTTTGATAGCTGACTCTCTAACTAGGCTAATGTAATCATAAAATGTACAAATTTATTTTAAAATTTAAATTTATGAGGTATTACATTTATTTTTTGAATTTTTAATTCATATTTCCTTTCAAAAGATGTGATTTATTAGAAACGATACGATAGCTGTAAGCATACTAATTAAAAATCAAAATTTTCCCATTAATCAGACATAGAAAAACATATTAATGTCCATATAAACCCAATTAATTTGTAAAGAAGGGCTAGTTTTACTTAGTGCACGTAAAAATGCAAAAAAATGCATCCCCGTTAATTCAATAGCATAGTTCGCCAATCAATCAATTTATTAAAGTTTTGTTAACTTATTTTCATAGCTGACACTCTAACTAAGCTAATGTAATCATAAAATGTGCAAATTTATTTTAAAATTTAAATTTATGAGCCATTACATGTTCTTTATAGATTTTTAATTTGTTTCCTTTCAAAATATGTAATTTATTTCAAACAATAGGAAATCAGTAAGTGTACAAATTAAAAAATATATTTCTCCCATCAATCAGACATAAAAAACATTAATATCCAACCAAAGGCATTTAATTTGTAAAGAAGGACTAGTTTTACTTAGTACAGGTAAATACGTCATAGAATGTATTCCCATTTATTCTTTACCATTGTTCATCAACCAATTAATTTATAACAGATTTTGTAACTTACTTTCATAACTGAAACTCTAGCAGAGCTAATAGAATCATGAAATGTGCAAATTTCTTTTTAATTTAAATTTTTGAGCCATAACATGTTCTTTATTTATTTTTTAAATCTTGTTTCTTTTCAAAAAATGATATTTATTTGAAACTATACAATAGCATTAAACATAAAAATTAAAAATCAAATTTCTCGCATTAATCAGACATTAAAAAACATATTAATTTCCATCTAAAGACATTTAATTTGTAAAGAATTGCTAGTTTTACGTAGTGCTGGTACAACCACGAAGGAATGCACTCCCGTTCATTCTTTAGCATGATTGGTCCACCAAGGAAGTTATGGTATAATATGTGTTTTTTTTTTTCATTGCAGACACTTTATCTAAGCTAACATAATCATAAAAAGTACAAAACTATTTTAAAATTTAAATTTATTAGACATTACATTTGTTTTTCACATGTTACACTCGTGTTTCCTTTTTAAATATATTCTCTATCCCAAAATATACCCAAAAATACTGTTGTGGTAAGTCTGCAAAATAAAAATAATATTTTTCTCATTAATCAGCTATCCAAAAAGGTGTTAATGTCTATCTAAAAACATATAATTTCTAGAAAAGGGTAGTTTTTAATTAGCACATTTAAAAACCCCAAAGAATGCACCCTGTTCATTTGTTAGCATTTTGATCAACTAGTTAATTTACCACAGTTTTTTTTAAACTTATTCTCATAGCAGACACACCAACTAAGCTAGCATAAACCTAAAATGTCAAAATTTTATTTTTTTTAATTTAAATTTGTGCCGTCACATGAATTTTTTAAATAATTCACGTTTCCTTTCAAAAGAAGCAATTTATTTGAAACAATACAATAGTAGTAAGCATACTAATTAAAAATGAAATTTTCCCCATTAATCAGACATAAGAAAACCATTAATGTCTATCTAAACACATTTAATTTGTAAAGAATGGCTAGTTTTACTTAGCGCAAGTAGAAACGCTAAAGTTCTCGTGCATCTCGTTCATTCTTTAGCAGAAACAAATCAGTTTAAAACTGTCTTTTTAACTTATTTTCGTAGCTGACATAACTAAGCTAATGTTATCATAAAATGTTCAAATTTATTTTAAAATTTAAATTTATGAGCCATTAATTCTTAAGCATTGTTTATCAATAAATTTATAACTTATTTTGATAGCTGAAGCTCCAACTAAGCTAATGTAATCATGAAATGTGCAAATTTATTTTAAAATTTAAATTGCTGAGGCCATTACATGTTCTTTATTGATTTTTAATTTACATTTCCTTTCAAAAGATGCAATTTATTTCAAACAATAGGAAAGCAGTAAGCATAAAAATTAAAAATCAAATTTCTCCCATTAATCAGAGATCCAAAAACGTATTAATTTCCATCTAAAGACATTTAATTTTTAAAGAATCTCTAGTTTTACATAGTGGAGGTAGAACTGCCAAAGAATGCACCCCCATTCATTCTTTAGCATGATTGGTCCACTAAGGAAATTATAGCCTTTTTTTTTTGTTGTTCTTATTTTCATTATAGATACTTTATCCAAGCTAACATAATAAACGTTAATAAAGCTAAAAACGCCATAGAATGCATCCCCATTCATTCTTTACTATTGTTCATCAACCAATTTATTTATAACAGATTTTGTAACTTATTTTGATAACTGAAACTCGAGCAGAGCTAATGTAATCATGAAATGTGCAAATTTATTTTTAATTTAAATTTTTGAGCCATTACATGTTCTTTATTGATTTTTAATTCACATTTCCTTTCAAAGGATGATATTTATTGGAAACTATACAATAGCAGTAAGCATAAAAATTAAAAATTAAATTTGTCCCATTAATCAGACATCTAAAGACATTTAATTTTTAAAGAATTTCTAGTTTTACGTAGTGAAGGTAGAACTGCCAAAGAATGCACCCCAGTTCATTCTTTAGCATTATTGGTTCACCGAGGATTTTTTACCTTTTTTTGTTGTTGTTATTTTCATTGTAGACACGTTATCTAAGCTAACATAATCATAAAAGGTACAAAACTATTTTTAAATTTAAATTTCTTAGCCATTACATGTATTTTTTTACATTTTGAACTCGTGTTTCCTTTTATAAAATATTCTCTATCCCAAAATACTGTTGTGGTAAGTCTGCAAAATAAAAATAATATGTATTTCATTAATCAGCTATCCGAAAAGGTGTTAATATTTATCTAAATACATATAATTTGTAGAGAAATGTCGTTTTTACTTAGTACATTTAAAAACATTAAAGAATGCACCATGTGCATTCGTTAGCATTATTGATGAACCAATTTATTTTACAGTTTTTTTTTTAAACTTATTTTCATAGCAGGAACTCCAACTAAGCTAACAGAATCATAAAATGTACTAATTTATTTTAAAATTTAAATTTATGAGGAATTACATTTATTTTTTAAATTTTTAATTCATGTTTATTTTCAAGAAATCAATTCCAAGATGCAATTTATTTGAAACAATGCAATAGCTGTAAGCATACTATTTAAAAATCAAAATTTTCCCATTAATCAGACATAAAAAATATATAATAAATGTCCATATAAACACATTTAATTTGGAAAGAATTCTAGTTTTTCGTAGAATATGTAAAAATGCCAAACAACGCATCTTCGTCAATTTTTTAGCATTATTCTTCAATGAAATAATTTATAACTGAATTTGTAACTTATTTTCATTGCCGACACTCTAACTATGCTAATGTAATCATAAAATGTGCAAAATTATTTTAAAATTCAATTTTATGAGCCAATATATGTTTTTTATTGATTTTTAATTCATGTTCACAAATTATTTTAAAATTTAAATTTATTAGCCATTACATGCATTTTTTATATTTTATACTTACGTTTCTTTTTAAAAAATATTCTCTATCCCAAAATATACCCAAAAATACTGCTGTAGTAAGTGTCCAAAATAAAAATAATTGTCTCATTACTCAGCTATCCAAAAAGGTGTTAATGTCTATCTAAAAACATAATTTTTAGAAAAGGGTAGTTTTTTACTTAGCATGTTAAAAAAAAAAAGGGCCAAAGAAAGCACCCTGTTCATTTGTTAGCATTTTTGATCAACTAGTTAATTTACCACAGTTTTTTAAAATCATTTTCATAGTAGGAACTCACTCTAAGCTAACAGAATCATAAGATGTAAAAATTTTATTTTTAAAATTTAAATTTATGAGCCGTCACATATATTTTATTAAATAATTCACGCTTCCTTTCAAAACATGCGATTTATTTGAAACAATACAAAAGAAGTAAGCATACGAATAAGAAATCTAATTACTCCCATTAATCAGACATAAAAAACATATTGATGTCCATCTAAATATATTCAATTTGTAAAGAAGGGCTAGTTTTACTTAGTGCAAGTAGAAACGCTAAAGAATGCATCTCGTTCTTTCTTTAGCATTGTTCGGAAACAATTCAGTTTAAAACTGTTTTTTTAACTTATTTTCATAGCTGACATTATAACTAAGGTAATGTAATCATGAAATGTTCAAATTTATTTTTAAATTTAAATTTATGAGCCATTCATTCTTTAGCATTGTTTATCAAGAAATTAATTTATAACAGATTTTGTAACTTATTTTGATAGCTGAAACTCCAACTAAGCTAATGTAATCATGAAATGTGCAAATTTTTTAGAATTTAAATTTCTCAGGCATTACATGTTCTTTATTGATTTTTAATTCAATCCTTTCAAAAGATGCAATTTATTTCAAATAGTAGGAAATCAATAAGCCTAAAAATTAAAAATCAAATTTCTCCCATTAATCAGAGATCCAAAAACATATTAATTTCCATCTAAAAACATTTAATTTTTGAAGAATCGCTAGATTTATATAGTGGAGGAGGAGGTAGAACAGCCAAAGAATGCACCTCCATTCATTCTTTAGTATGATTGGTCCACCAAGGAAATTATAACTTTTTTTTTTGTTATTTTCATTACAGTTACTTTATCTAAGCTAGCATAATCAGAAAAGGTATAAAAGTATTTTAAAGTTTAAGTTCATTAGCCATTACATGTATTTTTTACATTTTAAATTCATGTTTCCTTTTAAAGAATATTCTTTATCTCTGAAAATACTTTTGTAGTTAGTGTGCGAAATAAAAATAATTGTCTCCTTGATCAGCTATCCAAAAAGGTATTAATGCTTATCTAAATACATATAATTTGTATAGAAGGGTAGTTTTTATTTAGCACATTTAAAAACACTAAAGAATGCACCCTGTTCATTTGTTAGCATTATTGATGAACCAATTTATTTAACACAGTTTTTTTTTTTAAACTTATTTTCATAGCAGGAACTCCAACTAAGCTAACAAAATAATAAAATGTACAAATTTATTTTAAAATTTAAATTAATGAGCCATTACTTGTGTTTTATTCATTTTTAAATCTTGTTTCCTTTTGAAAATATTATATATATTTCAAACAATATGATAGCAGTAAGCATACAAATTAAAAATCAAATTTCTCCTATTAATCAGACATAAAAAAAACATATTAATGTCCATCTAAATATGTTTAATTTGTAAAGAAGGCCAAGTTTTACTCAGTGCAGGTAAAAACGACAAAGAATGCATCCCAGTTCATTCATTAGCATTGCTCATCTACCAGTTATTTTATAATTGATTTTGTTGCTTATTTTGATATCTGACATTCTAAATAAGCTAATGTTATCATAAAATGTAGAAATTTATTTTAAATTTTAAATTTAAGAGCCCTTACCTGTATTTTAAAAAACAAATCATGTTTCTATTCAAAACATGCTGTTTATTTGAAACAATATGATAGCAGTAAGCATACAAATTAAAAATCTAATTTCTCACATTAATCACACATGGAAAATCATGTTAATTTCTATCTAAAGATATTTAATTTGTAAAGAAAATCTAGTTTTACTTAGCGCAAGTAGAAACGCTAAAGAATGCATCTCGTTCATTCTTTAGCATTGTTCGACAAGAAAACAGTTTCAAACTGTTTTTTTAATTTATTTTCATAGTTGACATTGTAACTAAGCTAATGTAATCAGAAAATATTTAAATTTATGAGCCATTACATGTTCTTTATTAATTTTTAATTACGTTTTCCTTCAAAAAATATTTATTTCAAACAATATGATAGCAGTGAGCATACTAATTAAAAATCAAAATTCTCTCATTATTTGGATATGGAAAACATACAGGGTTCATACACTCCTTAAAAACTCCCCAAAACTCATTTTAAAAAATTTAGGATCCTTAAATTTATGTAGGACTCCTTAGAAACACCTTAATTTTGCATTTACAGTAACAATCGTGATTAATGAAGTGCACAACCTCTGCAACCTTCCGGATATCGGTGACCATGACCAGGTGATGGAAGAAGAATTTATATTTCTTTAACTAATTTAGAGTTTGTTACTTACAGAAAACTGTGTAATAACAGAATTAAAATGGTGTGAATTTAAATTTTTGTCTTTCATTTTAAGATTTTTTTTTTTGGGACATGCCTTGAAAAAACTGTATTTTTCCATATTCAGTGTGGATTAAAATTTTTGTTAAAACATATTTGTAATACTCAATTATAGTTATGTACAGTCTCCTGCTGACCTAAGATTGCATTCGTAGCCCAGAAAAAAGTGGACTCCTTAAAATTTTTTTTTTTTTTTTTTTTTGGGGGGGGGGGGGTCCTTAAATACTCCTTAAAAACTCCTTAAATTTCTTTTTGAAAAATGAGTTTGAACTCAGTTCTTATATTTAATTATTATAAATAATTGTATCGTTTGGCATTGGTTACAATGTTAATTTAATGAACATATTCTTTTTCAATATCCTTTAATTTTGATGACCAGGGCTTATATAAATCAAAATTATCCCTTTTTTTTGTTTGTCTTCTTTCCTCTTTATCCCTCCTTTTTTCTTTCTTAACAAGCCTTTTATTAAGTTGCTCTGTTATTACTAAGTAATTTCACTTCAAAATTTGTTTTTGAATTTTAATCCACTGCTTGACTTTTATAACAACTCTTCCAATTTTCCTGAAGTTTTTTATCTATTAATTAGGTTTTTGTACATGTCAGCTTGTATCCACCAAACTATTGCTTGGACCTTTTCAATCTTTGTGTCATAAGAAGTTCTGTCGATTCTTCAGAAGATGAAATCAGTTTTGATTTTGTTCCTAAAATTTTACATTTTTAGCATTTTCTTGAAGGAGTGGCCATTTTTATTTGTCAAGTGACTTTAAACTTGACTTTATGTAAAAGTTTATGAATAACTTTGGAAGCATTCCATTTGGGCGAGTTGTTAGGATTCCTGGTTTTGACTAAGGTGACTTGAGTTCACTACTAGGGGTGAAAAATTTTGCTTTCAGTATTTATTGAAAGTATTATATGTGTTCTATTGTCAGTATGCAAAAGGAAATATTTCCAGTGTTACAGTCTCAGTGTTTCAAATTATACCGATCACAAGTAGAATGCCCTTGTATTAATTGCATGTGAGTTGTAACTATCGCCATGAAAAACTGTATATGTATACATATATATTTTACAAGCTTTTATTAAAGTTTTTAATTATGTTGAAATATTACATTATCATTTCAATTAATGTATTAAGCAACAGCAAAAAAAATTATTAAATTAACATAATAATAAATTAATTAATTAAGTAATTATCAAACTTTTTCTCATGTGCCATTTCCAGTTTATCTGTTGTCAGAATAGTTTGTAGACTATGAGTACTTGCTTTCATTTTACCTGAGAACTTTGGCACAAAATACACCATAACATAATCAGCTGTGTTCCATTGTATAATATCAGAGGTTTCATAATTTACTAAAAGAATTTAGATAAATATATATATATATATATACACAGGGTGATTCACTCCCAGACTGACAAACTTGCAGGCAGGTGTAGGGGGTACAGAGATGGCTCAGTATCACATAGCAATGCAGGGTCAGAAACGTCGTCTTCATGTACCTGTTAATAATCTCTTTGGAAGAAGTGTTGAAGTGTGTGTCTAATTTCTTAAACAAGTTTCATAAACAATGGACTTTCCTCAGACAATTTAATAAATTTAATAAAAGAAACAATTCTGAAATAATTTTTATCAAATGCAATCTGTGAAAGAAGGATTTGTTTTTGAAAAACCATGGTTGGAAAGTTTATTGTCACTTCAACACTTCTTCTAAAGTGATTATTAACAGGTACATGAAGACAATGTTTCTGACCCCGCATTGCTATGTGATTCTGAACCATCTCTGTACCCCCCTACACCCCTGCAAGTTCAAGTTCGTCAGTCTGGTAGCGAATCACTCTGTGTGTATATATATATATATATATATATATATATAATATAAAGAAGTATTTTTTTAAATCAGCCTTTTAAAAGATTAAAAGGTAATACGGAGGATATTCCATAGTTAACTTATAAAATTGATTACCACATTCCTCCGGAAATATATTTCGACCGCACTTTCACAGCCATCCTCAGTCCTTCGCTTCTCCAGTATGAATGGTGCCGATGACTGTCTCACTTCCTTCTCGGATCTTTCGCCGCATCACATCACTCCATATGTCATTGATGTTAGCGTGGGTTGTATCGTTGTTGCTGCCCTCTGTTGTTACTATTTCCAATGATTCTCGTAGGTAAGCATAGGAACAGTTATTAAAGTTAGCGATTTTTTGAATTCCTTCAAAATCTATTGTGATAGGTTTACTTAAAGTGAGGCGGGATAAAGCTGTGGATTGTTTGTTAAGTAAACCTGTCACTATAGATTTAAGTAAACCTATCACAATAATTTTGAAGGAATTCAAAAAATCGCTAACTTTAATAACCGTTCCTGTGCTTACCTACGAGAATCATTGGAAATAGTAACAACAGAGGGCAGCATCAATGATACAACCCATGCTAACATCAATGACATATGGAGTGACGTCATGCGGCAAAAGATCCGACAAGGAGGTGAGACAGTCATCGGCACCATTCACACTGGAGATGCGAAGGACTGAGGATGGCCGTGAAAGTGCGGTCGAAATATATTTCTGCAGGAATGTGGTAATCAATTTTATAAGTTAACTATCAGCCTTTTATTTAAAAAGAAATAGATTAAAAGGTGTAAAATAATTTCTGGGTTGAAGTTTCAAGCTCTAATACTTTTTTCTGCTCATTCAATTATTGAGTATAACACAGAAAGGAATAACATTATAGCAAATATTCTATTTGTTATTCTGAATAATATTATTACTGAAACAGGTGTAATGTTTTGTAGATTTATTTTGGTAGTACAACCCTATCTGCTCAAAAATTAATGCAACTGATTTATAACAAAAATGATTTTTTGACATCTAAAATTTCTCTAACAAAATTATTATGTTATTAGATCTGCTATTTCACCATATAGTTAAGTTAAAAAGCAAACAAACTAGTAAAGTCCCTGAAAAAAAAAAGGTTAATAACTTTCTTTTCTCATGAAGTCATAAGAGTGTCAAAATGTTTCCTTGTTTGAAACTCTTATTTGAACACCTATTCACTGTCTCTACAACTGCAAAGGGTCACTAGTAACCAGTTAAATTCAATTCTTCTAAATATGTATGTTATCTTAATAGAAATCTTCAAACAGTGATACTGATTATTATTGTTAGAAATATATATATTAGAAGGATCAATATTTTCTCATGTTTCATATATATGTATATATGGTTGCTACATAAAATAACAGCCCAGTGGCATAATGGTTAGTGCACCGCGCTGCCGTCCCACAGGTCCGGGGTTCAAATCCCGGGCTGGGCAAGGTCGACTCAGCCTTTCATCTCTTGAGTGGGTCGATAAAATGAGGACCAAGCTTGCTTGGGGTCAAACACTGGGGGCTTTGCATCAGGCTGACCACCTGGCCGAGGCATCCACACCCCAGAGCCTATGGTCGCAAAGGCGTGGTTGGGCAGCGCAGGCCTTGGCCCCGCAAAGGGGCTGTTGTGCCAATGTTTGACTTGACATAAAATAACAATTCAAACAATCTAATTTCCATTAACAAAATACTCATAAAAAATGTGAATAAATATAAATTAGCCTTATTCAGTATGTTGCTTTATCTTAAGAATGACTCTATTTACTTTTATTTCTTCTTGTAAATATATATGACTGATATTTAAATAGAATTTTCTCTTTCAGAGAAAATAGAGCTAAAGGTGGTGGAATATGTGTTGCAAATCATACATCTCCCATAGATGTAGTAATTCTTGCTTGTGATAATTGCTATGCTATGGTGAGTTTTTCTCTTATAGTTTATATAAAATCTTACTGCCAAACGTTAAACACACAGAAAAAAATGTTAATTCTCCAAAGCTAATCAGTATTTCAGAGGCTACAATTTGCTACAGAGGTAGATAGAAGTCTGCAAATTTGTTTATGAACAGCCACAGTTTACTTTTGATAAATATGCAAAAAAAAGGCTATCTTATGAGAAGCCAACAAAATGTGTAAAATTGTAATTAGCAATTTCAGCTCTAATTCAGAAATAAATAAATAAAAGGGTTAATATTACCCTTTTTTTTGCATATCCTAGGTTGTTTGAATTGAGGCTGACTATTCCTAAACATATTCTAGATCACAAGCACAATGAGGTCAAGTCAGTTAGTTTAGGCTATAATACTTCAATTTTCACATTCTTTTTATGCTGAGGCAGATTCACCTGATGGTATATACAGGGTGTCCCAAAAAGGTGGTAACGAACTTTAATTCTTTATCAATTAGAGATAAGTGGGCAATGTAAATTGAAAAAATGTTCAAAATAAGGTCGTAAAAAAGATTACTTACAAAAAAACTCTTCTCATTAATTAGAAAACATTTCACCTTTTAAATTTGTATATAACCCCTGTACAAAAATAATTTCCTATGAGTAAAATGTGCCCCAAACACTAATGAGGTGACCTATAAAATTAGCAAATTATATCTTAAAAAGTGTCAGTGATGTGAAGACAAATATAATGCTGACTTAAACCACTACTCAATGGCTCTCGAAAAGTAAAATTATGTCAAAGGATGACATTTCAGGGGTCATACAGAAATTACGAAAGAAAATCTTTTTTTCCACTCTACCAATAAACATTTACATTCAAAATCATGTATAGTCCTCGATCATCTTTCTTTAAAGATATCTCTGAGATATCTTTAAAGAAATTAAAGATATCTCCGAGACAGTGTATGATGAAAGGCTGAAATTTGGTACATCACCTCGTTAGTGTATGAGACACATTTTACTAATTTGTAATATTTTGTAAGGGGGGTTGTATATAAATTAAAAAAGTGTAACTTTTTGTAAATGAATGGGAGGTAATTTTTTCTTAACATAGTCTTATTTCCAACCTTATTCTCAACATTTTTTCAATTTACATTGCTTATCTCTAATACATAAAGAATTAAAGCCTGTTACCATGTTTTTGGGACACCCTGCAATATGTCAGGATCTTTTGTACCACCCAAAATCATTGATAGGTACCATTCTTTATTTTTGTTTTGTAAAAGGGTCTTGAATAATTTAAATCTTAAAACACCAGTTTTTGGAGTGTTGTTATGTCTCCTTCATTTAATGTACTTTTTATATTATTCATCTCTTGCAATTGACCTAAGTATTGTATTTTAAAATGTTGTGTTAGATCCTCTTACACTTTTTCTTAGTGGGCTAATTTCTTTGTAAGAGCAACTAGACTAAATTAAACTAACAAGCTTTAATGAATGACATCCAACTACACAACTACAAAGTTACATTAGAAAATAAAACAACAAACACGATCACGAACACAGTTACAGTTGTACAGTTATTACATCTTCCCCTTTTAGTGATCCAGCCTCTTCTGGCTGTACGACTCTTCCGTATTTTATCACACCTGGCTTGCTGTTTGGTACACTGGCAACAAGTTTACAGTCAGGAGCATTAAGAGGGGGTGTATTTGGATTATTAGGTTTACGGTTGGTATCGGTTGCCGGAGAGTTTCCATCAAGAGTTATATCAGGTGGTGGTATTTCTTTTTCCTCCCAATCTGAAAATTTACTGCGCTCGACCTGTTGCAGCAAGTATTCCTTCTATATTCCCTTTTGGGGTCATCACTTTGCATGATCTGGGAGCTTCTTGGGAAATGATTTTTGCTGGAATCCTATCTCGAGGTGCTTCCTTCAACATAACATGATTTGAGTATAGTTGGGGGCTTGGGAATATCTTTGCATGTCTGTCATGGTAATGTTTCTGTTTTAGTCTATCTTCTTGAATGCATTTTGATGTACAATGCAGGACTTCAGATCTTAACAATTCTACAGTAACAGGGATGGTGGTTCACATTTTTCTACTGTAGAGGCATTGGGATCAGATCCCAATTCATCTCGTCGTGTGTTTCTGTAGTTCATTAAGGTTAACTGAATATCTTGGCCAGACAATTCACATTTCCTGAGCAAATTTTTTGCTGTCTGTACTGCTTGTTCAGCCAAACCATTGCCTTTGGGATATAATGGACTTGAAGTTTGAATTATGAATATCCATTCATTTGAAAAATCTCTGAACTCAGAGGATGAGTAATTTGTACAATTGTCAGTTTCTAAAATTGAGCCAGTTTCTGAACCATGAGCAGTAATCTTTGTAAATCTTTTGTACAAGCTGGAGTTTTGACTCTGTCAATGGCTTCAACTTTTTCAGGATCAATCATGATACCTTCGCTTGTGAGAATTTGTCCCAAATATTTCACTTCTTGCATTTCAAATTCACAATTTCCTTTATTCAGTTTCGCTCCTGCATTTCTTAAGGCCTATAGAACTGATCAGGTCCTTGCCTGGAGTTTCTGTAAGTCTGAAGCATAAATTAAGATAGCCATAGAATTTTCAACACCTGGTAGACCTTGAAGAATTTGTGTAATTATATTCTAAAAAATTTCTGGTGCTGACTTTATTCCGAATGAGACTCGAAGAAAGAATACCTTTCCCAGAGGTGCCAAGTATTACGATTTGTCCGTAATAATTACGGATACAAGGTGCAAACTACAGTCTTACAGACGGAAAGCTAAAATTAGGATTCTAGTTTTTTTTTTGTTTTTTTTTTTTTTTAAATTCTCTTTCATAAGATAATTTTATTTTTAAAAAGTCGAATCTCGGAAAATCAACCTTAAAAAGCAATTTCAACCTTTACTGCACTAAATGTGCTAAAAATCTATCACGAATCCCTAAACTTCCCAACCACTGACACTACCTTTTGTTCTTTAAGAGGAAAACATTATCAAGTACGAAGCATAGCAGCATCTAGAGACAGATCGTATTCACTTGTGATGTAATGGGGAATGAAATCGCTAGCAGACCAATTCGATTGCACAAAGCTGGTGTATGTGAGTGTATGCTGACTCCATGGTTAGGAGAAAAGAGCTTAAGGCAGCACCAATACAACTAAATTCTTTCTTCTTTTGCATTCATGCAAACTCAGTGTATTGTCACATGTGACTTGAGTTTTAGCGCTCTCCACACTCGATGATTAACGGATATCTGTTAATATAATTTTCGACATGCAAAAATATTTAGTTAAGCGTGACCACGGTGATGGCGTGGATAAAGAAGACATCTCTTTAAATTCTGCAAAGGAAAGGAGGTTAGTGGTGCTGCAAAAATTCAGGCATGCCTATACAGAGGAATGGCCGTGCATTATTGCGTCGAATAAATCGACTGAGCATGCATTTTGCACAGTCTGTTCACGGGATTTTTCTGTGGCGCACGGTGGGAGAGATGATTGTAAGAGGCATATAAAAATGAAGTTACATGAAAACGGCGTGAAAATAAGAAAGTCAAATAAAGACCTGACATCATTCATTAAGAGCCAAGATGATGAAAAAGCTGTGACAAAAGCCAAACTTTTGTTTGCTTCGTTTTTAACAGAGCACAATCTTCCATTATCTTGTGCAGACCATGCCGATAACCTTTTCAGAAAAATGTTTCCGGATTCTAAAATTGCATTAAAATATGCATGCGGCCGCACAAAGACAAGTGCTGTACTAAAAAGTTTAGCAGCTCAAACGCAGGTAGATATATCAAATACTTTAAGATGTAATCCATTTTCTCTCTCAACAGATGGAAGCACTGACAATAATGATATGAAGATCTACCCCGTTGTTGTGTCTTACTTTAATGAGAAAAAAGGTAAAATTGTCACTCAAATTCTTACACTTTTGGAATGCACAGATAATACTGGAGAAGGTATTTTTAGCGTTATAAATGAGGATTTGAAAAAACGAAACATACCCTGGCAGAACTGTGTAGCATTTTCATTCAACAATGCTAAGGCAATGAGTGGGAAATTTAAGGGTGTGATTTCTTTCATTAGAAAAGAAAACCCAACATTAGATTTCAAGGTTGTGCTTGTCATCTCCTACATATAGCAGCAAAAAAAGGATGTGAAGCTCTTCATCAAGTAAACGTGGACCAATTTTTGATTGACATTTTTTACTTTCTCCAAAAGAGCTCCAAAAGGCAACATAGTTTTAAACTGTGTCAAGATGTTTTTGGGATCAAACCTCACAAGATTTTGAAATATGTTTCAACCAGATGGTTATCACTGTTGGACAGTGTTAACAGAGTTTTAGAACAGTGGGATGCACTCAAGAAGTTTTTTGGTGAGGTAAACTTGGACAATCCTAAGTGTGTACAGATAATATTAACTTTTGAAAATCCTGTTACAAAGGCTTATCTATTATTTTTAAAAAATACCTTGTGTTTGTTTGTGTCAGCTAATATTTCTCTCCAGCAAGAAAAGCCTATGCTACACAAACTATATAAACAAATTTGATTTGTTTTTTGGACTGATAGTAAGGTTTGTTAAACCTTCTGCAGTTGACAACAACTGTGATTCTCTATTAAGCCTTGATTACACTAAAAAGAAAAATCTGAAAAGTGATGCAGATGTAGTTATTGGTGGCGATACAAGGGCTTATTTAAAGCATCTTGATGAAGAGCAGAGTAAAGAATTTTATAGAAATGTTATAAATTTCTATACAAAAAGTGCAGACTACATTAAAGAGAATCTTCCGTTTAACGATCCATTTGTTAAGCATGCTGCAGTCTCTGATGTCTCCCTGAGAAAAAAAGTCTTTTTCCTTTGTAGAATACTTTGTTTCACAATTTCCTGGGCTTTTGAGTGATACAGAAAAAAAAAATTTAGAAGTGGAATTTAGTATGATCCAATTTGAAGACTGATTTTGATCACGAAAAAGAGCCTGCGGATCAAGTGTGGCACAAAATATCACAAATGTCTGATGGTAGTGGGGTGAAGAAATATAAAGCTTTATCGAAGTTGATTTTGGCATTATTGTTGGTGCCAGTTAGCAATGCAGCTACAGAAAGGGTTTTTAGTCTGGTTTGAAAAAATCAGACAGATTTTCGACCAACTTTGGGAACAGACACCCTCACATCTTTGCTTGTGGAAAAGCAAAAATGCCTTAGTTCAGGAAAAGTTCGTTATGAAAACAAGTTTTCTGATTCCAAAATTGCAGCTGCTAAAAAGGCAACATGGGCAGCAAACTGTTCTAAAAAAGCAAATACAGACTGTTGAGGAATAATCTAATGATGGGACATACCTGCCCAGGCGCGCACACAGGATTTTTGGCTGGGGGGGTCCAACTTTTACAATTTGGGAGGGTCCAACTTTTACAGTTTAGGGGGGGTCAAACTTTTAGGGATGTGCCAGATTGACAAAAATCAGTGATGAAAGAACTCGTTTTCATTAGATGGAATTCATCAAAACTCGTCCCATCCAGTTCCCTAAGAATACACTACACAGTACAATAGGAAGGAAAGTAATAGTTGTTCAGTTATGAGAACAAGATGGCTTTTTATGTTTGCTTTCAGTTCGTTTTTGAAAAGTTGAGGAAAACGAGAAAAAAATTTCTTTTTTTATTTATTAGAACTGAAACTATTGCTGCCTTTTTTTGGAATCATTTTATGTACTATAGATATAGGGTAATAATCAATCGAAAAAAAAATCAAAGCCGATGGGGGGGGGTCCAGACCCCCTGGACCCCCCCCCCTTATGTGCGCCACTGTACCTGCCAAATCTACTTTTTCATTACTTAATTTGTTTGTTTGTTTAAAAAGCAGATATTTTGTAAAAAAGTGTAATAAAAAGCAAAGTGTTCATTTTTAAAACTGTGTGTCATTTCAACTTATATTGATGAATAAAAATGATGCATAGAATAGATGCTGAAATTTAATGTGTGAAAAAATTGCTAAGTGTGTTTTGTGACACCACATAAATCGACTGGATTTTCTTCACAAAATTGGTGCAGGTACGATGAGAGAAAGATTGGAGATGCAATTTGCAGGTAAGTTTTTTAATAAGTTTGTTACTTGTTCTTTTAGTCAGACAGTGGACTATTCGATCAAAGTCCGGTTCCCATTAGAACACGAAAAGTGAAGCAGCATTGGCAATGGTCAGTCATCATTCCCCCCCGGAAGTTGGTTAACATTTGATTACGGATAGCGAAAGTTGAAACTTGGCACCTCTGCTTTCCCAATGTGTGCTAAACATTAAGAATGGTTGGATTTCAGGTGAAACTCTGTCAAAATCCTTTTTTGAAATCTAATTTCATGAAATACTTTGAACCAATCACATTAGTTGCAACATCTAAGTTTTCAAAGGAAAATGCCTTCTTAGAAGTATTTTATTCGAATTAGAAGGATCAATGCAAATTCTAATTTTCCCATTTTGTTTCATAATAACCATATGGTTTGAATTTTGTGTTGGTTCATCTACCTTTTTAATGATACCATCCTGTACCATTTTCTTGAGTTCTTGTTTTACAATTCGTTTTAGTGTATATGGTACTTTTCTGGGTGATTTGATTTCTTTTTGAGAACATTCTTTGGAGAACTCAGTATATACACAGTTTTTTTATACACCCCGTTCCTTTGAACAAATCTTTGAATTCCTCTTCCAATGTGTTTATTTTATTAATTCTTTTTATTAGGCCTGCTTCAGTGCATGTATTTCTCCCTAATACTGGACTAATCCCTACATGTGCAATAATTAACCAGATTTGAAGTGGTTTGTTTTTTATTTTACAGCTAACAGTGGATTCATCAGCCATCAGTTGTATAGCCTGAATATGAAAGAAGCGTTCGAACATTTGTTGGTTTTAGCAGTAAACCTATGGTTTTAGCTAAGCTGAATGGCATGGCATTACACTGCGCACCTGTGTCAAGCTTCATAGTAATAGCTTTATCGTTAATTATGACTCTTTCATTCTAGTCTGTATTATTAGTTTTGATGTTTGCTATAAGAAAATTTTCATCTTCACCAATTAGAGTGAACATTTTCAATTTCTTGTACTTTGTAATTTTTCTGGTTCCTTGACCTACATTTTTTTTGCAAAGTGTTTTTTTTTCCCCCTAAATATTTTGTTTTTTTGCCAAAAGCTGGACAAGCATTTATTTTATGGTTACCTCCACAATTTCTGCAATCATTTATTGTTCTACAGTAAGATCTATCTTTAACTAGTATTTCTTTCTTTTTTTTTTTTTTTTTTTTTTTTTGGTTTAGCAAATTTATTTGATACTGTAGCAATTAATGGTCTATTTTTAGTATCATCAACAATATTTTTTAATCGTTGTGCTGCACTTTCAGTAGTAGAACAAATTTGTTCAGCTTTATTTTCACTTAAGTCTGTATCTCTTAAAAGCTTTTCTTTAACACTGTTACTTTTGATTCCAACAATGATCCTATCTCTGAGTAATTCATCTTCCATGACATCTAACTTACAGTGAGAAGCTTGTATTTTAAGCCTAGTTAGAAAATCTTTAAAATATTCAGTCTGCTTGTATTTTATTTGATTTAATTTGTAACATTCGAAAGTATAATTAACTTTAGGAGTAAAGTAATCAGCAAACTTACTTTTAATTGTCCCCAAATCTTGTCGCTGATCATCAGTTAAACTGAAAGTTTTAAAAACTTGCTGTACATCTCAACCTATTATGGCCATAAATGTTACCACATGTACATTCTTTTCTTTTTTATCCAATTGTATTGCTGCAGCTAATCATTCAAAACTGAAACCAATCCTCCCATTAATCTTTAGAATCCGGCATGATAGTTAACTGCTTTGGTGGACATATTCCACTGCTTTGACACCTTTAGAATTTGCAAAATTAACTGCAGTGTAATTTATTCTTAACTTCTGTTCTGACACCATGTAAGAACAACTAGACTAAATTAAACGAACAAACTTTAATGAATGACATTGAACTACACAACTATGAAGTTACATTAAAAATTAGAACAACAGACACAATCACAAACTCAGTTACAGTTATACAGTTATTACACTCTTGTTAAAGTTGTTATCTATTTAATCTAGCTTTGGCACTTAGACTTCCTGCAGGAACACTGCTTGTTTTGAGATTCTAAACCTTTGACATCATCTGAAACATAAGTCAATGGCCTAGAATTAATCAATTTTTCAGAATCCCAAACTGTATTCATTTCTTCCATGTACAGTGAACTTTTTCCTTTAGTTTTTCTTAAAATCAATTTCATAAGTCCAATTAGCCTTTCCTAAAAGTCTTCCTACAAGAAAGTATTAGGAGGTATGAATTTCCATAAAATTTTATTCAAGTCATAAATTCTTAAAACTTTTTGTATATGGTGGTTACCTCCACATACAGAACACTCTTGGGTAATTCTGCAGATATAGAAAAATTGAAGCAGCACTTGATACTCTATATAGCACTTATAGATATAGGAAAATTCAAACACTTTTAAAATTAGTGCCATTATCTAAATACATGATGGATGGTCTGCTATGTTATACAACAATTCTTCAACTGAGCATGAAAATTTCAATTGGGATTAAGCTCAATCAGTGGCGTAGCCAGAAATTTTTCATGCGGGGGGGGGTGACAACTACTGGGACTCACATATATGTACATGTGTGTGTGATTAGGGAGTGAAAAATATACACTTTGTACAGCAAAAAATTCCTTATGGGGGGGGGGGTTGTGATCCCCTATCCCCTCCCTGGCTACGCCCCTGAGCTCAATAGTTCAAAGTGAATTACATGGTAGGCTGTGCAGGTAAATATTAATATCCATGCCGTTTTTACAGCCTTAAGAATGAGAGGGTCAAAGCTAACCTTATTTCAGAAAGAAACACCCACATCTTTTGCATGGTCTTCAAAACTCCTGGGCTGATACAAGTTTCACCTTATACCTATTTCAAATGACACAAGACCTTATGACTTCCAATGACACCCTTATGACTTCCAATGACCAAGACCTTATGACTTCCACAAGGCCTCTATGATGTAACCAACTTTCTGCTTTTTAAAACCAAGTAATTTTCTATGAGCTTGTACAAAACTATTTGAACTCCTGAATGTCATAGATGTTAATTTGTGTTTATAAATAATTAAGAGTCTTGACAAAGGGATGATGGGATAGAACTATAATGGATAGACAAAAGATTTTTGTTATCTCTAAACAAAACTGCTCTTTAATCTTAAAATTCCTTCTGAGTTTTTGATGAGTATCAAGAACTTGGGTACGCGTAAGGTAAGGGACTTGCCTCTCCCCCTAGAGATTTAGTATATTGTATTATGATCTAAGTAAAACTGTATCACAAACCAAAATTGGAACTCATATTGTTACTAGTATGAAATATGCTCCCTCTAGAAAAAATTCTTGGAGTCCCCCTCCTAAAAAACTATCTCTGGGCATCCATGATCAAGAACCTAATCTTTTGTCACCCTCATTATTATACACATCCTTTTGTATGAAGTATGTGTTCAGCTTTTCTTATTTCATCAGGATTTAAATATTCTGATGTTCTTATATCCTTTTCTTTCTCCAATTTTTAAAAAAAATCTTGTTATCCAAGTGGGTTTATAGTAGAGATGAGACAGGCTTGGCCCGGACCAGAACCTGAACCGAGCTCGGGCTCTGTTGTAGTTGTTGACTTATTCCACCTGATCTAGTTGCAGGCTAGATTAGGTCCACGAGCCCAAGAACCCACAAATAATCATAGGCTTGAAGAGGGCTAGTATATATGTCCTCCTTGTTAAGACCCATACAGTTCATCAAGTGCTCCGAAGAAGCCTGTACTAAGTTACAGTTGGTACATGTCAGATAGGTTTTTGGCCCCTTATCAAAAGAAAGAGACTTAACACTAGAACCGCAGTGTTTCAGATATACCTAATACCGCGGGCTGGGTCAAATTGACCCAACTCGCAGAATTCACATTGCAATGCAACAATAATGTTATATTTCAAACGGTAATGATATTAGTTCAATCTTAGCATTCGTATTAAGTCTAATATTACATTAAAGGTACAAAAATATTGATGCTATAATTCTTATTAGAACCGCGTCGTTGAGATAGGTATACCTAAAACCGCGGTATGGGTCAAATTGACCTAACTTGTAAAATTCACGTTGCAATGAAAATGACATAATGGTATGCTATTATACCATTTATTATGTCGTTACCGTTCATTTTATGAATGAGGATGACATTTATTTAATTTGAACTTCGGATTTCAGACTCCTGGGAAGTTTTGGGTCAAAATAACCCATTCTGCGATATCAGGTATACATATTAAAAACAAAAAACAAATAAAAGTTAAGAGCTTAAATTTTTTACAGATAATTAATAACATAAAGTTAGGAAAAGTCACAATTTTTGTTAAATTTCCAGTCGTAACTTTTTGAAAAAAACTGAATCAAATCTGGTTTTGGATCAAAATGACCCATCCCGCAGTTCTAGTGTTAATGTGTCTACTTGCAAGCCTACTAATGGTGGTCTGGACAACTCTATCTGCCTTGATGGTAAGGGCACCAGCTGAGGCCTGCCAGGGATATTATACCAGGGATGGGTTGGAGGAGTTTTTCCATATCTGTTGGATTGAGATTTTTATTTTGCAGCAGATCTCGGAGTAGGTCAATGTGTTGCTTGACACTGGAACCTCAAAAGCACCATCCTTAGCCAAGAGATCAGCCATTTCATTTCCATGTAGTCCAATATGAGACAGGATCCATTGGAAGTAGATCTTGTGCTGCTGCGATCATCAGTTTGACCAACTCTTGTCCAGTTACATACATGCTGGATAACACTGCGGCTATAACAAGATCCAAATGTCTATAAATGTTGTTACCAATTTAATGACATTAAGTGTCACATCTGTGGCAATTAGGTCTGATAAAAAACTAAACAGAAGTCAGGATTTCTAATTCTGATTTTGTGTGAGAAATTTGGGGCTTTTATAAAGATGCTGCTACCATAAGAGTTATATTCATTTTTACTGCCATCAGTAAAAATTTGTTTAGTAGCTTCAGGAATTTGGTTACTAATCTCAAGAGCAAGTTGATGCAGGTAATCAGGCAAGTCTTGATTTTTATTAGTGTGGGTCTCAAGATAAGGAGAAAAATGGACTCCAGGTAAACCCTCTAGAGGGTTAAAAATTGACTTCAAAGAGTGTCCCTCTCAACTTCCTGATTTAAAAGGTTCATTGAGTGAATTTGGGAGAAAGGACTATCTGTCATTAATCTCTGTCTATTTGTCCAATTTCTAAGTTATGTTGATGTGCGATTAAAGTCACCATAACTATAAAGCTTGTGAAAATGCTTTGCTAGTATCATTTTTCTTCTCAGTCTTAAGGGTTGGATAGCACATTCAAATAATACAAGATCAGTGGGGCAGCTATGCCTCACGCCAGAGACTATTAAAGCAGCACTCGACTGTACACATTCTACTTTCTCTAAATTAGTAGAAGATGCACAGAAATAAATTTAAGAATCATACTCAAGATCGGTCTGATCAAGGAGGTGTACGTTAATCTGTGAGTGCAAGCATCAGCACCCCAGTAATACATTTCAATAAGTTCTGTCTCTTCCTGCCTTTGTCTACCAGATAATCAATATGTTTGTTACTCAGGATCTCTGGATCCAAAGTGTATCCCAAGTATTTTAGGTGTTTTTTCTCAGGCAGGGATTTACCATATGTTGCTATTTTGGGCTGGTAATTGTATATGCGCCGATTTGTCATGAAAATCTAGAGATCGACTAAGAAACATTAAAACTCAATTTATGATTCTCAGCAAAACTTAATACCTCCGAGAGGGTAGAATTTATCGTAGATTCAATATGACCAATATCAGAATTGGTGTTCCACAGGACAATATCATCAGCAAACAGGCCTACCTTGCACCTCCCAGAAATGGCTTTCTCAATTCCTGCAATAAATAAAGTAAAAAGAAGGGGGCTCAAAACTGAGCCCTGTAGGACACCCTTCCCAGCAAACACACACAGGTTCTCTGAACGTCTATTAACGTTCAGAAGACGTTTTCTGAACGTTAATAGACGTTCAGAGAACCTGTGTGTGTTTTCTGGGTTGTGATGCAGATCATCACATATCTTATTTTTAATTATCAATTACTTAATTGTTAATTATTTCTAAATTTAATCTGTGTTCAAAATTTATTCTTTGCACTTTCGATTCGGATTTTCTTCGCTTCGCCTGTAAAGTTATATTTTTTCACCTGCCTTACTTAAAAGCGATCTTCTGTTTTCATTTATTTTTATTTGTTTTTTTTCTTTGCATGGGAAAAGCCTACAGTTCCTTTCGTAGTATATTGCGCTGTTATGTTTTAGGTTAATACTTTTTCTCACATCACGCCATTCTGCAGTTTTGTCAGAGTAGCTATTTATTTCTCTTTTGCCAGTTGGCGCGTTGTGGGTTCAAATATAATTATATAGAAATGTATTTAATGTCTACTGGCATCTCTTTGTTTCGCACTTTCTTTGGCATGCCCTTGGGCATGATTTGCTTCTGTTACTACCCTCTTGGCTTGAGTTCTTATTAATCTTTCGCACCTCTGCTGTTGTCTCGAGAAGCTGCATTTTTTGGTGGGGGTCTGCCCAGCCACTGCAGGACTTAATATTTTTGAAGTTTATATGCATTGATATGTTAAAATAAAATGTAAAAGTTTGCCACTGTACGATGTCTTGCTCTTTTATTACGGCTTTGTTTTGAACCTGGGGAAATCGCCTTCATAACCCTTGCTGAGCTTATAAGTTTTAGACAGAGGCCGACACGAAATGATGAATTTCCCACTGATCTGTCGATCTTTTAAAAAAATCAAATATTCAACAAAGGGCTCTGTCTTTTATACCAAAGGTGTTGTAAAGCTTAATGAGTAATTTGTTTCTCCAAATTCTATCGAAGGCTTTTGTCAAGTCAAGAAAAACAGCAATTGTGTGGTGTGATGGTTTCAGATTCTAGCAGTCATGGACTCTCTGTCCGAAATATAAAATTTGATCCACCGTTTCTAAAACCAGATTGTTCTGTAGGGAACAAGTCATTAAATTTTAGATAAAAAGTGAGTCTTTCTAAGATAATTTTTTCCACAAGCTTGCAATAAATGTTACTTAAAGCAATGGACCTGTAACTGTCAGGTGCACTGGCAATCATATTTGATTTCCCTATAAAAATAATTAGGGCCTTTTTCCAGTCACGAGGAAGTTTTCCAAGTCTCCAAGACATGTTAAAAACCTCTAACAGATACTGCCTGCCCCTATCACTAAGTTTTGAAATCATCTGGCCATGGATATTATCTGGTCTGGGAGATTGACGTATCTAGGTTGTTCAAAGCAAGTTAAATTCTTGTATTGTAAATTTCTCTCTAAAAATAGGACTCCCTGCTCAGAGCTGCGGCATCCATGAAATATGTTTGTTACATAGATTTCTGTTTCTTTATTCGTCTCAGTGAAGTCTAATTTACTTATCTTTTGATAGTAAGATCCTAGTGTATTTGTCGAAGCCTTATTATCTGAGAAATCTGTCTGTTACCATCCAGCATGGCACTGCACCCATCCTGTTGCGGTTAAATTGTGCCTAGAGAGTCCATAAGTTATCATCTGTGGCATAGCCTAAGGGGGATAGGGGGCCATAAACCCTCCCATGAGGAATTTTTTGCCATACGAAGTGTATATTCTTTACTCCCTTATCACACACAGGTATGCATATATGGGAGTTGCAGAGGTCGTAACCCCCCCCCCCATGAAAAATTTCTGGCTACGTCACTGGTTTCCATCTGGTATTTAAGGTGTGAGCATCAATAGATTTACACATCTCCCTTCATTTCTCTTTGAGAAGAACAAAAGTTCTTATTTCAGCATTTGCTTTGTTTAGACATGATTTAAGTGAGGGATGCTCCAATGTTTTTATTTTCTGTTGTAGTTCAGCTTTTTTCTTCAACAGGGGTTGTAGTATTGGAGATCTATGCATGAAAAAGGGTGTAAACCATTTATGATTGCCCCTAGGAATGCTTGACCAGCAGCCTTGAAGATGGTATTCTTCAAAGATAGCCAAGTTGTATCTATATCATCAGCAGTCTTGTTTTCAATGGGAGAATTTGAGAGAAGATCATTGTCTACTAGATCCTTATATCTCTCCCAACTCGTTTTTTTAAAGTTCTAAAATTTTTTCTTAGCAGACTTTTCTGTTTCCACATTATTTCCACTAATATAGGCAAGTGGTCACTTCCAATAGCTTGTGAAATTGTCCTCTTGCTATAGAGGTAAATGTCTAGGCTGACAATAGACATGTCTAAGGCATCCTCAGTATTGTAAGAATAAGAAGAGTGAGTAGGGGAGCTGTCATTAAGTATAAGATGAGCTTTGTCATCCATCAGGTTAAGTAGTTCAATTCCTCTCTGATTATTTACCAAGCTGCTCCATTTGGTATGTTTTGCATTGAGATCACCTAAAAGAATATTATTTTCATCAAGAATATCAAATTATCGGGTAGGCTTTTCTGATTGAGAGGATGATACATATTTTAGATGTTTAGAATTTTTCCCTTCCAATTAACGTTTATGCATTGCATTTCTAAGTCTAAATCAGTAAACTGTATAGTATCAGCAGTACGATAGTTAACATTTCTTATAAGAAAAGCCTGGCCGCTGCCTACTTTTCTCTGTCTGTTAGAACGATGAATGTTATAGCCGTTTATTTTAAGCTTGACATGTTTTTTCAGTTTAGTCTCCTGAAGAAATGATTATTTGGACCTCCAGGGCTTGAGCAAGATCTAAGATGGTATCAAGTTTAAGTCTTGTAACATGGTTTGATAATCCATTCATATTACAGAGCAGGATTTTTAAAGATCAATTCTTAATAGGAGACTGTTGTATACTTTTCGGAGAGGGCCCTCTACCTAAACCCTCAGCGCACCCCTGATTATTCTGTTCGATGGGTGATGCAGTATAGTTAAATGAGGTCTTAAGACTCATGACAAAAGGAAACATGGAATAGCTTCTGTAAGTCAGAGACCCAGAGCACCCAAAGGCAGAAGACTGATATAACTCCTTCACCTGCAGACCTTAGCTCAGTGGCAGTCCGTGGTCAAAAATGTTAGTGCAGCCAGAAACATATGACCCCCCCCCCCCTTCACCTTCCTCCAGACAGGAAGGGAAAATCTTTGTTACTGAATTCGAATGCTGGCAGATTAAGCCCTCCCTGAAAAAATAAGAAATTGCATAAAAAATGTAAGAGATCCTATTTTACTTCCATAAAATGGACATAAATTTCAACCAGCTGCTCTTATCCTCAAAATTGCATTAATCCGTGTCTGATTCGAAGTTTCTTTAGAATTTTCTTTTGTAATGATAACATGAGAAGAAAAGAAAAAAAGAGAAAACTTACTTATTTTTTATAAGTTAAATCAATCCTCCTTTCTTTTTAAACTTACGAATCGGTCAGTGATGTCCTCATGAAAAGGTGTTGGTTTAATAAGTTCATCAATTATTCCCCGTTAGATTGACAGAGTCGCTAATGCGATCAATCCTTCCTTGGACATGGAATTCCTCAAATAATATTTAATTCTCTTTAGGCAAGAAAAACTTCTTTCAGTCCTTGCACTTGTAGTGGGAATTGTCAGTATCAAACACTGGAGTTTATATATTTGGGAAAATGTCTTTCGTTCCATTATCATGCATGTTTTTAATTATTTCTTGCACACTACAATTCCTTTATGATAAATGTGAATAAAACAGTTTAAATTCATTTTTAAGTCTATGACTATCTCTTGTCACATTCGGATAAGAGTTTTTCAAGCTTTCTAGAGCATTTTCTGTGATGTTATTCATGGAAAAGTCCTCAAACTTTAAAGAATCTGCGAGACAAAAAAAATATAAACATTCGCTATCTTAAAGTCTTGCATCAAATTCCATTACTACGGTATCTAAAATTTCAAAATACAATATTTTAAATTTCCGAAACACATCTTCTTGAGTTTGGAAGCCATATTGTCTTTTGAAAACAATTTCTGTTTTTGAATTTGCTATTTTAAAAAAACGTTTGAACGTGTCCTCATTACGCTTTTGGCTTATCATGTTCTGAGTTGCCTTGATTTGGAGACAATAATTTATATCCAAAGATTTTTTTTGCAGAATGTCTTAAAAAATGTTTGTTTGTTGAAAAATAAAATAAAAAATTAAGGATTAAAGTGAAGGAAGTGATAAAATAATTCAAAATTCCATTTGCATGTCAAGTGGAAGTTTCATCCATATTTGGATCAGATACAATGTTTTCGAAAATTTCTTTTAAGCCTTTCCATTCATCTATTACCACTCTGAATATTTTACTATTAGAATGCCACTGATTGTCAGTGCTAGTTGGTATTTTCTATGTAATTGTTGAATTTAATGTGTATATTCTCATCGCAGAATGATGGAAAAATGAAGGAATTTCACTTAAGTTTGAAAAAAAATAGACACTCTGAGATATTATTTACACTTTGTTTTAAAATTAAATTAAGTCTATGGCTGCAGCAGCAAACAAATAATGCTTGTGGAGCTTGCGATTTAATTTTGGTTTGCAAGCCAATCAAATGTCCACGCATGACACTTGCTCCATTGTAGCATTGAGCAATAAATTTTGTGCAATATTCAAGAGGTCCTAAAATTGTTTCTAAAAGTTGAAAGAGAGCTTCTGCAGTACAAGATATATTAACATTAACAAACCTTAAAAATATCTCGACTACCAATCGGTTTGAAGAAACATACCTCACAATAATAGAGCACCAGGCGCGCGCACACAGGATTTTTGGCTGGGGGGGGGGGTCTAACTTTTACAGTTTTTTGGGGGGGTCCAACTTTTACAGTTTGGGGGGGGGTGTCCAACTTTTAGGGATGTTCCAGATTGACAAAAATCAGTGATGAAAGAACTCGTTTTCATTAGATGGAATTCATCAAAACTCGTCCCATCCAGTTCCCTAAGAATACACTACACAATACAATAGGAAGCAAAATAATAGTTGTACAGTTTTGAGAACAAGATGGTGTTATGTTCGCTTTCAGTTCGTTTTTGAAAAGTTGAGGAAAATAAGAAAAAAAATTCTTTTTTTATTTATTAGAACTGAAACTATTGCTACATTTTTTTGGAATCATTTTATTTACTATAGATATAGGGTAATAATCAATCGAAAAAAAAATCAAAGCCGATGGGGGGGTCCAGACCCCCTGGACCCCCCCCTTGTGTGCGCCACTGTAGAGCACTGTGATTTTGGGGAAATATCTGTGGTATTTTCTACTTCAACAGCAAAAAAGGAGATTCTGAAGTTTCATTTTTTATAAATTCCGAGTGTTCATATTCTCATATAAATTCATATATATGAGAATATGAACACTCAATCAATTTATTTTGTATAGTTTTTGATTCACCTTTAAAAACAGTTTTAATATTTAGAAAATGTTGTTATACTTCTATTGTAGCTTCAGATATCAATAATTTTAAAAGCTCTTTAAAATTCCCCCTGTTTAAAGAATTTTCTCGCTCGTTATGTCCTCTAAATGCCAGTTCTTGCTTACTTAAAAACAATACTGCTTTGATGGGTAATTGCATAAAGCGTCTATTCAGGCTTACCTTCTTGTTAAATTCAGCAATATAAAATCGAGAGTTTTCCTTTAATGCATTAGCAATTTGGTTCCCACTTCTTATCAACTCCTTAAATTTTAAAGAATTTTTTAAATGTTCGATTGTGCCTTCATGTGTTTTACATGCTCGTCTGATGGTGGTTAATCCATCATATCCAGTACCATTCCAAATGCTCTTTTTTACCCCAATGATTAAACATAGCCAACAAAACATTTTTTGTAAATAAAAACTGGCACATAGCCACGAGAATAGTGAACACAATGATGACTGGAAGCTACGATCATGCTGAGATGAGCCTGCTTTTTTCTTATAAATGGGCAATTTTGGTGTTGGTCTATTTTCTTTTGGTAATTGTCGTTTATCATCTTCTTTCCATATGTTAAATGGAGTTCCAAGCAAGATGCAAACTGGATCATAATGGGGCTCCATGCTTCAAAATGGTTAAATCATAAGTTTCAATAACACATGGGCTCAGTAACAAATAAAGCTAAAAAACTTTCAACCTTCCCAGACAAAAAAAAACTATTACTTCCGTTAGAATGGGCTAGAACATAAATTCTCTGTGTCACTTCTCGTCCAAACCAATCAGTTAGTCGAATTCACAAGTACAGCGTAGTTAGAAAATCTTTCATCAGCTGAATGTTAGCTGCATACACCCTATACCAGAGAGACTAATTACATAGTCGTTATCATGGCAACGATGTTGCCAATTTCTTTATCAGCTCTGAGGGCTATACCAAAGGTTTTCGCAGCTGAATTCCGGAAAGATTAAAGATCTTTTTTCTGAATGAGCGATCTGGCAGTTACTGCAATACAGTTTTTTTTGTTTTGTTTGTTTAGATTATTTTTAAATTTACCATAGGAATTCCATAATTCTAATCTGAATTTAAGAAAATTAGTAGAATAAATTATTTTAAAGTATATGCTGATAATTTCAAGTGCTGCCCGGCAGTACTTGCTGTATCCCACGAGCCGCCACTGCCTTAGCTGAGCAAAATGGAATGCCCCTCACATCTTGGATGACCCTACCAGGAGTATACACTCCCGATGTACATCACCCTCTCTCCCCATACACACCCCTTCGCCAGCTGCTTGAGCACACTTTGATGCGGTCTGCAGGACTTGAGGAGGTCAGGCTCTGTAATTCATGATTATGCTTGGGCTCATGAGAAATTTTTCCTCTATTAAACATACTCCTTGTAAACATATTTAAAAAAGTGATTCATGGGAGAAATAAAGGTTACTAAACATATTTTTAAAAGTTATTTTGTTCCTATCAACTAAATTTTTTATATGCAAATTTCTTAAACATATTATGCAAAATTTCTTTTCTGAACATGTTTTAAATTATATTTCATTTTTTAATGTTAGTTTTATGTGAGATTTATGACTGGCATTTTCCTGTATCTAAAATATCAAAGTCAGGGACATGTCCTGAAAAAAATGTTGGCAGGGCTCCAAACAGTAGAAAAGGCAGGATTTTTCACAAAAAATCTACATCATTATCATTTTGTTACAACACTTAAAATTTTGTAGGGGTCTGGACCCCTCCAAAATTTCTCCTCCCCTTGATCTTCATTCATCAATCCCAATACGTCATACTCCCAATACGTCATTCATCAAAGTATATACAAATGTTTGACACTGATGCGACTACGCAACGTAATTTTTTGATAAAGATTGAAACATTTTTATTATTATTTGATAAACTTGAATACAAAGAATTAAAAAGTGCGTAAAGAGTTTGCTACTGTATTTGCCTTTAATTTTCACAAACAGCAAAATTTATGATATTCTATCAATGAAGTAATTGACTTTTATTTATCTGTTAGCTGAAAGTTCAGGCATGGGCTCCAACTTAAATAATATCACTCAGGCAGGCTCAAATTAAAACACCTCGAATTCGGTTTTTAAAAAATAAGATTCGAACTCATCTCTAGTTTCTATCCTCATGGAGAGTTCAAGAAATTGAAAAAAGTCACTGAAGTTGAGTAAAGGGCAAGGAATAATATGAATATAACATTTATATAATCTTTGTAAATTATATGAATAATAAATATAATTAAATTATAATATGATATTTATTTTAAGTTTAATCATTTCAGTGATATGTGTCGTAAACGTCAAAGAAGTTTTATAGTAGTTAGCTTAGTCAGACAATTAAATAGAAGTAAACTATCTGCACACATAATTCAAAATTATCTGCAAGCTCATAATAACTTATAACAAAATACATAGTGTGTACAGTCAACTCCCTCTAATCCACAAAAGTTTTGCCCAAAGTTTGTGCGGATTATAGGATTTTGCAGATCATAGGTCATTATTTACAATTTCTTTTGCAGATTTAGAGTGAGTTGATTAATTTAATCATGCATAGAGATTAAAATAATAAATGATGTCTAGTAAATTTTTAAGATTAAGTATTTTTTCAGTACTAACTGAACTTATCAATAGGTAAATACCGTAATTTATGGAAGAAACGCCGCGACGTTTATGAGTTTAAAAGTTCAAAAATAGTAAGTGCGGCATTTCTACCGGGTGCGGCATTTACAATATTTTTAATTTTTTTTAGCCAATCTTCAACGAAAAATTGAAAAATTCGTTCAGTGATAATTTTCTCAAAAGACGGCGCCACCACCGACACGTACTCTTTAGCGTGCACAGATCACAGCGTAGTGAATCAAAATGCGAACCTACCCCCATAGAAAAGAGGTTTGATTTTTGATTCAGTTTTGGAGAAAGTCAGAGCGCCCTGACATGGGTCCATATCCAGTGCTCTGAAGTGGATGGCTTCATACATCCAACCAATGTCTCCTCAATTAAGTAAAAAGAAAAAAAAATAGAAGTAAATCTTTACATCTACATTTTATAACTATAATTAAATTTTAATGAAGTTTTGAATATATATTTTGAAGGGTTAAAGTTCTGTAAAATACGGCAAAAGTGCACTACCCTCTATTAAATGCACCCGTTTTTCACATGAACATCTAATGTTCTTAATATACTGAATTTCAGCCAAAATTAGTCTATGTTGTGCCCGGTGCGAGTTTAACCCTTCCCCCCACCCCCCACCCCCAAAAAAATAAAGTTAATCTAAAAGTTTTTTTTTTTTTTTTTTTTTTATCGCCGTGCGGCTTTGCGCCCTGTGCACGAAAACTCTATCGAATAAACACTGCCAACTAATTGGTATGCTCAAGAAATGCTGAGTGCTTTAAAAATAAATCCCAATGTTATAAATATCAAAAATAATAAATAAATAGAACAATCAAGTGTTGTTACACAACATTCAGTTTAAAACAACAATTTGCTGAAGCAAGCTCATTACGTAATCAACAGCTGGCCATCTGCCGGGGGGGGAATGTTTACTCTCACACATGGATTGCTGTTCTCACACATGGATTGCTGTTTTCATTTTAATGGCGCCTGGTAGTCTGTCCGAACTTTGTGTGGATGCAAGAAGGTTTTTAGAAGTTATTTTTTTTATTTCTATAAATTCGCCTTTGTGAATATAAACATTGATATCTGATTATTTGAAAATAGAAATCGTAAGCTTCGTAAAATAGCGGTAAATACTTTAAAACATTCCATGGGAAGGGGGAGAAAAAAGGAGGTTTTTTTTTTTACCGTTTATCCAATTTCTCCCGAAATATATCCGATCAACTTAATAGCTTTTCTAATAAATTAGGTCTAATAAGTAATGCAACATATTTTTTATTTATTTATTTTTTGTTAATTAAGAAATTAGTTTAGAAATTGAATTTTATCTGGCATTGACTTCTTCTGACCACGATCACCCCCCCTCCTCCCCCCCACCAACGATCGCGGCCTCGGCGTTTCTGATGATTTTCTAGCTAACTAAGCTCATTTTCGTGGGTGCGGCGTTTCTTCCATAAATTACGGTAATTTAAGGATACTCTAATAGCAATAAAATATACATATTTATTTTCATATTTCAAGTGCAGAAATGAAAATTCATAATTGATTACTCTAAGCTTTTAGAGCACTAATGTAAAGGTGGTTTGTTTTAAATTTTTACATTTGTTTTCCAAAACTTTAGCTTGCAATTAATTGTGTAAAAATGCAATTTCTTGTTCGGAAAAAAAAATATTTTGCAAGAAAACTAATGTAGTTCTCTCCATTTTTAAACCCTTCGTTGAGAGACATTTTTTTTTCTTGATTGATTCTGTATCAGAATCCCTATAGCGATCGAGTGTGTTAACAGCATGTAAAGGGGAAATGAACATATGCAAAGTTGAGTTGAGCTAATCCTAAAAAACTATTAATTGCGAGAATTGCCAGGTAATAGTGCATTTTTATGATCCTAGCAATCAGATGACTTTCCTCCTGCGTGAAAAGCTAACTACTCTTGTAATGTGTTTCAATGGGAGAAATCCAATTTTTAATGTCCAATTATGGTATGAAATTTGACATTACATTTATATAGTTATGCTCATTTAGTATTGTTATTTATTATTTTACTGCATTTGTGCCTGTATTTTTTTTAAATTATTATTATTTGTATGTTACGTGAGAATCACCAAACACATTGAAATTGTATTTTTTCAAAATTGATTTTTCTTTTACATTAAAAATCAATTGTGGATTAAAGGCATTTGCAGATTATAGGTCTGCAGATTAAAGGGAGTTGACTGTATATGAACATGTGTATAAATATACTAGTACATACAAACATATATGCAAGGCACTTATGCTGTAGTGATTTAAAATATACATCTACTAAGTAACTATCTATCCTTAACAAAAAAAGATTTACAAAACCTTAGAATAATTATAAAACTATCTGCAAGACCTCCGAAAGTATCCATGCACGGTATGTGTGCATGTGTGTTTATTATCTGACAATGGTAGTAAACAGTGGTAGCTTATACCTTCAGTAATTGGGGGTACTGCATTAAAAAAAAAAACTTGCCCATTGTTAATGTTTTGTAAAAAGCAGTGATAGGTGAATATAAGAAAATTCTGTACTAAATATATATATATACATTATATTTTACATTAATTGCTATACTTTATATATTTAAGTCTAAATATAGGATTTTTCTAATTATCTTTATAAAAAATTTCGGGTTGCATTATATTCGGGCTAATACAATAATTACCTATTTCTCCACAATGTAAACAACAAATTATACAGTTATAAAAATAATGAATGCCTCCTATATTTAGGCCTGCATTGTTTGGCTCCCCTTCTTTGGAACCATAATTAATTTTTTGCTTCCTCTCAGCACGGCACCCGGGACATGTGTCCATTTCTCCTTTAGTTGGGGTCCTGTCTGTGACCCTCTAGGAAAGAGAAACCAATTTCAATATCATAAGCCATACACAAATTGTTCTAATTTGTTGAAGAAAAATGTAACTAAACATAGCTACTAATTTGAGAAAGTTAAAGTAGACAATTTTGACCTAAGTTATTTTTCCACCAAAGTTTTAAAAACTTTAGCAATAATGTTATTACCTCCAAAAATGGTATCTAGTGGAATAAAAATTTTGCACAAACTGTAAAATGGATAAATTTATAAATTTTGTTCAATAAATAATATTTATGTGCAACTAATATGTGTTAATATATGTGCAACAAATAATATTTCTTGCACAAGATTTTATAAATACTAATTCAAACCAAAAAAGTAATGTTAATTTTCAATTATTATTTTACCTCGCTTAAAGCTAATATTTTATCTAATTGTATGTTTCTTCTTGTAAACTTTAAATAGGAGAATAATTTTTCAAGCATAGAATAAAATGTAGACAATATGTTAAACTTTAGCGATGAATTCCAAATGTGATAAAATTATAAATTTCTCTGTTTCTTATGGCTTGATTACTGAGGCGGTTAGGCTGTGCTGATTTTTCCTTCTAATAAATGGAGAATTTATCCTTTCCTTACCTAAAGGCTAAGGTGCTCACCCTGGCCTAATCTTTGACATAAAATGTCTTATATCATATGATCTCAAACCATGTATACTGAGTCTTGCAGGTGGAAGCAGCTTTACCATAATTGTCTATTGTCAACAATCATTTGTGCATTTCAAATGTGTGCACTTTTTTCCCCTCTAATAAAGGGTGAAATTTTCCTGTGCTTATCTAAAGGCTAAGGTGACCATCCTAGCCTGATCTTCAACATAGACGTCAGGTATCATAAGACCTCAAAATATGTGTACTGCAGCTTACAACTGGAAGCAGCTACACCATAATTGTCTATTGTTAGCAAAAGTGTTTTTTATTTTGGTTTAGGGTTTTATCCCTATTCTCCGCACTCCTGTCCAATTATAAAGTTTGACAACGAAAAAACAACTTTTACTGCGCCCCAAACTCTGGTCTTCTATTCACAATATAATCTATTTTTTGATTAAGAGTGCATTTTAAAGAAATAAAATCGCTCTCACAGCCTTGGTACACAAATTAAAATAAACTATGTTCACCAAGGACTCAAAAAAAGTCAGGATTGTCCTTTATAAGCTGCACTGCATGCTGAAATAAATCAAAAATGCTGCCTTTTATGATAATTTCAGAAAAAATACTTTACATGGAATTCTACAGCGAAATTTTTCAAACAGTGACACATTCTGGAAAATTTTTGATTTTTAAGAATTTTTCTAAAAGTTTCGTAAATACAGTAGAATCTCGATTAATCGAAACTCTCTGTTAACCGAAGTCGGTTTCTTCTTCACTTTTTTTTTTTTTTTTTTTTTCCCAGAAAATTACTTTTTGAAGGAGAATCTGAATCTGGTGCAGTTACAATAATTGAGTTTTAGAAAACTCAATATCAAAGACTGCATTTATATGATCTGTTACGCGTGGGAATCTATGCCGCAATCGAACGAACTAATGCATAAGAATCGAACAACGAAGTTGGCAAAAACTTTTGCCGAATTTTTCAACTAGTGCAGATGAAAATTCTACAGACATTGTGAAAGATAGTGTTACTGAGTTTTCAAGCCTTTTTAGCACAATAAAAGGGTTTGAAAATTGTGGGGAAATCACACATTGGTTGAATTGTGACGTGGGAGATGCAAGCTTCCAGTTGCTCAATGATGAGGAATTAATAGCAGAAGTCCGAAAATCTCCAAAAGAAGAAGATGATGATGAACATGAGAATCATTCTGGAGTAAATAAGACCAGTAACAATGATGCTTTTGAGTGTTTCTCAAAAGCCTTCTTTGGTTGGAACAACAGGAGCAGTGTGATTCCTCTGAAATCATGCTTTTAAGAAAACTTCGGGATAGAGCTGCACGGCAAAGGATAGCCAATTTGTGCCAGATGAAGCTTCCATTTAAACCATTGTAAGTTTTTGTTTCAGAAGTAAATTTATTTTCATTTATAATTTTAGTTTATTTAACAGTTAAAATAGCCATAACAACAGTTCAATGACGATACTACATATTAAACTAGATGATTATTGATGAATTCTCGATTATCCAAAAATTTCGATTATCCGATGAATTTTCGATTATCCCAGTTCGGTCCCAATTACTTCGGATAATCGCGGTTCTACTGTAATACAAGTTTGTTGTTTATTTCAGTGTATAATACAGCTTTAAAAGAGACATTCTAAAAATTTTGAAATGTTTGGCACAATTAGTTTTATTTGTATTTATATACAAAAATCATGATTTTTTCAAAATACAGTGGAACCCCGATCTATCGTTCCCACATGCATCGTTTTCCCGTATTGATTGTTTTATTTCTATGGTCCCTGCACAAACTGTATTTAAATAACGTTAACAAAACCCACATGTATTGTTCATCAAAAATTCGCTTTCCCGCATTCATCGTTGTAAAATGTTTCTTCTGACCGAAATAAAATTGAAGATCAAGTGGATCAATATGGCTTACAAATCTTATTACTTCCTGGTATGATATCTTGGGTTGATGATGGTATAGGTGAAGAGTTCTCACATTTAGCAGTGATGAGTATGGTGTGAAATGTAGTGATTATATTTCCATTGATTTAGAAGTAACAACGTGCGGTATCCTAAGAATGGAACAAATGTGACGCAAAAAATGAAAATAACCGCGAAGAAGCTGAGAATAATATTCATGCCGATGAGACTGAGCCAACACTAGTGCCTAGTTTATCCTAAGCAATAATGGTATTTGAAATTGTATGACTTTTATATACAAACCTGAATACGCATAAAAAAAAAAAAAATTGTAAATCTTGAAAATTTGGTTTAATTAAAAAATTAATGAAAAACCTAGTGTAAAATTACTGATTTTTAAAAAATAAGTATCACTTAATTTCCACACAACTTCAATTTGTTTCTTTTACCGTTTGGTAACAAATTTAGTATTTTTGGTATACTGTATACATTGTGTGTATTCATAAATACTGTTTTCTTCCTATTTTGACTTTAATCCGCATTCGTCGTTTTCCCACATACATCGTTTTTTGCTATGCACCCCTTGAAAAACGATAGATCGAGGTTCTACTGTACACTGTTATGCTGTCTAGTATATAGTATGGTTTAAAGGATGTGCTTGACTTTTATTTCAGGTTATTAATTTTGTTATTTTAGGTTGGTCAAACACAAGGAGGATTTTTAGGATTACTTCAACGAGCTTTAAATCGTGCTACTTCCCATATTTGGTTTGAGCGATTTGAAATGAAAGACAGAGCATCAGTTACAAGAAGGTAATTTTATTTTGTAAAATATAATTTAATGCATTTATAATAAATATTTTATCTTTATATTGGATATTTTTAATATACAGTTCACTCCCTCTCATCTCCACAAGTTCAGACCAAGGGTTGTGTGGGTTATAGAATTATGCAAATTATAGGTCATTTCTTTGTTGGCATATATAAATAGTGAATGCTTCGCTGAAAAGTATGATCAGCTGTTACACTATGCATATGATACTAATAAAACATAATTTGGTTATTGAAGTTATTTTGCAATAAAATGGGGGAAAAGATTCTCTACTTTAAAGGTCTATTTTTATAGGCAAAGCCAGAAAAATTTCGCGGGCGGGTCAAAATGTCGAAATACTAGCAGTCACTGGGGGGAAGGGGGGGGGGATGCTGAAGAAGTAGCAAAACTGATCTGAAACAAAATTAGTGGAGATGGATGCAATTTCATAATGGGGAAATGTAATTTTCCTGACTCATTTTATATTTTCATATTATGTTTTTACATCTTCTTTCAAATACTGTGTTATACCTTTTCTACAACATTATGACTATTTTTTCTCATTACTTTATTGTAACAGCATTTTACGAAGGTTGTAATCTTAATACCAGTTTGAAAACTCACTTATACTTGGGGCAAACCTAACCTGATTGAGGAGTGGAAGCCTAGAGGGGCATTTCACTCCTCTCCGCATGTAATGCTCTGACACTCATTTCTCCTTCCAATTATCTGGCTGTCAACATCACAAAGCAACCCAATCACAAGGCAAATCCGCACTACTCAATTCACACCAGCACAAAAGAGTCATTGGTCAAGCATCTGGGAAGGCGTTACATCTGATTTCAGACTTAATTTCTTAATCCTTCTAATTACTGCATTCAAGTAACACAAATATGCAATTATTTTATAGTAAACACTTTATTTTAGCACTTAATAGATCAAAAATATATTAGTTCTGTAATAACCTGGGCAAATGCAAAGAACTATTTGAAAGTGGCGGACTCACACGGTCTATAGCTTTACCTCCACTATCAGGTTAGCTTTGCCCCGAGTATAAGAACTTTATTTAAAAATGAACTCTTTTATAAGTAAATATAAACTTATTTCTTGATACAGGCTATGAGCAGAAAAAAAAAAAAAAACAATATGCATTTGGATACAAATTTCCCAATTGCTACTCCAGAAAATTCAGATCAATGAAATTAGCAGCAAGACATGGGACCAGGAAGCCTCTCTTGGCCGGAAGGGCGATGCTTCAACCAGTCAAATGAAAAATTTGTTTGAAAATTTGGATGGCCAATAAAAGGAAAAATGGCAGAGCTCCTGTTGCCCTCTTGGACAAAATTGACTTTCACCATATGCCCCCATGAGCCCGTATACGTGAAACTGAGATGGGGGGGGGAACTTTTTAGGCTAGAAATTGAAATATAGATTTATACTAGTTAAATAAGCTATACTAGTTAAATAAACTGTACTAGTTAAATAAACTAATTGGAAAGGGGAATGTGCAATGATAAAATGATGATTCAAAAAAAAAAAAAGTCAAACATTGGCAAAACAGCCCCTCTGCGGTGCCAAGGCCTGCACTGCCCAACCACACCTTTGCAGTCTTGGGCTCTGGGGTACAAATGCATATGCCTCGGCCAGGTGGTCAGCCTGACGCGAAGCTCTCAGTGTTTGATGCCAAGCAAGCTTGCTCCTTATTTTATTGACCCACTCAAGGGATGAAAGGCTGAAAAATGATGATTCAGGCAAAGAATAAAATTTGTTGAATAGTACACAACTATTTCTTGAATATAAAACAATAATACAATTAATAGAATGCAGCTCATTCACTTACAATAACTTTCAGTTCTACTCATATAAAACTCCCGAAAATTTCAGATCCCGAAATTAGATATCTTTATTTTTGCAAAAATAAGTGCTTTTACAGCATTTTATAACCATTTTTTCTTGGATACTCTATGTATTTTCCCAGTTTTTAATTATTTTGTATGAACACAGATATTTAATTTTTTTTAATTACTGAAAAGATAAAAAAATCATCTTTAACTTAGTTTAGGGATTTCATATTTATCTTTATAATACAATATTTTATCTTCCCACACATTCATCATAAAATAGGGTCTTAAGGTAATTTGCTTATCATTATAAAATTTGAGAAAAATAATTAAATTTCATACGAGCAATATTTTAATGAATTAAAAATTAGTTGTTCTATAATATATTATGGTCTCGGAATATATTTTTTCCTAGATACCTAATAATATGGCATTGGCAAAATTGGATGGGGATGGGCTTCGAGACTTCAACCTTCCCTCAAATAAGACACTGCTTTTAGGGAAAAAAAGTTTTTTGAGCCTCTCTCTCAAAAAGTTTTTACTTACTCATGCAAAAAATTTAAATTGTATGGAAATTCAGAATGCTGCATACATATGTAATAAAAAAATCAATGTGTGAAAATTATTAATTATTTGTGCAAACATGTTTATTTCCCCCCTCCCCCCCCACATACACACCACCAATTGGCCAAGGCAGTGGGTAATATTCTAAATAACATATTATGTAACCCAGTAAATGTGCTTTTTATTGGTAGCTATAAAACATTTTTTCCCTATTTGAAACTGATATATCTAGAAGAGTTATTTGATAAGAGCAAGCATGCATGTTACACTCACTTATTAATTCATTTAAATAATAGATTAAACAATTTTTACACAATTCTTTTTTTAATACGTATGTACGTAGCATTCTGAATTTTCATGCAATTTAAGTTTTTTGCATGAGTAAGTGGAAAATTTTTGAGAGTGAGTCTAATAAAAAAAAAATTAAACTTTAGCCAGTACCGGATTAGCCATATAGCAGAAGTAGTAGATGTTACAGGCCCCATGCCTTTAACTTGAAAAATTTTGATTATGAGATTTTTTTTTTAAAATTCATCATAATATTTTGTTGAGAAAAATAGCAATTAGAGGAGTCCGGTCCCTAGACCACCCACTGTACGTCCTTTAAAAAAATCCATTCCTTACTAACAATGTTATAAGTTTCTCTTTATTTAAAGAATGAATACAGAAAGGAACAAAATATAGAAAGAAAACAAAGTGCCAAAATGAAAGAACTGAGTCAGGACACGGACCGGATTACTGCATTATAGGCTGGAGCCTGTCGGCCCTGATCATTTCAGGGGCTTTGCAGTGGCAAATTGAATGAATTTTTTAGTGAACTTGTTATCAAACTTTTCAAAATGTCTCAATATACAGGAAATATCTGTGGCTATTTCTGAAGATTTTCTCTGGAAAGCAAATTGAGTTTCTGCATTTTCCCCCGAGAGCTGAGGTCCATAGGAATGTAGGAAAAAACGTGCCTCATTGAAAAGACATTCCTGTCCCACCATGGATGAGTTGATAAGGTACTCAAAATCAGGGCTGGATACAACTGATTACACCGGCCCGGGAAATATATGTAAAGGCGAGCTGTTTACATTCTATTTTGAGCAAACATGCACATTATACATATGACATATATGTGAAGATGACCGGCCAATTGGGAAATTTCCCAGCGTCCCAGTAGGCGTATCCAGGCCTGCTCAAAATTGTAGACAGCTGAAATGTGAAGGTTCCAGGTTTGTACCTGTCGCAAGGCTGTCGGCCTAACGAGTTTTGGTTGGTTTTCTCCAGATGTAATGATAAACATGAATATGTCTTAGAACCCCTTTATATTAATCATGGAAACTAACCACGTTAAATATAAAGGAATTGCTTTTGGCCTGTCAAAACCACAAGTCGTGAAATATCAGTTAGTTCGTTCAGATAAAAGAATTAGAACGGGGAGGACCTTAGCCCAAGGACAACAGTTGGGGGATTCGGGTAGCAATAACCCAAGGCAAACTGAAAACAAAGCGGGTTTTTTGATACTCTTGCTCCACATAGAAACTCACAAAATACTTCATCACATTTAAGATTATTATATCCCACAAAAACATTTGCGGTGGTGCATACTTCCCTGGAACAAACCCCTTGGTTTGCGAATCCGCACTGTAGTGGCAACTGGCTAGTGCACAACTCAACCGGTTTTCTGCGGACTGGACCCTCAACGTGGTTCTCACTCAGTACGCCTGTAGACCTCGCGCTCGCCTGTATGTTGTGATTTTCCCCTGTTTCGCTGCCGCATGTTCGGCATATTTGGCATACCTATTTTTCCTTTGTGTATTTGTAGCGTAATTCTAAAGTCTAATTAAATATTGTTTTTGTTTACAAAGTGTAGTTATTTGTGATGAGAATCGGGAATGAAACCCCGAACATTTGAAAGTTACACGATAATGAATGTTTTATCTGAATTTTTCATTAATTATTATATCGATTATTCTATTTAGAAGAAATACAATCCTTCACTTGAGATTTTTTAAACACAATGTTTTAAATTATTCGAAAGGTAATTATAGTATCTGAAGCATTTTTGTTCATGTGCACAAGTTTGAAAATGCCAAAGCAGAAAAATAATTCCTCTGCTGTCATCAGAGCTGTCACAATAGCCTTTTGTGTTATATAAAGACTTCCCCAGACCATCCAATTTTCAGAATGGGGGAGGGATCTTTTGACTAGGTACTGTACAACACATTACTGTGCATTCATAGGAAGCATTTGAGATCCTTTTCAGACAATTTCTAAGCCGCTCAGAGGGTTTATGATTATTTATGGTAGAGTATATAGCTTTAATTAGCAATAGTTTTTTATATTTTTAGGTTAAAAGAACATTGTGAAGATCCTGAGAAATTGCCTATTTTGATATTTCCTGAAGGTATGTATGTTTTTACAGTGTGCATGCAGCACCTTAAATGTTCTTATTTTTTCAAGTATTTCTTAAGGGCCCTTCAAAGTCATTAGTTTCTCTATGAAGTCCTTATTTTCTACACTACAGTGCTTATCTTTTGTCTTATCCGTAACTCATTTTTTTTCTTTTTCTATACTATGGAGGTAAGAAGGAATGGGGGGGGGGTGGAGAAACGGTGAATTAATTTCTCTCTCTCCTCCTCCCCTCATATCTGCATTATGATTATGTAAAGCCGGACAGAGTTGTCCAGATTTTCTTTTTCTAATAAGGGTTGCCTCTTCTTTCACTCACAAATAATTCACACTGTTCCATTAGTGGGTAAATGGTGTACGCAAAAGAACGTTGTGACATTCCTGCCCCCCTCTTTTCCTTTTTAGTTGGATTTTGTATAGAAAACGATCTTATTAATGCTACTGATTTCTGGGTTTCGATTTGTAACAGATAGAATGTTGTCTCTCCATATGCCTATTCCATTTACTATCCAAATAATCATTTATGAGTCAAATTTGAATGTTAAGCTCAATTTTTTGAGTATTTTCATTATGCATTTACAAATTGCCAGGGAAGCATTCTTTTTTTACTGGAGTAGACATCCTCACAATTGAATGACAACACAGGATTCATACGGCCATTAAAAGTAATTAAAAACTCATCAATTTTGATCAGCCATCAAAAGGGCTCTTAGAGTCATTAATTTTAACTTATAGCCTAAGTTTTAAAAATTCGTTAACAAATCAATTAAAAAAAGGTCACAATTATAAAACTACTGCATGAATCTGCCAATTGCACCAATCAGCTGTTTTCAGACATTTTTGCACCGATTTCAGCAAAACTGCTCTAATCCATTTCCCTAAGCAATTTGGTTTCAATCAATCAATTTTTCCATCACTCTTAAAAATGAGCGTTTTCCTTTTGTTTAAACCCCTATTGCCATAAGAGTAAAATTACCTCTTTTTTAAATTTTATAAATCTATTACTAAAAATATTAATATATTAGTGAATTTTTGACAAGCTTCTGACAGTATCTTACAAACATTATTACATGCTAGTTTTATGATTTAAAATACACTGAAGCACTGTTTATATGTTTCTCGTTTATTTGTTTTTACCATTTAGACATTTTTCTGAATGGTCCCCTTGAAATCCATTGGATTTTAATGTTAAATAATTTCATTTATACATTTTTCTGAAATTGAAAATTTCATTTATGCGGTTTTTTTTTTTTTAGAAATGATGTGGAGAGAAACTGTGTGATTTAAATTTTCAACAAGCTTTGACAGGTTTTAGTTCTATGCAAGAATATCTAATATCTGGCGAATTAAATGATAATGTTAAACAGACACTTTTAACTATGTACAATGAACTTTTTTCTGTGCATTCCCATACAGATGAAAATAATGAAATATTTTGTACATGCAAAATAAATATGAATACAAATACTAGTTGTACATTAAATTCAGAATAAAACTTAGTATCAGGGACATACCCAGAAAAAAATTTCGGAGGGGGTCCAAACAGTGAAAAGGGCAGAATTTTATACAGCAAAACTTCATCATTATCATTTTGTTTACAAAAACTGAAATTTCGGAGGGGGTCCGGACCCCCTGGGTATGTCCTTGCTTAGTATTACATACCTTTTTGTATATTTTATTTTCATGCAGTAATATAAGATGCAGTATTTTAATTTAAATGACTTTTTATTGTTTGTTAAATTCAAAATGTACATACTTTTCAGAATTTTGTTCATAGGTTTTTCTCATTTATGCATTTTTTTACTTAGTACTTTGAAAAACGTATAAACGGTACTTCACTGTTATGTTTTTTATAAAAATATATAAAATATAAAAATTTGCTTTAATAACTATTATTTTGTAAACTTTCTCCGACACTCCCTCCTAGACAAATAAATAAAACAAAAAACAAAAGTTTCTCCTCTTGTAGAAATAATACTTGAAATTACATAAAGCAATGTTAAAGTGGAATGAATGTTAAGGAGTTTTAGCTGTATTTTTTATGACAGACCTCTTGTCTGTGTGCAGACAAGAGGTCTGTCATAACTCTCTTTTTTTTTAACCACCCTGTCACCCACTCTGTCACCCACTGTCACCACCTGTAGTCTGTCACCCACTCTCTTTTTTTTTTTTAAATGTACCCCATTAAAAGAAAAAAAGAGAGTGGGTGTTGCTAAATTGTTTTAAAAAAATAAAAATGTTTTTAGGATTCGTTTAAATATGAGTACTAAATGCTAACAACTTTCCATGGATGAATTGTGCATGCAAGGTGTCTACCAGCAACAAATAGTAGACTTGCTACAAAGTTAAAGATAAGGCAATTTTAAAATGCCATTTTCACACTATTTTCGAACATTCGCTGACTTTTTTTCATTTTACTCTAGGCATATAATTTGTTGACTGGAAAAAGACAAGTTTTGTTCTTTTCCCTTTCCTTTTAAGCTTGATCCACTATCAGGCTGATTCCTAGAGATTTCCCTGGGACTGACTATTTGTGTGTGCTTAGCTACCCTGTAGTACCAAGTAGAGATGAGACGGGCTGAGCCCGAGCCCGGGCCCGACTCGGGCTCGGGCTCTGTAATTCACGGTTGCATTCGGGCTCGTGAAAAATTTCTCCTTTGTTGAACATACTCCTTGAAACAGATTTTAAAAAGTGATTCATGGGATAAATAGACGTACTTATTTCAAAAAATAGCGGCACGGGGGACTAGAAGGTGTGTGAAGCTCCAAAAATTATTGTATCCTATTCATGAAGTAGTTAATTTTATTTGTCTTTAGCTGAAATTTCGGGCTTGGGCTCCAACTTTAATAATATTGCTCGGGCTCGGGCGGGCTCGGATTAAAAGTCTTCGGGCTCGGGCTTCAAAAAATGAGCCCGAACTCATCTCTAGTACCAAGCAATGATGTGGTCTTCATGATACATTTTTGTATTCAGTAAATGTCTTATGTAAGCTGTGGAACTAAAAAATATAATGAAAACAAGATTTTTTAATAATTATTTTTTGCATTTTTTTTGCTACCCAGAGTTCATACACTCCTTAAAATGCCTTATAATTCATTTTACAAAATTTAGGGCCCTTAAAACTCCTTAACTTTATGTGGGACTCCTTAGAAACTCCTTAATTTTGCATTTACAGTAACAACCACGATTAATGAAGTGTGCAGCCTCTGCAACCTTCTGGATATTGGTCACTATGACCTGGTGATGGAAGAAGAATTTATATTTCTTTAACTAATTTAGAGTTAGTTACTTACAGAAAACTGTGTAATAACAGAATAAAAATGGTATGAATTTTAATTTATGTCTTGCATTTTAAAATCTTTGTTAAAACATATTTGTAATGCTCAATGATAATTATGTACAAAGTCTCCTGCTAACCTAAGATTGCATTGGTAGTCAAGAAAAAAAGTGGATTCCTTAAAATTTCTTGGGGGGGGGGTGTTCCTTAAATACTCCTTAAAATTCTTTTTGAAAAATGAGTATAAACTCATATTAATATCCATCAAAAGACATTTAATTTGTAGAGAAGAACTAATTTTACTTATACTAGTGCAGGCAAACGCTGAAGAATGCATCTTGTATATTCTTCAGCATTGTTCATCAACCAAACAATTTATGAGAGTTTTTGCAAGTTGTTTTGACAGCTGGCTCTCTAACTATGCTAATGTAATCATAAAATGTGAAAATTTATTTTAAGATTTAAATTTATGAGCCATTATATGTTTTTTATGGATTTTTAATTCATGTTTCCTTTTAAAAGATGCAATTTATTTCAAATAGTACCATAGCAGTAAGCATACTAATTAAAAATAAAATTTCTCCCATTAATCAGACATTGAGAAACAATAATGTCAATCTAAAAATATTTAATTTGTAAAGAATTTCTAGTTTTTCTTAGTGCAGGTAGAACCGTGATAGAATGTACCCCTGTTCATTCTTTAGCATGATTGGTCCACCAAGGAATTTATATATTTTTTTTGTTATTTTCATTGCACACAATTTATCTAAGCTAACATAATCATATATGGTACAAAATTAGTTTAAAATATAAATTTACGAGCCATTATATGCTTTTATGGATTTTTAATGCATGTTTTCTTTCAAAAGATGATACTTATTTTAAACAATACAATAGTAGTAAGCATACAAATTAAACATCAAATTTCTCACATTAATCAGACATCCAAATATGTATTAATGTCCTTCTAAAGACACTTAATTTCTAAAGAAGGTCTAGTTTTAATTTGCGCAGGTAGAAACGGTAAAGAATGATCTCGTAGATTCTTTAGCATTGTTTGGCAAAATCTCCAATTTATAACTTTTTTTTAAATTTATTATTTCAGCTGACATTATATCTAAGCTAATGTAATCATAAAATGTACAAATTTATTTTAAAATTTAAATTTATGAGCCATTACATTTATTATTTAAATTTTAAATTCATGTTTCCTTTAAAAAGATGCGATTTATTTGAAACAATACGATAGCTGTAAGCATACTAATTAAAAATCTAAATTTTCCCATTAATCAGACATACAAAAACATATTAATGTCCATCTAAACACATTTAATTGTAAAGATGTTCTAGTTTTAGTTAGTGCAGGTAAAAATGCAATCTAAAAATGCAATGTCTATCTAAAAACATATAATTTCTAGAGAAGGGTGGTTTTTATTTAGCACCTTTAAAAACTCCAAAGAATGCACCATGTTTATTCGTTAGCATTTTTGATCAACTAATTAACACAGTTTTTTAACTTATTTTCATAGCAGACACTCCAACTAAACTAACATAAATCTAAAATGTAAATATTTTATTAAATAATTCACGTTTCCTTTCAAGAGATGCGATTTATTTAGAACAATACAATAGCAGTAAGCATACTAATTAAAAATCAAATTTTTCCCATTAATCAGACTTAATGTCCATCTTAAGACATTTAATTTGTAAAGTAGGGATAATTTTACTTAGTGCAGGTAAAAACGCCAAAGAATGCACCCCTGTTCATTCTTTAGCATTGTTCGGTAACAAATCCGTTTAAAGCTGATTTTTTAACATATTTCCGTAGCTGACATTATAACTAAGCTAATGTAATCATAAAATGTTCAAATTTATTTTAATATTTAAATTTATGTTCTTTATTTATTTTTAATTACATTTTCATTCAAAAAATATTTATTTCAAACAACATGATAGCAGTGAGCATACTAATTAAAATCAAATTTCTTTCATTAATTGGATATGGAAAACATATTACAGGGTTCATATACTCCTTAAAACTCATTTTACAAAAATTAGGGTCCTTAAATTTATGTGGGACCTCCTCAGAAACTCCTTACTTTTGCATTTACACTAACAATCATGATTAATGAAGTGCACAGCCTCTGCAACATTCTGGATATCAGTGACCATGACATGGTGATGAAAGAAGAATTTTTATTTCCTTAACTAATTTAAAGTTCGTTACTTACGGAAAACTCTATAATAACAGAATAAAAATGGTGTGAATTTTAATTTTTGTCATCCATTTTAAGATTTTTTTGGGACATGCCTTGAAAAAACTATATTTTTCCATATTCAGTTTGGATTAAAAAATTTTTAAACATATTTGTAATGCTCATTGATAGTTATGTACTGTCTCCTGCTAACCTAAGATTGCATTGGTAGTCCATAAAAAAGTGAACTCCTTAAAAAAAATTTTAGGGTTCTTAAATTCCTCCTTAAATTTTTTTTTGAAAAAATGAGTATGAACTCTGCACCCAGGTAGTGCAGTGACTAATGAAACCATTCTATCACATCTTGGGTCCAGGTTTGATTCCCGGTTTACACTTGGTTGTTAACCCATCAGCACTCGTGCATACTTATTTAACTTAAGCATTGGTGTGGGGTAAATTTTATCTCCTGTTATATTTGTGACAAAAAACGTTTTTAAAAATAATTTTGTAGACTTATATCATAACATGCATCTGTTGTAGAAGAGAAATTTCACTTTTCATATTTATTTAGCTATTTTTTCTAGCAGTTTCTGTAAATATCATATTTTTGAAAAAAAAAATGCCATATGATATATTTAATACCTAAAAACACTAATTATTTTATTAACCCTTTAACGCGCAGTGTTCCCGCTCTGGGAACACCCAACTCTGACGTTTTGACTGTTGCCAGTCACGAAGTGTAGATTTGAATTCTATAAAAATAGTTGCAGGTGACATAGCTCCACGAGAATCCTTTACTTTTTAGCACGTCATTTCCCGTCAAAAATTGTCACGATTCTTTTTAACAGTACTGACATCTGCTGAAAAATGGAAGATTGCCCAATGCTGAAAAAAGGGCAGCCATTGCCATCGCTCGACTTAACTACCAGCAAGATGGCAGACGATCGAAATGTTCATCGCGTGCCACTGATCTAGAGACCCTTTTTTGACAACAGCTGTCTGTGCCGCACAGCGTGTCGAGCGATGGCAACAGCTGGCATTTTTTCAGCATTGGGAAAGGGTTGCGCCTCAAAGGGTTAATACGATATTAATTTTACCTAATAGCCTTTCGTCAGTATATACCAGTAGTGAAACGTTAATTTCCATTTAGTTTATGTTTAGTTTACATTAATAACGTAACGAAACTTTGCTATTCGTGCAGGAGTATTTAATCTCAAAGTTGAGTTTACTCCCCTCCCGGATAACAAAGAAATAACATTTCTTCACCCACCCTAAGCAGACCTTGACTTTGAAAGGTAGAAGACAGAACAGAATTGTGAACAGTTAACCCCTATAAGGGTTATACTAGTATTATATATAGTGAAACTTTTCTAGCTTTTGTATTAGCTAACCTTTCAATTATAATATTTATGTCTACTTGATCTAATTCTTCATGTTCTATTGAAATGATTGATAAATTTGACAACCGTTCTAGGATCATTAATGATCGTAAATAATTTTTTATAATTTTTAATTTGGAAAAACTTCTTTCTGTGGAAGCGACTTTAACTGGGTGTGAAAAATATATTCATTGCGAGATTGCGGTATTTGGAAATGTGTCAATTAAATTGTTATTGTAAATAAAATTTAGTACGTCTTTTGCCACCAGGTTCTTATTCAAAAGACATTTTAACGATATTAGCTCCTCAAAAAGAGATTCACCATCTAGTATATCATAAATTAATTTTAAATGCAAGTCTTTGAAATGTTTCAAGATTTCCTTTTCTTCCCAATCAGACAACATGTTTATTTGTGATATAAGTTTAAATGTATCATTATATTCCTCTAAAATGTCGAATGAAATTGTTGAATTAACAAGATTGTTTATGATGAATATATAATAATAATGATGATAATAATAATAATAATCCTTCTAATTATCTTGCTCAATCACCTATTGCAATAATTCCTTTGTTTAAAGTGACAGAAACTGTCAGTTTAACACTTTCTTTGCCATAGTTCACACAAGAGAAGGCGTAATTAGTGTTGAATACATAGGTTTGGTTTCAAAAATATAAAAAGTTTTATTAAAATGAATTATTCAAATGTCAATAAAATTAATTATCATTTTATTTTATAACTGTATCCACCTATGCTACTCCTTTTACTTCTTTATAAAAAGTGTAGTGGTAAAAAGGATGAAAATAATTTAATACTCTATATACGATTGGAGAAAAGTAAATTAAAGTTAATAGTAATTACATTAATTTTGAGTACAGTAGCGAAAATAGAGAATTTTTGTGTGGAAGGGGCTAAATTTAATGAAAAAGCTTATTTGACCGAAAGAAGTTGTACATTAAAGCAAAATTTTATTCTAAAGCAATGTAATTAGTTTTAGTTTGTGCTAATTTTTTAAAAAAAGCTTATTTTACCTTTGCAAAATGCATAATAAAACAAATTGTTACCCTTAGGAATTTTTAAATTTTTGGTTGCCGGGGGAGCAGCACTGTTTCCATATGTAATATAAAATACTATCTGAATCAAAAGTTATTTAAATATGGCTTGACTTGTTAAATTGCAGGTCAGTAGTGGATTCTAAAATGCTTGAAGGAGGGGAGAGAAAAGTATCACAAAGAATTTTTCCACTGTTGGGTCATCCATACCCCCTCCCCTCCCAATTCATTTTGAATCTTGAATCCAGATTTATTCTGTCTGCTCTCATCATTGAAAAGATGCAATGAAGATGGCTCAGCTTCTGTGACCAGTGTTGCTTCTCAGCTTGAGTCTTTGAATGCTGTCAACGATTTCACAATCGCTGGGTCTGGGCTCCTGCGGAGCATTCAGTGGCCCATGCCGGGAAGCAACACTGGTCACAGAAGGAGAGCCTTCTCCATTGCATCTTTTCAATGATGAGAACAGACAGAATAAACTTGGGTTCAAAAGTGTGTTAAACTCCCTAGCAACTCCATAAGTTTTAAATGTGCTCAAGGGAAGAGAGATCACCCTCCCTTACATCCGACACTTCGGATTTCAATTAATGTATAATAAAAATAAAGTAAATTGTATTTATGTATTTTAGAAAATAATTAACATTTGTTCATGTTACTTTTCTGTTAGGTTGGTAATGCTTTTCAAATTTTGAGCCTCCCCTTCCATGCAAGAATGCTTATACTAATGTTTCTATGAGGGGAATGCTCTTATCAGGCTGTAAAATATTACAGACTGTCCTACTACTTAAACAATACAAATTTCAGTATAGAAAAAAAAATTAGCTTTACAAACATCTAGGGAAAGGGCACGATCTACCAACATCCCTACCTTTCTATATGAGTAATCATTTACATACTAGGCAACTTCGAGTAGAAACAAATAGAAAATATATCTCTCTTTTGCACCCCTTTAGGGTCCATGCCCATTCCCACATTTGTATTTGTTATCATGGATTCCCGGATCGCACCCCCCAACCCATCGGTATAGTGAATAGTGACAACGCCTCCTAAATATAGAAAGCCTTACAACTCATACGTTACAAAGCTTTGACATCATCATGAAGCTTACATTTAAAAGTTCTATTTTCATAAAAGAAAATTCTTAAAAGTTTCTGGTAAATTTACCCATGAATAGCAGTATTTTAGTAATTTGAGATAAAAAATATAATTACATGACAAACAGCAGTTTTTAACCATCTCTAATTAGATAATATGATAAAGAAATAGACCATAATGAACAATTTTGTATGAGAAAGGTATTTTAATTTTAACGTTTGATTTACGATATTTTCTACTATTTGTTGCATTCACAAGAAATTTTAAATAGTTTTAGTTTGTGAAATTAAAACTGCAATGACATCACTTTCATAGGCCAAGAGATGACGTCAAAGCTTGATGATGTAGGAGTTGTAAGGCTTTCTATATTTAGGAGGAATTGATAGTGTACTGAACTTTGATATTAATACTAAAGTGTGGGAAAGACCAAGATGAGCCCCTTCCCCCTCACACCAACAAATGCAACAGTACTCCTCTCTGCAACATCTTAGGACCTCAGGCAGACACCCATGAATGGGATGGAAACTGAAAACGAAAAATGGTCAGTCATATCATCACGATAGTATCGTATCACATATCAGTAAATTTGACCTTGTAGATAGCACTGAAAGACAAGTTTGGGGAAACTCAGAGCAGGTTTTGCCTAAGGTATGGGGGAAGGAGAGAAAGGATGCTAACAAAGCACTACTGCATATAAAAACTTGTTTGATGAAACCTCACGATAAAACCCTAAATTTGCAAAACATTGTAGTGGGGCCTTTTAGCAGGGAAAGCACTTTCCTAGGTGTCTGCAATATAAACTTTAAAAAAGAAAAATGTTTAACATTTTTCAAAAAAAAAAATCAAAAAAATAATTTTTTGCTAAACTCTTCTTCAGTCATCTAGGTGCCCCCTTTACCTTGGCACCTTTGTGTGCTGCACAACCTGCACACCCACTAGCGACGGGCCTGGGGGCAACAAAGAAATGGCATCCCCTAATAATTTTTCAAACAAAAGGAATTTTTTTGGCTACCTGTGTGGTGAAGTGGGTTGTACGTTAATACAGACTAGTGGTCCAGGGTTCCATTTCCGTCGGAGGTAGATTTTATTTACTCAGAAAACAATTTCTATTTCTTGTCTTCTGTTGGACTCCTGATATAACCTCAGAACGTATCTCATTCAGTGCCAGTAATGTGCAAAAGGAGTGCAAGAACCAGTTGTTTTGTATCTGAAACCTTTGGGCATAAAAAATCATGACATTACTTTTTAATTACTTGTATGTTCAAAATTTAAATCTCTTTTCAAAGAATTACTTTTGTTCATCATTAACTTAAAGTTGTTTTCCTGGCTCAACGCGTTTCGTTTCACAGTGATATTGCAATCTTGTTTTGTCTTAGCACAAACTTGAACCGGGTGCGTGTACAGCTAGTGTGTGTGCTTTAAAAAAAAATCTCCATTTAAAAACCAGCTTATTCCAAGCAATACCAGCCATAATTATTAAATAATTAAATTTGTTGTAGCAATTTTAACCTTTTTACTCTTACGAAGAAATATTTTTGCTGTGAATATATTTTTCTGACATAGTAACAAATTTTAGATATGCAGGCAAACTTTTAGTACTGTTTTAAGGATATTAATTTTTAAAAAGAATTTTAGACATTATTATGCAACTTTCAATGTTTTCTTTGTGCAAACTGTTTTATAATTGTAGAAAGATCTAATTCAACAATTGACCTACAACGTTTTTTCATCAACATTAAACGAATTTTATTTTGTTTTTATTGAAAGAGCCATAATTTTTAATCATACATATTTTCATTTCGTACCATGCTTTTAAATATTTTATTAATGCATTGTTATGCCTTTGAAAACATTTTGAACAGTGTGCAAATTTTTTAATTCTGTAATAGAAAAGTTTTTTTTTTTCTTTTTCCAAATATTTTGCATTCAAAACAAAACTCAGAATTTAATCTAATAAAATGCATAAGCCATGTCCTTTTTACTTTTCATTCTTCCATTTTCCCATATTGTAGCAATACGAGATACTACACTTTCCATTTGAGTTGTCAATGTGAAAGTTAAATTAATCAGCCCTTTGAAATGGTTGACTTTTTATTAAAAACTCTACAGTTCTTGAAGTTAAATTAATAACAATCTGCCGGGATCTTCTTCATTGAAATCGGTCTCTTGAATTTCAAACCTATCTGGATAATCAAAACAAGCTTCAATAATCGATGCTTCCAAATAATATAGAAAAATTTTGAAATTAGTTAATAATAATAACTTGAGATATTATTATTAACTATTAATTAATTAGTCAGTAATAATATGGTTTTTATATGTGCACTGTTTGTTTATAAATAAAGCAATATAATACAAGGAAAACTACAAACAACAAGTTTTAACAATGTTAATAAGTTGTCGTTTTCCTTGTATTATATTGCTTTATTTATAAACAAACAGTGCACATATAAAATTAAAATATTTTCATGCTTCTTAGATTTAAGGATTTCTCAATACTTTTGAATCAAATGTCCTGGTGTCTCTGTGTAAATCAGAATCATTATACCTAAGTGAGCTTTCTATTTCTACTAGTTGTAAAGTGCATTCACTCGTTAAACATTAAGGCCGTGTTCTATAATTATTGTTGAAAAAATGCACTTTATTCACCCCTCCCCTTCTTTCTTTTTTGAATGTAAAGAACAGGCAACCCCTTGAAGGATACCGCCCAAGTCTGCGCTTGAACTTAATGCATTAATTCCATATCACTAGCTCTGCAAAAGATTAGTCTAAATGAAAGCAAGTCTGATCTCAGCACCCATGGTAACTGTTAGCTACCTACCACAGTGCTTTCACTGACTTTACGAGCACATTTTACCGCATGCACTGGGTGAGTTTTTGGCAGTGCCGAGTACCCATTGGGCAACCCTACTGTCCAGAACAATGCCGTATATTCTCTACTGAATACAAATATGGTATTGTAAAATCATAATTTTGTTTTAAAAACTGAATATTTACAGGGGTGCTACCTCCCAAGTCTCGGTTTAATTATGATATTTGCCTACTGAATAAGTACATGGAATAGTAAAATGATCCTTTTGTTTCGATGACTGAATTTTTTTTATGTAGGGGCGCTAAATTGGTGTTTGCACAAAGGTGCCTGACACATCCGCAATGGCCCTGTGTATGTGTGTGTGTGTGTGTGTGGGGGGGGGGGTGCGTTATCTTAAAGATATTGATTTCCAGAAAAGTCTTGTAAACATTGATGAATTAAAGCAAACCATAACTGAAGAAATCTCATCAATAACACCAACAATGTTGTAAAGTGTGTCAAAAAGCTTGTTTTGATGTGCTCATGTTTGTTGGCAGATTTCCCAATAGGCGCATGAGGTGCGCACATCAGGCTTCACAAATCTATGGGGCCTCAAAACTTGGTTCTCAAAAAGAAAATATATGTAGCATAAAATCCTGATAAGACAAGATCTTTGTTCATAGTTCCAGAGTAAAAAGCACTCTTGAAGAATCTTTCCTTTGCCTTTTCCCACTTCTCAGCATTGGATCATAACCTAAATTAATACTTTAATAACTAATACTTTCAGTTTATAAGAAATTAGTGTTTTAATTCCTTATTTCACTGTAAAAAATCCAGAAACGTTCCTTGGAAATAATGGGAAAAGTTAGATTTACAAATACCATACAGAAAGGAAACATTTCCATCTGAAAACTTGACTGTTTCCTGTAACCGACCCTTAACCAAACATTGCTTTCACAATTTGCCTAAAAAACACGCAGTTCATATAAAAATGACCAGAACTGTGAAAATATCCAGGAATGTTCCTTGAAAGTAATAGGAAATGAGGTGCCCTAAACTCTAAGAAAATTTACATGAAAATATCAAGAGCTTTACTGAACAATATACAGTGGAGCCTTCCTGAGTTGTTCAGTAAAGTTCTTGGTATTTTCATGTAATGCTCCTTAGAATTCTAGGGCACTTCAAAGATGAAAATGGTAAACATTAATAAGAAACATTGGGCAGAAGCTTAGAAGCATTTTCAATATAAAGTGGAATTTATTTTTAACTCAATAATATTTTTTGTATTTTAACTACTTAAAATATTTTTTTCATATTCTCTTCTAGTTTTTTTTATTCTATGTAAAATATAGAATGATATGTATTTTTATCTATTATTTTAACTCATGCCTAATGAATTACTCATTACTAATAGTCCTCTATTGCCAGTTTTTAATAAACACAATAATTAGACTAAACAGAAAGTTTACTTTCACTATTAAACTGCTTAGAGTTTTGCAGTTTCAAGCAGGAAATTTATGAATATATTTAAATATTTATAAATATGGTTTTGTGGGAATGTTAAATTTTTTATCCATTTTTTCCAAGTGAAAAATTCTTCAAAACTTTGTGATGTCAAAATTATGTTTTTCAAGGTTCCCCTGTTCTGACCTTCAAAAGTCCCTGTTAAGTACAAAAAATTTTCGTGACTGAAACAAGACATACACCAGTGGTCCACAAAAAGTGATTTGTGACATAATCAAGTAACACTGAAAATTAACCAATATGAAAATGAATTTGTTGGGTTATACTGACAATAGAGGTTTGCCAATGTTTATTTAGTGTTAATCAGGAAAAGTCAAACATAGTACAAAAATTATTAAGTTTCATCAGGTAAAAGATTTTTTAAAAATGTATTGAAGCATGTGAAATTGGTGTTTGCTTTTAAATATGAAGATAACTCCTTATTTAAAAAAAAATTACTATATGTCACTTGCTAAGGTATTAGAATTTGTAACTTTGCTCTATGATGAATGATAGCTGAATATCAGGTAGATAGCCTTGTTTCTTTCCACATCTATGCATTAAAATGCTTCCAATGAAAAATTAATCTTTCTCTATTCTTTTAGGAACATGCATAAATAATACTTCTGTTATGATGTTTAAGAAAGGAAGTTTCGAAGTTGGTGGTACTATATATCCTGCTGCAATCAAGGTTAAAATTTTAAGATAATACTGTTAATTTCTAAAATTCCTAATTTGTATTTTAACATGTAGATAGATCAAATACAGCTCAAATTTGATCAACAAGGCTATAATTATCAGGCCATAGTTTGAAAACTGTTTAGTGAGTCTTTCATACCTTATGATAGTTTAACTTAATTGTTTTCAATACATGTTTTGTTTTATTTTTGTATCTGCTAGTTATAAAATATTTAGTTTTGAAAAATATAATTGCCAACTTGTGTGGTTTAGCCCTACAATGTATGGATTTTAGTTATATTTATGGCCACATACTAAAAGTGGGTATTTTTTTTTTTCACGTACATGTGTTTTTATTCTTTGCTTTTCACAATTCAAATCATCTACTAATGATATGGAAAAAGCAAAATAATTTTGGCATTAAATGTGTGCATTTACATCAAGCTCTCTCCCAACCTGCCCTTTGACTACGGGCACTATATAGAAAAAAAATAGCTCATTTTATTTGTTTGATTTTATGGGAGCATTTCTGATTTGGCACTAGAGGCTTTTTTAGGAGTTTGTTATTAACTTATGAGGCATATTCGGAAAGTAAATTCTGTTTTGAAAAAAAAACTTGAAAAACTTTTTTTTCAAGCCAATTTTATTTTTACATGAAAGAGCATACCTTAAACTATTTTTCTACATACTTTCTGCCAATGTTCAAACACTTGTCGAAGCAGGTTACCAGTTTTTCTGTATCTTCTTCATAGGAACTTCACGCCAATGATGACAACCACAACATTAAGAAAACTATGACATGCAATTCAAAACAAATGTAGAGGAATGCTCAGTAAAAGAATTGCATTGTTCCATGACAATGCTCAGCCCCATACTACTGGTGATACTCAAACAATGATTCGACAGTTTTGTTGGGAGCAGGTCAATCACCCGCCATACAGCCCAGACTTGGTGCCGTCTGACTACCACTTGTTCCTGCATATCCTCCTAGACGACAAGCCCTTTAGATCCGACAATGAGATGAAAAATGCTGTCGAGTCGTGGTTATCGCCATTGGCAGGAAGTTTCTATGAAGAAGGTATAGAAAAGCTGGAAACCCACTACGATAGTTATTTGAGCATTGGTCAAAACTATGTAGAAAAATAGTTTAAAGTATGCTCTTTCATGTAAAAGTAAAATTGACTTGAAAAAAAAAATTTTTTTACTAATATAACGGAACTTACTTTACTGTATGCCTCGTATTAAGATTAGTGTACTTTCGTATTCCTTTAAAGAAATCATACTGATATGCAGCTTTTTTTTTTTTTTCTTATGCAAAATTATGCAATCAGTACTATTTACAACACTTTCTATGCATTTCTTCATGATTGGAAAATATTAATCTTTTACCAGTTCTTCATTTTTAGCATCAGAGAAATGACCTAAAAGAATGAGGTTTTTAAACACCTATTTGCATTATCTCAGGAAGTACCAACTCTTCCTGGTCATTTACTATTTATGTTATTTTTCAAAACATATTCATACATTTGTTCTTGTTATAAGACTCTTCATTGTATTTAGAAAACATTGTGGAAGTAATCCATAGTAAGTACTTCTAAAATTGTCTTGATTTTAAGACTTCATTGTTTTGGTCTATTCATCATTCTCTTGATCAGTAACATTCTCATGTGTAAACTCATCAGTAGTCAACATCATCATAGGATGTCTATTAAGGGCATTTACATGTAGTATCTGCTTACCAGGATGATATATAACTTAAAATTCTTGTAAAAAGTGCCTATCTGGTTATTTTAGGACTTAATTCTTTTTTGCCTTAAGTTTTGTAAAAATTGAACAATCAGTATGAATTTTTAATTTACCAACAGATAATTTCTAAATTTCTTCGCTGCTTTTATCATCTAGCTATATCTCACTATTTACTGCTTTTATTATCTAGCTATTAAAACCTCAAACTCATAAGTACAATATTTAACTTCTTGTACCAGGTTTGTTTACTCATATAATCTATGCAGTAAAACTTTCCATTATCACGTTGTTGCCCATAGTTAACATGCAGCTGTGTGAAGCTCTAATTTAGTACCTGCCTTAAAGAGATGTAGAGCAGGCTCATTGCATAAAATCTCCTCAAGCTTCTGGAAAGCTGACTTTTGCTCTTAATCAAATTTAAACACCTGCTCTTAATAAATGTCTTAAAGGTCTTATTGTTGCAATGTAAGAAGGGAATATTTTTTTCTAAAATACCTGTTAATCCCAGGAAACTTTGCATCTCCTTAGAATTTGGAGGTTCTGGGAATTTTTAGACTGCATAAGTCTTCTCAGTTGAAGATTTAATTGTACCATTAATTGTATGACCCCAAAAGCTGATTTTCCATTTCATATACTGACATTTTTAAGAATTTTAATTCCCGGGCAAACTTTAATGTTGTTTCTAACACATATGTATGGTTATGGAATCCTTCATTTTCATCTTTAGCAGGATGATTCTGTCGTCTAGATAAATTACAGTTACATCTTTTAAAAGTTCTTTAAATACATTATTTACATATCTTTGGAATATTGAGAAACTATCACTCAATCCAAATTGAACTTTAATAAAGTTGGACTGACCATTTTCAGTAATGAAGTGTACTTTATGCTGTTTTTTTCTACATGTGTGTGGGAAAATGCATTGTTTAGATTGAGGGTAGTATATACTTTCCCATTATCATTGTTTAGATTGAGGGTAGTATAATTTATCTAATATCTCTCTTTAATGATCAGCAAAGGATTATTTTTTTTTTTTTCTCATTTATTTTCTATAATTTATGCACCGATGCATATCTCCATTCTTTTTCCTGCACGTCATAATTGGTAATTGATGAACAACTTTCCTGTATTATTCCCTCTTTCAACCATTCCTCAGTCTGTTTTTCAACCTCTTTTTTTTCTACAAAAGATAATCTGTGTAACCTCTGACAAACTGGTATGTCGTCAATTAAAGTTATCGACATCTTTAAATTTGAAATTAATTTTGTTTGGCTTATAATTTATTATTAAATCATTATTTTATTTCTTAACACAAACTCAGTAGTATGACTTGAATCATGAAAACATTTTTCAATTGCATTTGACACATAAATCAAAAAAGAATTTGATGTAAAGCATTCAGAGAATAAATATAAACATAAATTAGCTTATTATTTTCACTAATATTTTCATTTTAAAAATTCTGGCTGTCTGGCATTAATGAGAGAGGGGGTGGGGGGTAGGGGACAAAAACACATTCATCAAACTGGAGTGTTTTGCTTTTGTTTTCATTAAAACTTCATATTTGTGCAATAAAAGAATGACATCATATAACATCTCATTACAAATAATGCTATTCACTTGAATGGACTCACACACTGTTTTATGTAATTTCACTGACTTGGCAGTTCAATTTTCTTTATAACAGCTCATCAAAGTGATCTTTCAGTATCAAAACTAATGTCTCTTAAAAATTTTTGCAGATCTCTTCATTAACACTTGCTCTGACACTGCATATTTATTATTATATAGAAATTATTCTGCTTGATTTAACTCTGATAAAAGCTTCAACTTTTTCTTTAATCAATCTGCCTCTAAGTGAAATATTTTGTATTCTGTTCCGTTTGATCCTAATCAATAAACATTTTTCTATATCTAGAAAATCATCATCACTTTGTTTTTTTAAATAATTGATAAACTGCTGGGAATTCCAAACTGTGCTTTGCAATTTCATCTCTCTGTTTGACACCTTTTACTGCTTCCTTTGTGGGTCTGTTCTTGTCTTCAAGAGAAAGCATCCTTAATTTTTTTCTTACTTGCTGTTTCCAGCTGATAACAGTTTAAGTGATTTGGTTGCAAGACCCCAAAAATGTTATGTATTAGGTAGCAGATGGTTGTGCACCTTAAAAAGTGCTGCAACTAAAGGAATCACGAAATTTGAAGCTTATTTAATTGCACAGCGCTTTAGACTCATCAGAAAATGGAATATTTTTATAATTTTTCACTGGTTAAATCATTTTTTCTAATTCAAAATTTTCTGACTATTTTAATTGTATTTAAGAGCTTGTATAGTCAGCACTTACATGTCGAACGTGCATAGTTGCATGGAAAGTTAAGCAAGACCTACAAAGAGCAACCTAAATGTATTTCTATTCAGGAGAAGGCAAATTACGTTTTAAGACTGATCGAAAGCTGTTTATGGTTTCTACCACGCTCTGATACTCTACCTTTCAGGAATCAAGGTTTAGAAAGATTACTAACTGTAATTGTATATTCACTTTGCAGACATCCACATTGACAAACATTATGACTTATGACCTTTCAAATTTTGCTGAGTATCAGGAAAATGTAGAATGGCAGTAAGCTTGATTTGAAATACTTGATGAAAGTTAGATAATGCATCAGAAACATTACACGGATAATCTTGTTTTCTATGACTATTTTAACTATATTTAAATAATTGTGAGATTCCCAAAGGAAAAATGTAAACTGTCTATCTATGCTTCCTGCGATAACATTGGCCCATTAGCACCCTGCCAATTTTACCACATTCTCCAATTTATACTGGTGCCTCCAATGATAAGTAAATTTCTGAGATTAGGATTTGAAGAATGTATTTTATTTTTGTAAATAATATGAATAAAACACTGAAAGATGTGTATTTTACTTTGCTATCACTAAGCATTTTGTGGAAATCAAATTTATTATTCACAAAATTGAAGTAGGAAAATAAATGAATTTTTATGTATTTTTTTTGCAACTGACAGGAAACTTGATCTTCAAAAAGGAATGCTGGACTATTGTTACGAATTTTCGGGGCAACCCGCTGTTCTGGAGCTTAAAATGGTTTAAAATTCGTATTCTACACTTCAAATAGATAAATTTTGCTTTTTGTTGAATCAAAATCGGCCAATTAGAACCGGAGATACGGAGGTTTCAGTTTTCCCCCTTGTTTTTCTATGGGTTTCTAGAAATCTCGAGAAATATTGGTCCTAGGGCTTTGATCTCTTCACTTTTGGGGACTTATTTTTGGTGCCATATTTAGCGATATTTTGCCAGAAGTCGCCAAGCTTGGCAACATTTTGGTCATTTGGCGCGATTTTCCCTATGGGGCCTGTAAAGCTGCTTTTGCTGCATTAAAATCACATAATAACCTTACATTTATCTTCTATGACGTAATCAAAATTTCCGCTTTATGTAGAATCCTCGAGAAATAGACTTTTCTGGAAGCTTCTTGTACCTTCTGCGTCGGCTATAAATTGAAGCGCTTCTGAAGCCCCAGTTCAGTGCGAGTTGAACGCCCAGTGTGTGAGCGAGCTCCCGCGATACAGCAGACGAGGTGAACGATGCTTTGCTTTGTAATAGAAGCAGTGTTTTCTGCTTGTGTTTTCGAAGCTGTTTTTAAAGTGCTGTGTGTAAATTCTTCACTGTTGAGTCTTGAGGAAGTGTTAGTGTTATCCCTCGTATATTTTCACTGAATTTTACCTGTGGAAGTGTTTTATTTTGTGCGAGAATTACAGCCTTTGTGAGAGCTTCTGATCTAAGCGGACTGTTAAAAGCACAATACTGATTAATTATTCTTGTGATTTTTGTACAGCTGATTGTTCTACCAAGTTCTAGAAGCAATAAAGTTGTGTTCCATCCTGACAAATGGCCTCTTTACTAGAATTTTCTACACCAACTGGACTTTAGAACGATCAACCCAGGAAATAAGCAGAGTGTTCTGCAACACTATTTATGGGTTAAGTCTAGCTGTAGAAGATAATCAGGCTAGAGAAATGCCATTTAGAGGACTAGAGAAATGTCGATAGGAAGTTTGTTCTTACTACCTTCCAGAACCATACCAGATATCCAATATGCAGTAACTGTCCTTTCCAGATTCTCACATAATCTGTCTTGGGGAGCTGGAGTGCTTTATGTCAAATTTTACAATACAGCATTAGCGCTAGAGCAGGAATGGGCAAACTTTTTCGGTCGTGGGCCAAAAATCAAAGAAAAAAAAGTTTGGCGTGCCAAGATAATTTTTTCTAAAATTTTAAAAACAATATACAAGTATTACAATTTAAATATGTTAATGAGATGAATGAAATTGCGATTTCATTTTTAAAAGTTCCTTATATTGAGGTTCGAAGTGAGATGAACTGATTCTAAGGAACGAGGCTAAATGCTCACCTGTCAGTCTACTACTGAAAGAATTCTCTCTAAGGTTCATAGTTGAAAACACTTGTTCACACATATAAGATGAATCAAACAAACACTGATTTTCTGGACATGAGATATTAAATTTGAGAAACTTACTTTCGATAATGCTTTGTAAAACTCTTAACTTTGGCAAAGAGTTACTTTTAGAAACAACTGCTTGAGATGATTGTTAGATTGCAATTCAATTAATTCAAGCTGCAAATCTGACTTCACTGCTTTACACTTTACGTTGAAAGGCATGGTAAAAATATCCAATTCTGTTTGAATGGCACTGAAATCTTGAAATCTGCGTTCGAACTCAAAGTGCACTTTTTTCAAGCCATCTTCATAATTCTTAATATGTATTTATAATATATAAATATATATATTCTTTCAGTTTCTGTCCACAAATTAAAATTCCATTCGCGGGCCACAGTTTGCACATCCCTGCACTAGAGTTTCATTCATTTATGTCTTGAATGTCTACCCTTGATTTGCACATTTTTTCAAATGCTAGTTGGGCTTCAGACAGAACTGGTGGGAAATCAGTAAGCAGAACCTGACTAAGCATACATGAGGCCCGGTACAAATATTTACCATGTGTACAAATATTTCACATGATAGATAGTATATCATATTATACAAAGTAACATAATATTAATGATGAATAAATGAAATAATAATTATACTTTCACACTAGTTTAATTAAAAATTTATATAAAATGCATGAAAAGCAAGTTTATATAATTTAATTTTATCTATTTTACAACTTTTCCAATTTAACAAACGTGGAATTAATTGCTACTTATTTCAGGGCTTTTGATTTGAGTTTAAATATTCTATCTTGGAGTTTATTAATTGTCATTATTTCCTGATGTTATGCCCAATAAATGATTTTGGAAGAAATCGAAACATTTAAAGCCTTAAGATGAACCTTCTTCAAGAGAAGTTTTTTTATTTCTTCATTTGATTCATTTTTATAGTTGACATCTTAGACTTAAGTATTTAAAAATACTCGTGATTATAGATTCATCAACTTGTATGAGTTGTAGGAATTTCATTGTAAGAAGTAAACCATTCTAAAAACATCTTGCTCCTTCTAAATAAGAAGTATGATATTAAGGACTTTTTTACAAACACTCTAAATTTCCATATTTTATGGAATATTTTATATTTATTTATATTTGCTGAAATGTCAGCAAAGTAGCATAATGAGCTGATTTTTTTTTTAAGAATTTCAATAATGTATTCAAAATTATGCAGATTGGAAAATGTCTGTTACATTTACCTAATTTGAGATGCAGTTCAAGATTAATAAAATTGTAAGTCTACTTTAAAATTTTTAGAATGCTTTTCATTTTAGTATGATCCAAGATTTGGAGATCCTTTTTGGAATAGCACCAAACAAGGTTATGTACATTACTTATTTATGATGATGTCATCTTGGGCAATAGTATGTGACGTTTGGTATTTACCACCAATGACGAGAGAGGTATGTAGATTTATTCATTAAATAATAGCAGATTTTACTATGAATGTTCATTAAATTGGATTTCATACTATTTTAGAATGGAGAAAGCTCAATTGATTTTGCCAAAAGAGTTAAATCAGTCATAGCGAGACAAGGAGGACTAGTTGAACTTGAATGGTATATACTTTCATTTCATGTTTAAGTATTAAAAATTATATAATGTTATATTTAATACTAATAAATAATTTTTTCTTTACCAGGGATGGGCAATTGAAACGTGTACAAGTAAAAAAAGAGTGGAAGGAATTGCAGCAACAAGAGTATAGCAAAAAAATTAGAGGAGATTGAATCATTGAATGATCAAATTGATCAAATCAGTTTCTTGTAATAATTAAGAGAAAACTCCATTTCATCAATAGTTTCTCCATAATGCAAAATAAGTTGTGCAGTTGTTAGATTATCAAATATTTCATATTACTAAGTTTTTTAATAGACTTAGAATAAAGTTTTACAAAGATAAAACTATTAATTGTACCTGAGAATGTTGTTTTCAATAAAAATATTTCTAAAGTTTGTGTTAAGTATCATTTTACATGTAACAAAAAATCAAGTTATAGCAAAAATTATAGAAGTCCCCATCCTAAGAGCAATTAAAATAATATTACATGAATATCAATATTACAAAATGATTGATTTTTAAAAATCCTAATACACACCAAACGGTTTTCACGCACAAAAATTTATTTCCCCTTTATTGTTCACTAAACTGATAACAAGCATGCAGTTAGAAGACAATAAGGACAGTTAATATTTCACAAAGCAATGGGCCAGACTCTTCACCTTCTTTGCAAGTATTCACCAGCTGTAAAATTATTACTCATGCAGAATTCTCCTGAAGAAAGGCTAACTGTTAAGAAAATCTTATTTGATCTAAACAAAATGTACAATAAAGCAAATTGTTAGCCTAAAGCAATGTAAAATTTGTTGAGTATAGCTAATTTATTTTAAAAAATTCACCTAGACAAAGAGCACAATGAAACAAAATATACTTTTTTTTTTTTTTTTGGAGGAGTCGTAGGGGGTGTTAGGCCACTAGCCCCTCCTCTGGACCTGCCCTGCTGTCATGTACAACAAACTTTGTTCAGAAAAGCATCATAGATTTTCTGAAATAACGTTTTTCTGAAGTTGTTGTTTCCTTGCATTTATTCACTTAGGATTACTGTTTCCCAAAAGAGGGGAATCCATACTTGCCAACTTTTACGGATCTTCCGTAAAATTTAAGGATTCTCCTAGTTTTTTACGCGTTTACTGAAGAGGGCTATTTTTTTACGCATTTCAAGCCGTCTGACGTCACGCTTAGAGATCGGGCAGAAAATCTTTCCTCTGCACTTAGCCGCTATGTCAGTTTTTCCCCTGTACTCTTTTCCCTTCGAGACGGACGGGAGACCAGTTTTTTCCTCACTAGAAAAGAGAGAAGGGGAGGGTGGTGGCTGCAAATGTAATCTTTTTTTTTTCCTCTTAAGGAGGGAAAGAAAGGCTCTCCTCTTTCTGCCTGGTGACGTCTTGACCGATATCCCTCCGTTTTCTCCCTGCCAAAGGGAAGCGCGAGCGTATGTCGGTGGTAGTATCGAGGGAGTGAAGGCTGGGGGTATACGTAACGCGACATCTTACGGCTGGAAGCGGCAAAACCAGGTATCATTGTGTAATGCACAAAAACCACAATACAGGCATATATCCAAAATCACGCCAGGCGAGGGTTTTGGCATACGACACACAGGGTTGCTTTTCAATTTCAAAGCAATTTTCCCGCGCAGTTGTTTGTTTGCGTCAGCGTGGGTTGGCTTGGCTCGACTATTGTGTTTTGTTATTCAACTTTGTTTTGCTGACTGTTCATTTATTTATTTATTATTTACTTGTTATCG
>JAWZYV010013484.1:0-220956 GCA_038373885.1 Cheiracanthium punctorium
TAAAAAAAGAGAATTATATGATGTAGAAATAAGGCATTTTTCGAAAGAGAACAGTTTCGTCTGCATACCTTAAAGTTCTTACTTTACTAATCGCCAGTGACAATGGCGTAGTTTTTGTGTTATCATGTTGCAATCGTCTCAAATTTCCACTCATGGAGTCAGCTTTTCGTCAGAATTCCAGCAATTTTTCACTATTAGAGATTCCTATCACTGGATTTAATTCGAATTATATGTGTAAGGAAAATATTCGTCTCCTACCGTGCGGAGAACGGGTAAGCAGCTAGTCTATACTATTAAAATCTGTGCACGTCTGTCTGTAACATCATCTCCTCCGAAACGGCTGGGATTTGAGTTTCGATCGAGGTGTCTACGGATTCGGAAAATTCCGAGGAAGGTCTTCCGATAATTTAAATTTCGAAATTCAAATTAGTTTAGGAGATATTAATAAAAAAACCCGTCAAAAACGCTAATTTTTGCTCTCCGTAATTCCGCGATTGTAACCCCTGTAGTGAAAAAGTGAGAAATAAGCATCGAGGTTGCCATGTTTGGCTATTTTATTAAATTATTTAGACTACTGCAGTAAAAATAAAAGAATAATGATTTTTTTTTCTGTTTAGATTATTTACAAAGTTATTTTTTAATTAAAGTATTGCGTGACTGTGAAATCAGAGCAGGAATTCATTGCTTTTTATGTGTAAAAGAATAAGGGATTGGGAGATTTCCGAGACTAATATGTATATTTTTTAGTTTGGCGGGAAAAAAATGGATGATTTGGTGATTTTGAAAAAGTAGTATAACCGATTTGCAGTTTTGGGCTTGGCGCAATTTACTGCGAGCAGACCGAAATACGTTTAGGTTTGTGTGTGTAGGTTTTATTAAAATACGGCGAGAAACTTTAATTTTCCATGCAGAAACAGTGCAATTATTAAGGCGATTTTAAGCGATCGATCTTCGGAATTTTCCCCAAATTAAGTAAATTGATTTACCTTGGGGGAATGCAGCCAAATTTCAAAAGAAATGAAATTCTCGCATTCTGTAAATTGGAATAAATAAAACACGTTATAGTTGATAATTTAAAATACTGCTATGCTACTTCAAATAGATGCCTGCATTAATTTTTGGCGATGGAACCATACACAAATAACTATTTCCCATTTTGATTGCTGTTAAATCAGTGCTTAGAATCATTCTCTGAAAAAAAAAAAAAATCTCGCAAAATGGCGTATGCAGATTCCTTCTTTAGTACCTTTCTTAGAAAAGTTGGCGATAAATATTCAAATGTAGTGTAACTCCGTGTTTAATAGCGTGTGTTTTTTGCGTTTGTACTGCTAATTCTATGGCACGATTGAGATGAGCCAATGTTACGAGCGGATGATAGATAATTTTTTAAATCCCGCCAAGCAGGGTATAACAAAACAGGAATTCTGTATAAATGCGATTTTTTTTTTTTTTTTTTTTTTTTTGGAGATGAAAGAGAATGTTTTTAAGCCTGGTAAGTATAGCTGGTATCAGGGGCGTAGCCAGGGGGGGGATATCGGGATATATCCCCCCCCCGAAATTTTCTGATTAGTGATAAAATTCCGTCTGTTTATACACTCATAAGTTCATATCCCCCCCGAAAATTTTTCCAGGCGCATATCCCCCTCCCACGAAAAATTTTCCTGGCTACGCGCCTGGCAGGTATTGCCTATAAATAATTGCATTTACTGTGAAGTTAAATTTAGTATTCATTTTGGATATTTGCCACCGACTATCGGCGTTAAATATGCCAATATGGCAGTTCTAGCTAGCATAAATAAATTTCATTTCATGTTCTATTTTTAATATTGCTACAGTTTCCGTAGTTACGGAATCCGTTGCTGCCACTTAAGCTATTAAATTTAACAATTAAGTAAAAACACTCATTTTTACAGCTCTTAACTCAAAAAAGGAAAACGTATTGGATATGAAACAATTAGAACATTACAATAATCACCATGTCAATAACGAGAACCTGTAACTTTGGTTATTTTTAACTAAATTCATTTTCAAGATCTTTAAGAAATCCAGTATACTATGTCAAAGCCTCATATCTTAATACTGATTAGTTTGCAAGAAAATCGATTAATCAGTGTAAACTGAAGCAATGAACCTTTGAAACGAGGAAAATGCAGATTGACGTTTTTGGTCTAGAAGTGGCGATAGGGAGAACTACTAAATTCAGTAACGTTTATGGGGAATGATAATTGAATATGCGCATTCAAAAAGACCTAAAAATTCAAGAGAGTGTGAAAAGTCAGGAATATGAAATGAAAATAAAAATAAATCAAATAAAACGAGATATAAATAATAATAATACGAGAATGACATTGCAATCATGTGTACAACAAAGCTCCCAATTGCTTATAATATTCCCCTAGCAATGACTTAGTCCGACCAGTGGCCGAGCGCATAGCGCTCTGAACTGGGAGGCGGAAGGTTTCTGGTTCAAAACAAGTCGCGTCCGCCGACCTAACCGTTCAGAGTTTTCCTGTATTCCGTTCGGGAAATAAAACTGTACTCGCAACATGCATATGTTAGGAAACATATATGGCTGGTTTCCTCCAAAACGTAGCGTAAATACGGGTTAGGACCCCTTAGAAAGACCCCCATGGAGGACACCCCCACCCCTTGACCTAGATCCCATGTGTGGAGACTAAATAGAGAGTTCAATTTAACGCCTAGCGGCGTGTGCAACTTATAGAAGCAGTTCCACGATACCGAATCCGCCGACAAAAAGCCTGGGCAATGTCATCCAAGAGAAGTTGCTTCTTTTTTGATCGCCAGTGACACTGACATAGTTTTTGTGCCATCATGTTGCAGTCATCTCAGATTTACACTCATGACGTCAACTTTTCATCACGATTTAAATAATTTTTCACTTTTTTAGATTCCACATCACTGGGTTTAATTCGAATTATATGTGTAACGAAAGTATTCGTTTCCTACCGTGCGGAGAACGGGTACTCAGCTGGTCTATACTATTAAAATCTGTGCGCGTCTGTCTGTAACATCATCTCCTCCGAAACGGCTGGCAGTTGAATTTCGATCGAGGTGTCCCCGGATTCGAAAAATTCCGAGGAAGGTCTTCCGCTGAATTAAATTTCGAAATTCGAATTAGTTTAGGAGATATTAATTGATAAAAAAAACCCGTCAAAATCGCCAATTTTTGCTCTCCGCAATTCCGCTATTGTAACCCTTGTAGTCAAAAAAGGGAGAAATAAGCATCGAGGTTGCCATGTTTGGCGAATTTATTAAATGATTTACACTCTTGCATTAAAAATAAAGGAATAATAATTTTTTTCTGTTTCGAATATTTGCTAGGTTATTTTTTAATTAAAATATCGTCTGCGTGGGAAATCAGACCAGGAATTCAATATTTTTCATACGCAAAAGAAAAAGGATTTGTAAATTTCCGAGACTAAAGTGTATAACTTTATAATTTGGCGACAAATAAAATGGCTTAAATGCCGATTTTGAGAAAATAGTTTGCAGCGGTTTGCACAGTTTTAGGGCTTGGCGCAATTTACTGAGAGCGTAAAGAAATAGTATTTTTAAAAACAAGTGTAGGTTTTACTAGAATTTAGCCTGAAATTTTAATTTTCTGTTCAGAAATAATACAGTTATTAAGGCGATTTTAAATGATCTACAGAATTTTTATCAAGTTAAATAAATTGATTTAAGTTAGGGAAACCCCGCCAAATTTCAGAAAATTAAATTTTTTCATTTGTATTGCTAATTCTATGCCCCGATTGATATGAGTTGGTGTTACGAGTGTATGAATAGATAATATTTTTTAATCCCGCCAAACAAGGTGTAATAAAATAGGAAGTCTTTATAAATACGAATGCTGTTTGAGATGAATGAGAATATTTTTTAAACCCAGTATGACTAGCTGATAATGCCTTTAAATTATTGCATTTATTGTCAATTTTAATGTGTGATTCATTTTGGCTATTTGCCATCGACTGCCGACGTTAATTACGCCAAAATGGCAGTTCTAGCAAAGTAAACATAAATAAATCATACCATATTCTATTTTTAACACTGCTACAGTTTCCGTAGCAACGGAATCCATTGTTGCCACTAAAGTTGTTCAATTTAATAATGAAGTAAAACCACTCATTTCTGCAGCTCTTAAGACCCAAAAAAGTGAAAATGCATTAAATATGAAACAAATAGAATTTTAACATATTTGCGCATTAAAAATAACCGAAGTTTTTTCAGGCAATTCTGCATATTTTTCATTTTATTTCCTTCACGTGTGACGTCATTTTCACGTCATTGTCTTCTGTTTTGCTCTCAGATTATGCAGAAAAGCACATTACACGCTAACGCAGAGGTTACCCAAGCAGAGGTTACTGGGTGTCGCGGCACCCTAGGGTGCCACGAGCGTATGTCAGGGGTGCCGTGGAGATAATAAAGAAAAGTGTTTTGGTGGAGTATATATAATCAAATAATTTCCTCTGAACTGGTATCCCCAAGAAAGTGAGCCAAGCCGATCACTAAGTGGGCTCAAACAAAAATATTTCAGTCAAGTTCAAGACTGTCCTGTAGCCTCTCTTTTATAGGAACTCTCTGAAATTCTATATCCCTTTCCCAAGAGAGTACTTTCTTGATAATTAGCCCTATAAACAAACAAACAAGAAATAACGTAAAATGCATCCAAAGTGCTTCATTCTAACCTTCATATTCATGTTTCTTTAAAGGAAATCTTCCGCGGAAGTTTTTAGACTGAAAAGGGTGCCGCGGGTAAAAAAAGTTTGGGAACCCCTGCGCTAACGTATGTGCTGCTTCAGCGGACATAAGGAAGCGCTTTTGTCAGTAAGGGTAATAAGCTTTTCCACTTAAGTTACGTCACAAATGTTTTCATTTACGAAAGCGACAAGATCTTCACGGAAACAGGATGCATTTTGGTTTCTGAACGTACAATGTGCATCGATTGTTTCGAGTAGGTTTTTTAAATTTAGGTAAAATTTAATAATATTTAAATTTAATTTTTCAACTTCAAAGTCATCTGCAACATAACTGTGCTAATGCATTGTCCACGCTTTACGAAATGCAAGATAAGATAAAATAGTATTCAACATCATGTAATGTTATTCATATGGTATGTATGAATGCTATAAATTAAATCTAAAAAAAGAGAATTATATGATGTAGAAATAAGGCATTTTTCGAAAGAGAAAAGTTTCGTCTGCATACCGTAAAGTTCTTACTTTTCTGATCGCCAGTGACAATGGCGTAGTTTTTGTGTCATCATGTTGCAATCGTCTCAAATTTCCACTCATGGAGTCAGCTTTTCGTCAGAATTCCAGCAATTTTTCACTATTAGAGATTCCTATCACTGGGTTTAATTCGAATTATATGTGTAAGGAAAATATTCGTCTCCTACCGTGCGGAGAACGGGTAAGCAGCTAGTCTATACTATTAAAATCTGTGCGCGTCTGTCTGTGTGTCTGTAACATCATCTCCTCCTAAACGGCTGGGAGTTGAGTTTCGAACGAGGTATCCACGAATTCGGAAAATTTCGAGGAAGAACCTCCGCTAATTTAAATTTCGAAATTCGAATTAGTTTAGGAGATATTGATAAAAAAAAAACATATAAAAAACGCTAATTTTTGCTCTCCGCAATTATGTGATTGTAACCCCTGTAGTCAAAAAAGTGAGAAATAAGCATCGAGGTTGCCATGTTTGGCTATTTTATTAAATTATTTAGACTCCTGCAGTAAAAATAAAAGAATAATGATTTTTTTCTGTTTAGATTATTTATAAAGTTATTTTTTAATTAAAATATTGCGTTCATGTTAAATCAGAGCTGGAATTCAATGTGTTTTATGTGTAGAAGAATAAGGGATTGATATATTTCCTAGACTAATATGTATATTTTTTAGTTTGGCCGGGGAAAAAAATGGCTCATTTGGCGATTGAGAAAGTAGTAGGTTCTACCGATTTGTACAGTTTTGGGCTTGGCGCAAATTACTGAGAGCGTAACGAAATAGTATTTTTAATAACAAGTATAAGTTTTACGGCGCTATACTTCGATTTTTCATATAGAAATAATGCAGTTATTAAGGCGATTTTAAACGATCTATAGAATTTTCACGAAATTAAGTAAACTGATTTAAGTTAGAAGAATTCCGCCAAATTTCAGAAAATTGAAATTCTCGCATTTTGTACATGGTAGTTAACGTTGATTAAAACCCGTTATAGTTAATAATAATTTAAATAACTGCTACTTATCAATAATATGCCTGCATTAAATTTTGGCGATGGAACCATATAAATGATAGATAACTATTTCCCATTTTGATTGCTGATAAATCAATGGTTCGAATGATTCCCTGAAAACAAAAAAATCTTGCAAAATGGTGTATGTTGGCATTTGGCGATCGAAGTATTGTGAAATAAATAATTGATTCTTATTTGTTAAAGCAGCGCTACGGAAGTTTCTTTTACTAAAAGCTGTTAGAAAGGCGTAATTAATACTGTCTAATATATTTTTTGTTTTACGAATTGAAATGCATGTTGATTCCTACTTTAGTACATTTCTTAGCAAAGTTGGCGAAAAATATTCAAATGTAGTGCAGCTCTGTACGTATTATTAATTCCATTGCACAATTGAGATGAGCCGATGTCACTAGCGTATGCATAGATATTTTTTTTTAATTCCGCCAAACAAAGTATTGCATATTGACTTTAGTGTCAAGTTTAATTTGTGGTTTGAGCTATTGGCCATCGACTGGCGGCGTTAATTTCGCCAAAATGGCAGTTCTAGCAAAGTAAACGTGAATAACTCATTTCATGTTCTATTTTTAACATTGCTATAATTTCCGTAGCAACGGAATCCATTGTTGCCACTTAAGTTGTTAAATTTAACAATTAAGTGAAACCACTCATTTCTACAGCTTTTAAGACTCAAAAATGTGAAAGCGCATCAAACGTGAAATAAATAGAACTAACTATAACAGACTTGCACATTAAAAATAATCGAAGTTTTCATGCAATTCTACATATCTTTAATTTTATTTCCTTCGCGTGTGGATGTAATTTTTACGTCATTTTTGCTGTTTTTCTGGCAGATTATCCGGAGCAGCACATAACCTCTAATGCATTTGCTCCTCCGGACATAAGCAAGAGCGTATGTCCGGCGCGTATTTGTGTAACCCCACTGTGTTAATCAGATGTTTCTGGTGTCAGATTTTTTAGACCATTTTTTACCGCGGAGATTCCGATCCTGAAGTATATTGATCATTGATAAATGAAAAAAAAAAGATCAATTACATGCAAGAAGGAGTATCCAAAAATTTTTCATGGGAATGTTACGGGAGTTAAGAATATACATTTTGTATGGCAAAAAACTTCCCATGGGGGGTTGTGACACCCTATCTCCTCCTTGGCTACGCCACTGTACGCAAGCATCAGTTGTCACGTCATGAAAAACCGTCGTAGATGTCAAACTCCGAAGTTGTTCTGAGGGTTATACAAAATTAAAAGTTTTGCTTTTAGTAAATTTTACTTTTGATACAGTTCGAATATTTCGTTTTAATACATTTCGGCCACCAAGGTAAGATGAAATATTACTAAATACGGCAACCGAGAATTTTCTTAACTATTGAATTTGACACTATGCAACTACAGTACATTCCCTATATCACGGTAGATACGTTCCGTGTTATAGGAATCCGTGTTGTAAGGGTCCTGCGCTATACTCCGGAGTGCGGACTGCGCGGTACAATCACGGCAAAACTTATTCGCGCTCCGTAAAAATGCAATGATGTTTGGTGTTGCCATTTAAAAGGAATGCTAATTACAGGAGCTAAGGCGTCATAATATCAGAGCATATGTCTCATTTCATCGTGCTGTACGAGTCTCTTTTAACGTGTTACACGAAAACGATCGTAATGTTTTCGTCGTGTTCTAAGAATTCGTGTTGTAGACCCATGTTATAAAGGGGTCAACTGTAATCTGTAAAAAATGAAAAATGAAATTAGTTATTTATTTAGTGCGTATTGACAGTGAGATAAACGTCATTTGTCACTTTTATGTAACAAGTGTGATACTGCATTAAGAGTTCAATAAGGGTAATTAGCTTTTTCTCAGAAGTTACATCACGAACGTTTTCATTTACAAAAGCGACATGATTTTCACCGGAGCAGGGTACATTTTTGGCTTTTAAACGTAAATGATGCATGCATTGTTTCATGTAGGTTTTTTAATTTAGGTAAAATTTAATAAAGTCGTGTGTAACATAACTGCGCTAATGCATTGTCCACGCATTGAAAAATGCAAGATAAAATTGTTGTCAACATCATGTAATGTTATTTATGTGGTATATACTATGTATACTAAACCTGAATGTAGTATATACTAAACCTCACAATACGAATTATTTGATGTAGAAATCAGGCATTTTTCAAAAGAGAAAAGTTTTGTCTGCATACCATAAAGTTCTTTCTTTTTTGATCGCCAGTCACATTGACGTAGTTTTTGTGTCATGATGCAATCGTCTAAAATTTGCACTCATGACGTCAACTTTTAGTCACGATTCAAGTATTTTTTCACGTTTTGAGATTCCTCATTACTGGGTTTAATTCGAATTATATATGTGTTAGGAAAATATGTGTTTCCCACCGTGCGGAGAACGGGCAAGCAGCTAGTCTATACTATTAAAATCTGTGCGCGTCTGTCTGTAACATCATCTCCTCCGAAACGGCTGGGATTTGAGTTTCGATCGAGGTGTCTACGGATTCGGAAATTTCCGAGGAAGGTCTTCCGATAATTTAAATTTCGAAATTCGAATTAGTTTAGGAGATATTGATAAAAAAACCCCGTCAAAAACGCTAATTTTTGCTCTCCGTAATTCCGCGATTGTAACCCCTGTAGTGAAAAAGTGAGAAATAAGCATCGAGGTTGCCATGTTTGGCGAATTTATTAAATGATTTAGATTCTTGAATTAAAAATAAAAGAATAATAATTTTTTCTGTTTAGAATATTTGCTAGGTTATTTTTTAATTAAAATATCGTCTGCGTGGCAAATTAGGGCAGGAATACAATGTTTTTTTATACATAAAAGAATAAGTACTTGGAGATATCTGAGACTAATATGTATAATTTTTTTTAGTTTGGCGAAAAATAAAATGGCTGATATGGCATTTTTTGAGAAAGTAGTAGATTCTACCGATCTGCAAAGTTTTAGGCTTGGCGCAATTTACTGCGAGCGAACCGAAATAGGTTTAGGTTTGTGTGTGTAGGTTTTATTAGAATACGGCGTTAAACTTAATTTTCCATGCATAAATAGTGAAATTATTAAGGCGATTTTAAGCGATTGATCTTCGGAATTTTCCCCAAATTAAGGAAATTGATTTAACTAGGGGGATTAATAAAACACGTTAATTGGAACACGTTAAATTGGAATAAATAAAAAACGTTATAGTTGATAATTTAAAATATTGCTGTGCTACTTTTCAATTAGATGGCTTCGTTAATTTTTAATTAAATTAAATTTACCTTTTAAAAATTATTTTTGGCGATCGAACCATACACAAATAACTGTTTCCCATTTTGATTGCTGTTAAATCAGTGCTTAGAATGATTCTCTGGAAAAAAAAAAAAATCTCGCAAAATGGCGTATGCGGATTCCTTCTTTAGTACCTTTCTTAGAAAAGTTGGCAATAAATATTCAAATGTAGCGTAACTCCGTGTTTAATAGCGTGTGTATTTTAGCGTTTGTACTGCTAATTCTATGGTACGATTGAGATGAGTGAATGTTACAAGCGGATGGATAGATTATTTTTTTTAATTCCGCCAAACAGGGTATAGTAAAATAGGAATTCTGTATAAATACGAATGTTTTTTGTTTTTTTTGGGGGGGGGATGAACGAGAGTGTTTTTAAGCTTGGTAAATAAAGCTGGTATTGCCTATAAATTATTGCATTTTCTGTGAAGTTAAATTTAGAATTCATTTTGGCTATTTGCCATCGACTATCGGCGTTAATTTCGCCAATATTAAGCAACGTTCTAGCAACGTTCTAGCAATATTAACCAACGTTCTAGCAACTTTATTTAACGTTCTAGCAAGCATAAATAAATTTCATTTCATGTTCTATTTTTAATATTGCTACAGTTTCGTAGTTACGGAGTCCGTTGCTGCCACTTAAGCTGTTAAATTTAACAATTAAGTGAAAATACTCATTTTTACAGCTCTTGACTCGAAAAATGAAAACGCATTGGATATGAAACAATTAGAACAATACCACAATCACCACGTCAATAACGCGAACCTGTAACTTTGGTTATTTTTAACTAAATTCATTTTCAAGATCTTTAAGAATTCCTGTATACTATGCCAAAGCGTCATATCTTAATACCGATTAGTTTGCAAGAAAATTGATTAATCAGTGTAAACTGTAGCAATGAACCTTTGTAAGCGTTTTTCTTGAAGCGAGGAAAATGCAGATTGATGTCTTTGGTGTAGAAGTGGCGATAGGGAGAACTACTTAATTCAGTAACGTTAATGGGGAATGATAATTGAATATGCGCATGCACAAAGACCCAAAAATCAAGAGAGTATGAAAAGTCAGGAATATGAAATGAAAATGAAAAATTAACCAAATAATACGAGATATAAATAATAATAATACGCGAGAATGACATTGCAATCATGTGTACAACAAATGTCCCAATTGCTTATAATATTCCCCTAGCAATGACTTAGTCCGACCAATGGCCGAGCTCATAGCTCTCTGAACTGGGAAGCGGAAGGTTTCTGGTTCAAAACAGGTCGCGTCCGCCGACCTAACCGTTCGGAGTTTTCCTGTATTCCGTTCGGAAAATAAAACTGTACTCGCAACATGCATATGTTAGGAAACGTATATGGCTGGTTTCCTGCAAAACGTAGCGTAAATACGGGTTAGTTTCCCTTAGGAAGACCCCCCACCTAGGACACCCCCACCACTTGACCAAGATCCCATGTGTGGAGACTAGATAGAGAGTTCAATTTAACGCCTAGCGTCGTGTGCAACTTATAGAAGCAGTTCCACGATACCGAATAAACCGAGAAAAAGCCTGGGCAAGGTCATCCGAGAGAAGTTGCTTCTTTTTTGATCGCCAGTGACACTGACATAGTTTTTTTGCCATCATGTTGCAGTCATCTCAGATTTGCACTCATAACGTCAACGTTTCATCACGATATAAATAATTTTTCACTTTTTTAGATTCCGCATCACTGGGTTTAATTCGAATTATACGTGTAAGGAAAATCTTCTTTTCGTACCGTGCGGAGAACGGGTACCCAGCTAGTATATATATATTTTGTGCTGTCCTGTTCGTGGTTTTTAATTTATAAAAAAAAGGAAGGAAAAAAAAATTGTGTTCTATTTGTTTTGTGTTATTTTGTTTGTTTTGTTTTCTCTTTTTTGTGCGTGTGTTTGTATTCGTGTGTTCCTTTTTTTTATTATTATTATTTTTATTTATTTATTCCTTTTTTATTTCTGTATTTTATGTGCTTCTTTCCTTTCCTTTTTATCTTATAATTTTTTTTTTCTTTCTCCCCTCTCCGTGGTTTTGTTCGACTTTTCTTTGCCCCTTGTGACAACATCTTGCTTGTTTATCTCTTTTCAGTTCCCTTGTTCCTTGCGACGAAGGGCTTGGCCTGATGAAATCCAAAACAATTTTTGGTCGAAACGTACGGATTTTCAGTTAAGTCCGCGAGATCGGCAGTGCGCATGCTCTGGCTGGAAAACAGAGCAGGTGACTTTTATCGGCTAACGATACGTGCCCTACTAGCAATTTTGCTCGGGCCATCATCGGCTGGCTACGTGGCCGGTGGTTGCCCGAGCAAAATTGCTAGTAGGGTGGTTAACTGTTGGTTTTTCGCAGTGATACAAATAAGATTTTCAGTAGTCCTGGGTTTTTCGTGTTATGGCAAACCTACATGATGGGCATCTGCTGCGGGGGGCTTGTATGGAGGACCTTCCTTAGAAATTCTAAAGCGTATTCACGTTACATCAGGAGAAAACTGGCAAAAACTGCAGACTGTTAAATCGACAGCCTTGTGGTAGAATATGGGTATTTGAATGCTTCTGTTGTGGGCCAGCGTTTGCCACTCGGTTTCAAACTACTAAGTAGGGATCGACCGATACCACATTTTCGCCGATGACCGATACCGATACTTTACCTATAAATTCATTTTCAGAAATAGCCGATACCGATACTTTACATAATTTAATGTCATTTAAACCTACATCTGTATTCTGGATAGTTTTTGTAACGAGAGTATAGTTCGCGTTAAAATGAATAACAGCATGATGAAATTTGAGCCCAGTAGAAAGCATTAAAAAGAAAAAGCTGTGGATACATTGAAGTGTGAATTTACAGTAGTTCTAGTCTTTCTTTTCTGTTCAATCATGCCGACGAATGGCCGAATTTATAAAAAGCTGAGCACTGGGAAGCGTGCGGGTTCGGAATTCTTTCTCCTCGCGTGGCTGTCGATCTAATGGTCTAGGGTTTGGGGCAATTTTCTCCAGATGTTATGTGAATATGCGTTAGACTCCCTTAAAAAGTCCTCTGCCCAAGCCCCCCCTATAGGTAGATGCCCCTCATTCAGGCATGACAGAACAGAAACACGGGGGAGGGGGAGTTAAAGGGATATATTAATAAGAGAATCCATTTCCGGTGCCGACTGGTGCAAATATGTAAATCAATTTTTCTAAACCTCTATTTTGTCGCCTGTTTGTTGCAATGAGCCAGATAAAAGGATTTCATATTAGACCCAAAACAGCTTCCTGCTTGCTCTTATTATATGTGTGTTTGTTTTTTGTTCATGCCTCGATTTTGTGCTTACAAAAGTAAACACATTAAATTTATTCAGCTTCAAAGCTTACAAGTTTTATTTAGGTTTTCTTTAATTATAATTCTTTCACATATGAAAATATTTTTTAGATTACTTAAACTGCATTAAATTGTGATAATGTATAAACTGTCTGTACAGTACTATGTAAGTACATATATATTTACATATTGTTCATTAAATACGTATGTAAATTCTTCCCTTAAAATGCATAATAAGTTCACATTAATTAATGTTTTATTTATCTGCTCCAATTATTTAACCACTAAGTGAATTATTAAATGTTTTAGCAAGATTTCTTTTTAATATGAACTCATATGATCATTTTTAAGTTCTTTTTGAAAATTCGTATATTTTGATTCTCCGAACAGGGTTATGTCACAAATAATCCGGATGATCCATGAATTTGATCTTTTCCGTAGGAAGAACAGGTACACGCCGATTTTCTGTGTTTTCCTTATATTAAATACTATTCACAAGAAATATGTTTTTTACCCCACAATTTGAAATAAACTAAATAATAATTAGTATTACTAATTATACTAATACAGCTTCAACTTTTTTAATTAACAATATAAATAACTTTTAGATATAGATAATTATTACATTTCTCAAAACAGAATGATACACAAATACTAAGATCTCTCATTAATCTGATAGATAATAAAATCATTAAATGTTTGATAATTTGTACTTTTGATAGTGTTTAATTATGACCAACAGGGGCATCGGGCATTGATAGATTTGGGGGCCCCAAAATCTATGAAATTTGTTATATTTTTCATAAAATTTTGATATAAAAAATATTTCAGAAAAAACATTTAAAATTGGGGGCCCTTTCAAGTCGGGGGCCCTAGGCAAAGTTCCGATTTGCCCATATAATAATAAGGCCCTGCGCTTCACGACCAAAACCACATCATACTTTAAAACTTCAACCTTTCAAAACCATCAAAAAGAGGTTTCCAAATGGAAGAAAATGTGCCTCACTATTTTCAGCAGACTTTTAAAATGTGAATATTATTATCAAAATTTAAAATCACAGAATGCAAAACAATGTAAAATAACGGAATTTTGAGGTGCATTTACATATTTTATTCTCTAAATTCGTGGATTGTCTTTACTTTTGAAAATTTCATTTATACAATGAAATGTAAGGAATAGTAAGTTTAAGAAATTTATAATAAAAACCAATTTATTTTTAATTGAAAGTCATAATTTAATACTTTTAAACATCGAATTAAGTAAAAAGTTTGTAATATTTTCTGAAATAACTGCAAAAATCTCTTATCTTTGTACAACGAAATTTTCTCTATAGCGAATTTTTTAACTGGAACCGAGCGAGTTCGTTACAGGGAGATTCAATTGTGTGTGCATATATATATATATATATATATATATATATATGAATGAACTCTTTTTCGAGTCCACACAGTGAGAAAATAAACGCTTATAAAACTGAAGTAAAATTCTAGACTACCTCTCGAAATTTGTTTTTTGTAATTCTTGTAGATAGCGTATTTAGTGTTGGGCACCAACTAACAATAATTTAGAAGAATGGTTTATTGTCCTGTTAAACTGTCATCTAACGATAACGATTCTTTGTCCATAATTTCGACCACACTTGGTGATACGACATCCATAGCGATGGTTAGAATTAAAACAAAAAAACAAAAAAAGAAAACAGTTCGAAAACACTTGCGCAAACAAATGTGCCAATGAAACGACGCCTCTCATCTCATTACCAAAATAAAGATTCCAGAATGGTTGCGCTTGCGTACTTTTCTTCTGAAAAGCGAAGTATCGGTTGAAAAGTATCGGTGAAAATGGATGAAAGCAACAGAAACCGATACTTTCCCGATACTTTTAGAATCAGAAGAACCGATACCGATACCTAAAAAAATAGGAGGTATCGGCGCCGATACTATCGGTTGCCGATACTATCGGTCGATCCCTACTACTAAGCGAAAGAGTGCAATTCTGTTGTCTCCCATGGGCCCTGCGTTTCCCAGGTACGCCACTGTACATACTGATTGCCGTCTCGGGAAAGGGGGGGGGGAGGAGGAGGAACCCTCATTACCCAAGCAAGCAAACCTGTTCCCTCCTCCATGCACGTATATATGTTCTTGGGTAAATCGTGACTTCGGAAGATAAGTGGCTATTTTCCTTAGACAAATACAGGCCGTCCGATGTTGGATAATGATGTATGCAATTTTAGAACCCTTCGTTTAGGCCATATGGTATAAGGGGGCACCTGGTTATCTGCGCTGATGAAGCCATGCTATTCGGGAAAAAAAAAAAAAAGTTCCGCCGTTTTTAATCGGGGGAAGATTTTTTTTTCTTTCTTTCTTCTGTGTAGTGTAATTTTATTTCCAGTAAATTTGAGAGATCGTGATGAGCCCTTTAAAATGCCCATTTAAGAGGGTTCTCTGGTATTGGAGAAATGCACATTTAGAACGCCCCCTGAGAGCTTAAGTATCTCCGTGTCTATGCAAGAATTGTGATTAGAGAAAATGAATATATATATATATATATATATATATATATATATATATATATATATATATATATACTCCTTTCCTCGGACTTCCAAGTCCGTTGATTATATAGATATACAATTTTAGGAAAATTTTCTCAGACTGATGTCTAGTTTTTTTTTTCATCAAAAAAGGTATCTCCTCCCTTTTTTTTTTTTTTTTTTTTTTTGTGTGTGTGTTTTTGCTTTCGAGATCATTTAAAGATAGTTTTGTTTCAAGTAAAACTGGAATATTTCATGTTTTAGAGCAGTAGTTCCCAAACCCCGGACTGATACCGGATCAAATGGTACTTGGGTGTCTCTCTCTCGTCCATGGATAGCGTTGCCAAGCGTCCGGATAAAGCCGGACATAGTTAGGCTTTTTGATTGCGTGTCCGGCCAAACTTAACGGTGTCCGGCTTTTGTTTGGCTTTTTACTGGTGACTTTGGCTGATTAGTAATAAAGTACTTGAACTGATTTGGCATTCGATGTTATTTATATTTCATTAGAATTTAACAAGATTCATGGTAATAATCAAAAAAAGCTTGATTTTATATACAATTTTTTTGTCGTACTTATTAATACTGAGACAAAATCCTCAATATTGTAGGCTGCCCGGCCTTTTTATCCAAATGTCCGGCCAAACTGGCTGGTCTGTCCGGGTATTTGGTTTGGCGACCTGGCAACCCTATCCATGGAACATTAAATTACAGTCGACTCTCGATTAACCGTAAGCGGATTACCGAGACGGGCCCAAATTATTATGTTGGCGATGCACGGAAATTGTACTACTGTTAAAATATCACGGAGATCGATTTTGTCAAATGAAGAAAATGAAATTCTTAGAGAACACGACGATGATACTGAAGTGCAAAGAAAAATCTTGGAAGATTTGAGAACGTGAGACTTTTTTTGAAAACTAAAGTGCAACAATGGATTAACGAAGATTCGAAATTGAAATGCTGCGAAGCTTGCAATTCAGAAGAAACAAGGAATTTCGTAGAATGTCGCCAGGGGGTGGCTGATGGAGCTGCAACCACCCCCGAAATGAGCAAACGTAGGATATGGAGAAAATTGCGTATTTGTGGATAAATTTGAAAGTTCCCCTTGATATCACCATGGTAGATTTGAAGTTCTCCTTGAGAAATTTGTAATTCAGCTACGGACAGGGCCTGATTATCGCATGGGCAATTCAGGCATCTGCCCGAGGCCCCCAGATTTGTAGGGCCGTCTAAATTGTTCATAAAAAATTTCTCTACGAACAATTTGAATTTTCCTGAAAACATGTATTCGTGGAGATTTAGGTCTAATTTTAAATTAATTTAGAAATTATGTTCTCGTTGTTCACTAAAATACTGTTGTTTTTCCTTACTTCTCATAATTTACGCTTCCTATTTATAAAAACTTATCCCCATTTGAGGACTTATGACTTCATGATTTATCTGGTAAATAATATCTGGTTATGAATTTTTTTAATTATGCTGAGTATCGAATTCATTGTTGTGAAAATTTGTAAATTTTGTTTTCAATGATTAAAGTTCACATTCACTTACAACAGTAATGTGTATGGTATGAGTGTTTGCCAGACACTTGTGTTGTTCAGTAAAGGTCAAAATGATATTTAATATGTGTAACATGCCCATTCTTGAAATCTTGAGGAATTTTTGTATAATTGGGACAGCCAGTTATTACGACCAGACTGATCCTATCAAAATGCTGCCCAGTTAATTGGAATCGACTGATAACGGTTTAATAAAAAAAAAAAAAAAGAAATACTCCATAATGCCTGAATTCCCGGGGCCCCATGCTGTCATGCTAAGGGCCTGGCTACGGACCTAGGCAAATAAAAAAATCTGTTCTATTTGCCTGTCTTTTCTATTTGCCGTTTCTAAATGTGTTTTTCCACCTGTAAAGATTTTAAACTCGATGTACGATTTTTTTAAATTTTCATACTTTCTTTTCTTTAATTCATTTTTTTAAGCGAGCACTTTTAGGCAAAATAAAGGGGGGCATCCCCCACCCCCGAGTACAAAAGATATACCCATTCTTATAAATTATATTGTATTCTAGATTTTGAGTTGTCAGCCATCCCCTAAAAAAAATTCCTTGCTACGCTACTGACATGTAGAGGTTTATTTTACGCGCTATGACTTTTAAAAATAAAAGTTTCTATAAACGATTTTGAACCAAACTAGTATTAATTGTTCACATGTTGAAATAATACAGTTTTCATTACGTTTTCAGTATTAATGCAATTTCTCAGAAATGGTCTGTTTCGTATCTTATTGATATATAGGTAAAATTTTTAAAGGTACCGTTTTAAATATTGATTCGTTGTATTTTATAAATTATTGGTTTTTTTTCTGCTCACCTTCTTCCCAGCCTGGATTTATTGAGGACAAAAATGTTTATTAATACTTTACTAGTTATAGATAACATTTATGCTCGAAAATTATACAATTTTGAAATTGAAGAAATCTAAAGAGTTAAATGGGGAGAAGCGACGGAGCATATGAGATTGCCCATCTTTAAAAAAAATAAAAATAAAAAAATACTGTTTTATCATCAAACGAGAGGCTCCTCTGAGATTTGAACTCGGAGTCTAGAGTGCTAACCATTACACCATAGAACCTTTTTCCCATGCCGGGAATCGAGCCCGGGCCGCCTTGGGAGAAGCCAGAAATCTTAACCACTAGACCACATGTGAGTCGCTGAGGGAGGAAAGAGATCATATCTCTACAAATAAAACACTCTTTTAGTTTCTGCATGTTGCAGAACATTTTAGAAAGAGAAAGAGTTAGTCGTCCAATAAGTAACAGTGCCTGTGCAAATGACGAAACCAAAGCCTTGTGTTATGATTGGTTATGGTAAAATTGTGGGCTCCATCTAAGGTATTTTTTTCTTTGGCATGTTTTTATACATGAAATTTTTTATAAGGCTTTGTTACACATGAAGAAAGAATATTTCAAAATAAAATTGTGATGTGGGTGCCCTGGACAAAGTTCATTTGTTATTGTGAATTATAGCAAAGCTGTGCGGGCTTATCTATTCAAGTGGAGGGGTTGCCTGGGCGAAAGACTTTTAAAGGGGTTCTAATGCGTATTCGCATTACATCTGAAGAAAACCGCCCAAAACTCAAGACCGTTTGATCGACAGCCTCTAAAGTAGGTGTATAGCAGAACTTAGGGCCTTCACACTTCAGCCATCTACCATTTTTTAGTGTCTTATCACCTCTCTTTCGAAGAGTATACATATAATTCTTTGTCTAAGAATTTTTTTTTTTCACTGAAAATATCACAAATCGTATAAATTTATCATTTACGGTAGTGCATTGGAATTCAAATGCAGAACATATGTAGGGTAAATCACCCTCTCACACATGAAGCTACTTTCATCAGACATGAATCTCATATCCTACATATATGTCTTCATCAGACATGAATCTCATATCCTACGTATATGTCTTCATCAGCATGAATCTCATTATACAGTTATGAATCTCATCATGAAGCTACTTTTAAAGTACTTAAGTACTTTAAAAGTAGCTTAATGATGGAATTGTCTTCAAAAATTTTATAGAAAAAGACCAAATAGAATCAACTTCAAACCACGGTCTTTGAAGGGCTTGCAAAGAAGAAGTTTCTAATGAACTCGATGAATCCTGAAAATTTTCTCCTTACGAGAAGAGAAATGTACCCAACGTAATACAGTATAGATAGAAAAAAAATATCAAAATCCAAACATCCAATATATATATATATATATATATATATATATTTCTATCATAATTCAAAATGTTTAGTACTTTTCCTTTAGTAAATGTTAAAAGTTGCACGACTTTGAACGTCGGATTTCGGCGGGAAGGGGGGGGGGTGGATTAGGCCGATGCTGACAGCTGACTTCACCCGTTTTATATGTATTTCAATGGACGATGGTACACTGATACGGGAAGAAATCTTTCGTTGCCCACTCCATTGTGTGGGGGAGGGGTTTGTGCTTTTCCTACATTAGCTTTTGTCGGTGAATCGCGACTGGTCATTAAAAAGGCGTAAATTTAGCCAGAAGAATGCTCCTCTATCCTCTGTAGTCACGACCCTTGTCGCCTGAGGCCGCGATGGCCAGGGGTTAGCGTTGGATTCGTATCCGGAAGGTTGTGGGTTCGATTTAGACGCACCACTGAAGACCAGGGGGACGTGTCCCCCTGCGCCCTCTGCTACAGGCGCCCTTTACACCTTAAGCCAACGAAGGAAATTGCGAAAAAATTACATTTTCATGTACAAGAAATTAACGTTGAAAAATTGTTTTAAACTAAAACATTTTTTTCCTTCGAATGCAAGGGCGGATTAAAGGGGTGGGGTGGAGGGGGAGACCCCCCCCCCGAGAGAAAAGAAATTAATGTAAAAGATAATATTTTATTACCATAATATGGATGCATCTGCCCCGACCGACAAAATTGCATTAATTCACCTCTGCTTGAGTGTTCAAATACAAAAATGTAGGTTTACTACACTATTACGAAGAAGAATGAAGTGTACAAAAAGTTTAACATTTTGAATATTTATTAACTGTAATATTCCCCTTACTCGATTTCCACCTGCATGAAGGACTAACAGTCTGTGATTTCTGAGTGGCATCGACCCTCGGTTTGCTTATACTTTCGGTTTTCGATGGTAAAATACGATGTCTAAAAATATTCGCGACATTTCATATTGATAGTGTTATTTTTTTTTAATTTTTTTTTCACAAAGTCGTAGCTAGGGGTCATGATGGCCCAGTGACGTATTATTGCAATTCTGTGTGTGTGTGGGGGGGGGGCAGGTTAGTTGGAAGATTCCCACGCACACATCCATTTTATGGAAGTAAAATAGGATATTTTACATTTTTTTTTTCTCGGGAAGAGCGATCGCCCCTCTACCCCCTTTAATCCTTTCTTGTGAGGGCAACTGTCAAGATTTGATTTTTGTACCTGTAAGACTTCTTCTTACTAACTATTATGCAGGGGCCGTGGTAGCCCAGTGGTTAAGGCGTTGGACTCGTAACCGGAAGGTTGTGGGTTCGATACCGGCGTACCACTAAAGACCACCGTGTACATGCGGTGTACGTGCACGTTTAATCCGTGGTTCCGAAAGTCCTCTCGGCGGACGCTAGCAGTTTCCGAGGGGTGCCAATATTCAGAAGTTTCCCACCTTCTGATGAGGTTCCAAGTTGTGGCGGGAAATTACGGGAAGGACGTATATGTAGCTCTAAGCGACACATTCAGTGACGCGACCTGTCCTCTCCCGGTGAACAACTATTATGCAGGATAAGTCTACTAAGTGCGCCCTTCTGAGGCTTGCGCCCCTGGCACCTGCCAACCTGGACAGCTCCTAGCTACTTCACTGATCTTGCAAATTAATATTATGAAAGGCCCCCCGCCCCCTCCAAATAAAATAAAATAAAATGGAAATGTCATTTTCCCAGAAACTTGAAAGCAATGGCGTTGCTAGGGGCGGGCAGCAGTTGCTCCCCTTAAGTCTTTGATTCGCTGATCGGTGCAGTCACGCGAACGTTTGTCTTACTTCTGTACAAAAATATATAACTAATTAAGCCTTATAATTTTTTAACCTTCAAAAAAGAGGTAGTGTTCCTTTCTAAAGACAACTTTGTTAGTCGAGCTCTTTCATTAAAAAAAATCCTTTTAGCACTATTATCATTTAACAAACTTTACAAGTTAGTAATTTTTTCAAAGTAATTTTAACGACGTGTAACGAAACACAAACACACCTATTTTATACCAGACTCTCATAATTTTACACCCCTTTCGCGTTTCCATATGATAAGGTCATAGGGTCATGCAGAGAAAACATATATGTTCCTTGAAAAAACATGCTTAGTAACAAGATTTCTAAGCACCCTTTTTTCTCTAACCCTACATATCACGCACTTTCAGGCAACAAAACGAGATTACCTCCATCCATCTGGGTCAGATCGCAGTTAATTGGGTAGGGCTTTCGTGGGTGTCCGGTATCTGTAACCGGGCACCCCCCCCCACCGATCTGTCCATAGAAATATATATTTGTATGGCGCGAATGTTTCAGATGTACGTGTACAAGTGTTCAGAAAAAAAATTCCAACTCTTACTAAATACTAGAATCCACTGTAGTATGGTAGTAAAAGAGGGGGATGCGGGTCCTCCATAAACAAAAAACCAGCGCTTTAGCACGAGGACTTACTGATAAGCAAGAACAGGATTTGCAGGGGGTATACAGACACAAGGCACATATTCTTTCCTATTACAACTTCCTGGCTTACACCAGTCCAAAAAATTAAGGAGAAAGCAATGAAAAGGAATTAAAAAAAAAAAAAACTTCAAGGACACCCCTCGAACCTATAATGAATGTACTTTTTTTTTAGTTGGTTTATCAGTTATTTTCTAAATCTTTGCTAAACCGTGAACTGCAGACTCGTTTCCGTTCATTATTGTCTTTTCTTTAGGAGTTACGTTTAAGTTTCATTTTAACTAGAATAGTGTGACTTGTAAATATACAATTTTGTGAACTGTGTATTAGTTTCTATGCAGAGTTGGGCAAAATACATAAAAAATGTATTTTCGATACAAAATACAAATTACATTTCTTCAAACACAAAAGATTACAAAATACAAAATACTTTCTAAATTGAAAAAAAAAAAAAAAATACATGTATTTTCAAAATACAGACAAAATACAAAATGCATCTAAAACTTTAATTAAAAATAAGTAAAAATTTTTACAAAAACTTCTAGTTTATTTTATTCCAATGTATTTTGGGATGAACAAACAAAAGTCATAGTAACTATTTTTTATTTATTCTTTTTAATATACATGAATTTTTTCTGGAATAAATTGCATCTTAAAAGGCATGAAAGCAAAACTGTGTTTGACATGTATTTATTGAACGTTATTTTTTAGTGATAATGAATGAAATTAAAATATAAAATTAAATATACTTCTAAACGAAGATGAATTAAATTATACTTCTGCTTTAAGGTGCATTCATATATTACTACAAAAAATGTATGCCATTGTATTAATTTACTTATAAGTATGCGATTTAATTAAGAAATTATGAAAAGGACTTTTAAAAGATGATATAATTATTCTAAGCAGTATGATTTAGAAAAAGAATGATTTGCTTTAAAAAAAACTAGTTTTACAAACTGATTACCCAGACAGCACATAAGCTTAAATCAAGCTTGACGTTTCTTTGAATTTGACGGATTAATACAACCTTGACAGTTCAATTCATTTTAAGCTTGCAGCAAGCTTGGAGATTACAAAAAAAAAAAAAAAAAAAAAAAAAAAAAGAGAGAGAGAGAGAGAGAGAGAGTCAGCAAGTATTTTCCCGCCGAATTTAAGTCATTTGAACTGTCAACCGTGAATACAACTTGATTACTGCTTGATTTGGAAAGCCACATCCACATAACAAATAAGTTATAATCAGTCATAAATGTACTTGACCATAGAATTAAAAAAATAGATTCTATGTTTCCAAATATTGAAATTCCTCAAAATAAAATACAAATATACTACAAAATTGATTTCAAAATCAGTCGTTTGTCTCGATTTTGGCCAATATTGCCCAACATGAGTTGCGATATTGAAAGTTTTAAAACGTGTGGTGCTTTTAAGTTTATATTATGCTTATTTCCCTATACTAATTTTGATTCATACCATGGAAAAATAAAAGATGCAGATCAGTATCGGGCAATATTGATCACTCTCCCCAAAACATGGTGTGACAACCATAACAGTCACTTCAAACTTTATTCATGTCACCTCGAGTCAGATTGGCATGGTGGTTAGGACACTGGCTTCCCACACCTTAGGTCCCGAGATCGATCGTGAACGCTAGACGGAAACAGATTAATATAACTTGATGTTTCAGCGTAGAGGGGAAAATGCATGTAAAAATGAAATTTATGGGGCGAGTTCGCCGACCGGTGCCCCCTGTATTTAGGAAAATTTTTTAGAGTGTAGTAAGTTGGAATTAAGCTTGCTATTTCAAGCTTGATTCAAGCTTGCTATGTCAAGCTTAATGCAAGTTGGACAAGTGTAAACTTGAACACTTGATTCAAGCTTGCATTAAGATTACACGCTTGAAATTTTCAAGCTTAATTCAAGTTTATTGACTTGATAAATCAAGCTTACTGCAAGTTTGATGCAAATTTGCTGTGCTGTATGGTATCGCTTAATAAATTTCTTTTTGGAGCGTTTATGATGCCTGCAAAGGAAAAAAAGTCTTTCGACAGGAGCACTAGTCGGCAAACTTTTGTTGAATTTCATGAAAATTTCTTTTACTGTCAGATATGAATTTAGAACTTTCAAATCTGTTGATTTTTCGGAAAGAAGCTGCAGCAATTAAAGTTCAACAGCATTTCGACAATTTGTAGTATATGGTTCGGAGTCATTAAATTCAAACCAATCATTATCATCATCATTCGTAGTAGTTTTATCTTCGACCTCTCTCGCATCACTCTAAAATTACTTCATTTTGATAAGGACAACATTATAAATTGAAAAGCTTACTGAAATGTTTCGTTTATTTAATCTAAGCTAATAAAATAAAATTTTAAATTATGATAAGAAGCATAAATTTAGGGTCCAAGCTCTTAAAGCAAATTTAAACTCATATCTAGTGTTTTTTAATACAGACATCAATGGTGAGGTTTAAATTTTTGAGAACTCGAACACGATCCATCCATGATTCTAAATATAGGATGAGTAAATAATGAACAATTAAAATTAATAAAAGAAACTTAGGGTTTACTGAGATTTCCAAACAAGACAATTTAAAATATATATATATATATATATATGTATACTATTTCTCTCTCATATTTTTTTTAAAAAGTTGGACTTTGATGGAAAAGAGAAGTAAATATGACTTGCAGAGCATTCAATTAAAAACGTTTGAAAAAAAGACGTTGAAAACCTTCTATATTAATATTTATGATTTATTGAATTCAGTTAAACATTTGAACAAAAGAACTCATCTTAATATATTTTATGATAAGATTGAAGTTTTACCTTTAAGCGAGAGAGAGAGAGTTTTAAAATTTGTAGTGGTTTTGAATGTTCCCCTTACGACAGACCTTTTGGGTTGGCAAAGCTGGCACTGCGCCTTAACTTTCTCATTTGCATCTACAGATAAAATTTGAAAAAAATTTCCACTGAGAATTGCACAACGACTCGCAAATTCATCTAAACTGGAAGCTTGATCCATCTCGTGATATAACTTCAGAAATACTGACTGGCTTATTTTTCTGTAACTTGGTAACGCATTCAAAATTGTTTATAAATTCTTTTACAGAAATCCAGTGAATATTACTCAAACATAGTTTTCTCCCTTTTCAGCTTCATTCACATTTGTGAATCAGTTATCAGCAATACAGAAAGCCTCCTAGACCAGCTATCATTAAACTAATCTAAATAGGCGTGTGAGATTTCCTCCCTCCTCCTTGCTTAATATAACCTAAGCGTCTCAAAAAATCCTAATACCTCTTTAGTTACCATTTATAACACTAAAATAGAGCAGATGCAACAGAATTGTTTATATCATGAACTGTGAAAAAATTAATGCCAGCAGTCCTATAATTTTTGTTTAATTTTCCCAAACCAAGCTAATTTTGATGTTAAATTAATTTAACTTCAAAATGAAAATTGTATTTTCATACATTTTCAAAATACTTTGCTTTTTCTTGTGAAAATACAAAATACAAAAGTATTTTGAAAATAGTATTTCAAATACATGTATTTGTGCGATACTGCCCAACTCTGATTATGAAAGAGCTATGGGTGTCAACAGAATATTTTTCCCGGTGTGTGTGTGGGGGGGGAGGGGGGATTGGCAAAGATGACTTTCCATACCGTTACTATGATGGAAAGAGAGAAAAAGAAGAAAAAAAACAGGGACAGAAAGGGTATGCAAAATCCAGGGAGGGACAAGTGCTCCCCCCCCCCTTGTTCTATGTCACAGAATGTTACCGACGCCTATGTAAAGCGCCCTCATCATCCTTTGTCCACCGCCTCTCAAGGCACCCAGCACGGGCCTGCTGAAGACCATCATGTACGTGCGGGGTACGTGCACGTTAAATCTGTGCGAAAGTCCTCTCGGCGATTTCCAAGGGATGGCAATATTCAGAAGGTTCCTACCTTCTGATGTGGTTTCCAAATTGTGGTTTGAAACTCCCGGATGGACGTATGTAACCCATTTGTGCCTAGATATCTTTGCGACTTTCTTCGATTTTTGCTAATACCTGGAATAATAGATAAATTTCTGATGTCAACTTCTTGCACAAGGGGTGATTTCTTTTAAAATCAGTATGCATAAAAATTTAAATGTCTACATTCTACTTCGTAATGATAAAATATTTTGTGGAGTTGAGGTTCAATACTCATGAATAAAGGTCAGGAAAAATAAATAACGTTTTCGACTAATAGCGATAATGCAGTCCCAAAAAAGGGACACTAGGCATAAATGGGTTAATTCTAAGCGACACAACATTCAGTAACGCGAGCTGTCTTCGCCTGACAAACAGACAGTTGCTTGTAAGTTAAAGTAACTTGCGGACTATTGCAAAGCAGCCTATAGGGGAAGTTGGGGTACTATTAAACACAACGCACAATGAAACATGCTATCTAAAATCAATAGTCACAAAAAGTTGAACACAGAATATATGTCACAGAAAGTTGAAACTCACTCACCTATTATACAATATATGTTATAACTCCAACTACTGGTGTGATTTGGAGACAATCACATTTTTACAACAAGAAATTTAGAAAATGATTTGATTTTCACCATTGAAAGTAAATTTCTTTACTAAAATAATTTTGTTTTACCTCCATATTTTCATGTGTATAATGAATTTTTTAAAAATATTGTGATCACTATAATGTGGTATTCATACTTTTGTGGCGCCCTCGCCATCTCTCTCTCTTTTTTGCCCACGACACGTGACGGCTGCTCTAGCCAGGTGTTCGTGATCGCGGGCTGGCACTGCATACCTACCGGCAGCCAAGAAAAAGTCCACATGCAAATATCTCTAAGAGAAAAGTGGTGGTATGCAAATCTACAAAAAGGTGGCTCACTATAAAAGCGAGTCACTCCCTGCACTGTTCTCTTCTTCACGGGCAGCCCTGACCTGCTGGTGGAGATGACGGTTGGCTTCGTGTCCCGGTTCCGCCTTCAGATGTCCGGCAGCGCTACTTCAGGACGAATGTGACCGTTGCGGCTCCGCTCCATCGTCTCCCGTTCCTGCATTTAGAAGTCAGTGTGTAACTCCGTCCCTGGTGAATATGACTAGTGGTCCCGTCCTCATCGGCCCTACTCCTGCGTGTACGCAGTTGACTCCAAGCATCCACCGTTAGACAGTGTGCTGCTAGATCATCTTCAAAAAGGCGAACGCCTCCCCAGCAAAAATCTACTGAATAAGAACTTTTTCAAGATTGTGTTGTTACGTTTCGTTCTACTAACAAGAATGTTAAATAAGTAATAAAGCTTTGTTCTGTTTATTTCTTGAGCTCAATATTGGTGTGCAGGAAATCCTGCGCTATCCTTTGACACCAAAGAATGGTGACCCGTGTCTGTGAAGAACGTTGATAAAAGTCGCAGGAGGATTGAAGAAAACTATGATATGCAAGAAAACTCCGCAACAGTTCGAAGCCCTTGTGAAGAATGCTAAAGTTCTCTGCAACAAGCCTTTCCGGCAGTCCGGGCGACGGCCCATATACCAGTGGAAAAAAATATTTTACGTAAGGGGTAAGAAAACCAATCTTTTTAACCACTTTTTTCTTCTAGTAAAATAGATATGACTGAGGTCGCTAGAGTCGCTTTTCGTGCTCCTCCATTTTGGGAGAATGACCCAGAACTTTGGTTCCTTCAGGTCGAATCGCAATTCGTAGTGTCAGGTTTAACAGCAGACCAAACCAAATTTCACTGTGTGATCTCGCAGTAATCGCGGATAAAATTCATGAGGTGTCGAACCCGCAAGAAGTGGCTATGTCCACTGCTAAAGCGACGGACCTACACACGCTATTGACCTACACACGCTATATAATCAAATTCAAGAGTTGCGTGAATCTGTCCGCAGGTTATCGTGTAGAAATCGCACCGCACCTCAACGGACTCGTGGCCACTCCAAAGGCAGAGATCCTTCTGAATCTAAAAAATCGCTTAACAAAACCTGGTGTTGGTATCACCAACGGTTCAGAGATAAATCTAGGAAATGTGTTCCACCATGCGCGTTTCAGGGAAACCCGCCGAATCATTCGTAATGGCGGCTACGGATGATAAAACGAAAGTAGACCGTCTTTTTGTTACTGATCGTAACCAAGGCATTCGATTTCTCGTGGACACTGAAGCATCAGTCAGTTGCCTTCCGGTTAAACTACACAGACCTAGTAAGAAAGAAAACTTCACTTTGTCTGCCGCAAATGGTAGTATTAGTAGTACATATGGTGTTAAACATTTAAATATCGATTTAGGGTTATGTCGAACCTTTTCGTTCGCGTTTGTGGTTGCCGACGTTTCTCATGCTATTCTGGGTATGGACTTCCTTAGTACGTTTGGATTAATAGTTGATCTTCAACACCGTGTTCTAAAAGATCACTGTACCACACTTAAAGTACACGGCACCATACCCACTAACGATGACGCTGTTGCAACCCCCATCGCGATAAATTCACCATTTTACGCAATACTACTAAAATTCCCGGAATTATTTAAAACTGATTTGCCACCAGTAGCCCATAAAGGTGAGGTTTTCCACCACATTGAAACTTCAGGACAGCCTATACATTCAAAGGTCCGTCGATTGTCCCCGGAGAAGCTAAAGGCTTTAAAGGCTGAATTCGACATTTTACGAAATGCTGGAATAATTGTCCGGTCCAAAAGTCAGTGGAGTAGTCCGCTACATTTCGTACCCAAAAAGAATGGGAAATGGCGCATATGTGGAGATTACCGGCGGTTGAACGCTATAACTGTTCCCGATAGGTACCCAATTCCACACATTCAGGACTTCTCCCACTTACTGTACGGTAAAACAATTTTTTCTAAAATCGATCTGGTGAAAGCATACCATCAAATCCCTATTAACCTCGCAGACGTACATAAAACAGCAGTCATTACACCCATAGGGTTGTTATAATACAAATCTATGTGTTTTGGTTTGCGCAACGCTGCACAAACTTTTCAGCGTTTTATTGATAACGTCCTTAGACGACTCGAGGGACGTTACGCCTACCTTGACGACATCTTGGTAGCTTCAACCAATCAGGAAACGCACGTGCAGGATCTTTCAAGGCTATTCCAGCGTCTCGCTGAACACCACATTGTGGTTAATCGTGAGAAATGTCTCTTTGGGAGAGACACTCTGGAGTATCTGGGTTTCCAAATTTCTGGTAAAGGCTTAAAACCCTTACCACAGAAAGTCGAGGTTATTCGCAATTTTCCGAAAGCCGCGACAGTTGCACAACTCCGCCGTTTTTTAGCGATGCTCAATTTTTATCATCGATTTGTTAAAAATGCATCTGCCATTCAGGCGCCATTATTTGAGCTAATTCGCAACACGCGTCCTAAGGACAAATCGCCAGTCGTGTGGGACGCAGTAACAACTCGGGCCTTTCTTGACTGCAAACAGTCCCTGGCAGACGCGGCTCTGTTGTCCTACAACCCCGATGCCGAATTGTCACTATGTTCAGACGCGTCAGACTTCGCACTCGGTGCCGTGTTGCAGCAGAAGACTCAAGGAGTTGTTGAACCACTGGCATTTTTCTCCAGGAAATTGTCAGACACAGAGAGGAACTACAGTACCTTTGATAGAGAATTGTTGGCTATGTATTCTGCAGTTCGGCATTTCCGACATATGTTAGAAGGCAGGCAATTTATCATATATACGGATCATAAACCACTCACGTATGTCTTTAAGAAATCGGGAGAAAAACATTCCCCCAGGCAACAACGCCACTTAGAATTCATAAGCCAGTTCACTTCAACTCTCAGACACATAGACCGTGAGGACAATATCGTCGCAGGTACCCTGTCGCGCATTTCCATAGTTAATGCTACAGGCATAGATGTCCACGAATTGGCGTTGGCTCAGGCTGCAGACGAAGAGATACAATCTCATCTCTCATCATCTAGTCTCAAATTAAGATTACTTCCTCTCGACGATCGTCAGAACGTGTACTGCGACGTTTCCGAGAACAGGATCAGACCGTACGTACCACGAAAATTTCGGCGACAAGTTTTTGAACACATTCAGTCATTATCACATCCCGGTAATCGTGCAACATTAAGATTACTTAAGGACCGATTCGTCTGGGATTCGATGGCAAAAGACGTCTCTGACTAGTGTAGAACTTGCCTACCTTGTCAAAAATCGAAAATACATAGGCACACCAAGTCGCCTTTGGGTTCCATTACGATACCAGACAAACGTTTCGCACATGTGCACCTTGACGTTGTAGGCCCACTGCCTCCCAGTCGCGAATTCAGATACGTACTAACGTGTATCGATAGGTACACACGTTGGGTCGAAGCAATTCCTATAATCAATCAAACGGCTGAAACGGTCGCAGAGTCATTTCTGCAAACATGGATAGCCCGTTTTGGGGTTCCCGAAGTCATTACGACAGATCGCGGCACCAATTTCGACACTAATTTGTTCCAACAATTTTCTAGACTACCAGGCTCTTACAAAAACCGCACCACTTCATACCATCCCCAGTGTAACGGCATGGTGGAGCGTACCCATCGCCAGCTCAAGACATCTATTATGACATATAGCTCTACAGACTGGGTGGGAATTTTACCCCTTGTCCTGCTAGGCATGCGTGCGAGTCTAAAACCAGACATAGGTGCCTCTTCTTCCGAACTGGTATATGGCTCATCGCTCCGACTGCCTGGACAATTCTTTCGGGATTTCTCTGGTAAACAAGTATCGCAATATGCCTTTTTGAAGCATCTTCACTGTTTCATGCAGAAATTGCGACCTCCCAGCAAACACACAACTGCCCGCAAAATGACGGCCGGGTACCCGTCGTGCTGGCGAAGTGCCGTATACCGGAAGCAAGGTAGATTGCCATCGTCTGGAAGTCACTGGAGTACCAGTGCCTGAAAAGTGCATATGCGCCGGTACATAACTAGTAACGGCGAACCGCCATGTGTCTATGACATGCACAAAAAAGTTAACGGCGTGGTACTGCTTAAAATGTACCGGGCCAGCACTATTTGGCAGTAATGGGCCTGTATATATTTCGTAGTGTTGGCATAAAATTTCGTTATTTTAATTAAATAATATTGTTTCACATTCATACGATGTAGAAGTGTTATAGGGGATATAAGTTCCGGGCACCCAAAGGCAGGGTGACTGCAAATATTTTTTTTTTTTTTTGTGGGGGGGTGTAAGGGGAGAAGTTCATATTGTGCCTTCAAATATTTTAGTACTAAAAACTAAAATAATACAAACGAGTTCAGTATGCTATAAAAATATTTACTACACAGACAGTGGAACCTCCACTCTGTATATGACAGTATATAACCCCCACTTTGTACAGAATTATGAATTTTAATCTTGACATTTTTATAATTTATATTAATTTTTTACAATTTTGCTAAACTTTTCCTGAAAAACATATTTAGAGACTTTTTTCTACGTTAAGCCCCTTTTAAAATCTACCGAATTAGGGTGCAGAAATATGTTAGAGAGTATTACACGAAGACCAGTCAGGGTTTTGCATGAGAGCTCAGCTCCTGTAGTCTTTTTTCTTCAGAGAATTTTAGATTAAATTAAAAATTTTAACAGCCTACATAATTGCTTCTATTGACATTTTTATTAAATTAAATATAGCAGCGGTAAAACAAAAGATTACTTAATTTTTAAATATAAATTAGGTAATTAATGCTCAAATTTACAATAAAACAAGTTAGAGCTCCTGCAGCTATTTTGTTAGAAATTCAGCAAGCAATGAACCAGTATTTACATATTATTTCTTTCAATCTGTTTCGCTCTTTGTGGTTTATGACCACAGCTTTGCTAATTCTTATTCTGTACATTAAAAGGAATTTCTTTTGCAGCTGCTCTCTTTGGGCGAGGCTGTTAATTTTTGCTTTGTTTACTTATGTCTCCCAGAGATGTCATGATCGAGTTGTTCTTCACTGACACGTTTTGGTAACCCTTTTAAATTTCTGCGCCTAATTGTTTTTGTTTACTAAATTAAGTACATTGATTTATTCTTAACCGCTGTGGTTGCGTTCGCCAATTTTTGTATATTGGCATATTTTTGTTAGCGCTGCACTGCCAAGTTTGTAAATTAAGGCTTTTTGTTTCACTCCGTGAGAACATCACTTTAGCTCCAGTTCTCATTTTTGGTAGGTCGCATAAAATCGGCAGTCTTGATGTTTCATTTCGTTTTGCAAATCTTGAAATGTTGAGCGGGAAGCCAGTTATGAAATATGCTTTTTAGGTTACAGTTTTTCCGGTTGTTGCAGACTTTCGAGAAGGTTATTGCTGACTAGTAAGATATCTCTGTTAGGAGCAATAATAATTATAATAAGATTTGCTTCTGCAGTGATATCTTGCTGGTTATGGATACAGAAAATGGATTTCAATTGGAAGTTTTACATTTCATTGGATTTTACAGTGGATTTAATTGGATTTTACATTTTTTAAACAGTCTGGAAAATATTACAGGTAAATTTTTACTTTTACTGTTTTTATGTACACACAGTATCCACCGGTGAATTTAGCAACTAATTTAAAGATTAGGCGACTTTTTCAACCAAAAAACGCATTTTCATACTATTTTCAAGTTTTGGCTACTTGTACCATACTCCAGGCGACTCATTTGAAAATCTGGTGTTGGTTTTTATCAACTCCCTTTTTTTTTAAAGCTGCTACTGAGCTTTCAGCAAACATTCTAATCTGTTTTTTAATCGTGCTATAAAAATAAATGTATTATATGTTCTGTTATATATATATGAAGTTTTTAAATTTATCATTTTATTCAATCCTTCTTAAATGAAGCTAAATTAAGCATGTTTATTTCTTAACTACAAAATCATTCAAAAATGTTACTATTTTGGGAACTAAAATTGAGAAAATAGCTACTAAACTGGTGACTTTTTTTTAAGTCGGTGATGTTACTAATGATACTTATTTTAGTGTATAAAAGTACTTTCCTCCATAAAATTTGAATCATGCAGTGTACAACAGATATAGATACAGAAAATTTCTTTTCAGAATAGCTAAGATTTAAAAAATAATTGATCTAAACAAAATGTACAATTAAGCAAAATGTTACCCTAAAGTTATATGTGTAATCATAGTACAATTTTATTTATTATTACTTCCTGTAAGATTTTGATTAGTACATACACACACGCACACACACACACACATATATATATATATATACTCTGGAATTAATTAAAAATTATATGCTTAACAATTCTGTTAGTTTTCTAGATCTAAGTATCTCCATCACTCCTAGAAATAGCCTTAGTTTCAATATATAAGATAAGCGTAAAGATTTTAGCTTTAAAGTAAATAGCTTTACTCATTTTTCCTCCTGCTTACATAAATCTGTATTTCGCAATATCATCTATAATCACTGCTGTAGAATCAAGTTTCTATGTTCTGATGATTTTAAAGTCTCCAATTTTAAATCTCTATTTCTGTCAACTAGACAATACAACTACCCCACTAAGTTCCTAAAATCTATTATATACAATTCTTGATAATGATGTGTCTAATGTCTTTGTTAATCTACTGGAGGTTGGGTGGGGTTTTGGTTTTAAGGTTGTAATTGGATGGTTGGGTCGGGCGGAGGAAGTTTTTCTCATTAAAAAAAAAGTAATATGTTTAAAAACAATTTGGATGTGTATATGCATGCATATATATATCTGGAGGGATTAAAAAAAAAAAATACGGGGTTCCTATATTGTGATTATTCTGTCCTAAACTTTATTTTTTTCTTATTTACTAGATTAATCTTCTGTCATACAATAACTTATTATACATACTTTGTCAATAATAATAATCATTATATTTTTTAAACAATATGTTATATTTAATTTTGCTATACTATTTATTTTATTCAATCATTTTAATTTATCATTATTCAATATATATTTATTATATTAATATACCTGGATACTCTTAAAATTTAATAATATTACCTTTTAGTATTTGGCAACTCCTATACTTTCTTCTTTCCACTTTTACACTTTTATTTAGTGGCAACACCATTTTTTACTTTTTACAATTCTTAGCATTGGCAACACATACCAATTGTTCAAATGAAATTTCCATGTGCTGAAGGTCTGGTATGTAAAATTATAATTCCTATTTCTAATTTTTGTTATCTTTTTGATTTCTTCTTTCCTTTATATAGTAGGGTAGGGCCCAGATGTGTGGAGTTAATATCTCTTCTGATATGCCACACAACCGAAACCCTACTATTTGGTTTGCTGTAAATTATAATCCACTGTTTGTGGCCCCTGACGATGGTGACAGTGGTTATAATTTCCGTTCCATTATATTATCACAATAATTCTTGCACTTTATTTGGCTTCAAAATCTGGTTTCTAATTCTTGCTAATAGCTGTTATATTTTTATGCGAGATATGTCTTATTTGTAGTATGTTTTGTGTTTTACTTGTTAGTTATATATATATATATATATATATATAACAAACCATGAAGTATTGTAACTCATTTATAAAATCGCTAACTCTAAAATATTGAAATTAAACTGTTTATAAATGATTTTATGTTGGTTCTGAAATGTGTTAACGCCTCTCTCACAAAAAAAAAAAAAAAAATTGCGACTGCAAATTTGTAAGAAAATTGCAGTTTATGAAAACTGCACACAATTCACTAATGATAGGCGCACATAATTTGCAAACGATTGACCAACAGATTTTGCTGTTTTTTATCTTTCATTTTTTTGAGGGGTGGGGGTGGGGGTTGATGAATAAGCCCCCTACCCCGCATCCGCCACTGGCTCGTATTTTAATTATGGCAGCATTACTGTAAAGAGGCACTAATCCGGTACCGTGCCATTACATTGTAGTCACTGTTAAGGTACCAGGCCAGTGCCTTTATTTTTAATAATAGCCGGCACCCGGCCGTTTCATTTTGGGCATTATAAACTTAATGGGCCAGTGCCTTTATTGTGAGTAACGGCCGGTACATCCAGTATGCCAGCAGAGTGCTGTTGCCTTCCCGGGCTTCTGGCAAGGTACTTCTCGGGCAACCACTTTTGGTACGATTCAGTTACTTTTTGCAGTGCCGGGCCGGTATTGGACGTAAAGGCAGAAAGGCACTGGCAAGGTACTCCGCCAGCAGGTGTGTGTTTGCTGGGCTGTGCCTGCAAGCAGACACTCAGCGGAGAACACCTTCATCCATCCCGAACTGCACAACACTTCCCACGTCTTTGTCCGTGTCGACAGTGTACGGAAGCCTTTGGAACAACCTTATACTGGTCCTTACGAAGTTTTCAAGCGACAAGACAAGTTTTTTACGCTCTACATAGATGGACTTAAAAGACTGTTAGCATAGATCGGCTAAAACCAGCTTTTCTAGATCTCGCAACTGCACGTATCACTTCATCCACAGAAAAACCTTGTAGCGTAAGAGTCAGCACGCGATCCGTCAGAATCAGCAAGCCGGTTGTCAGATTTCAACTATGACGACCTACGGTCTCCGGGGGGGAGTGTGTGGCGCCCTCGCCATCTCTCTCTCTTTTTTGCCCACGATACGTGACGGCTGCTCTAGCCAGGTGTTCGTGATCGCGGGCTGGCACTGCATACCTACCGGCAGCCAAGAAAAAGGCCACATGCAAATATCTCTTAAGAGAAAAGTGGTGGTATGCAAATCTACAAAAAGGTGGCTCACTATAAAAGCGAGTCACTCCCTGCACTGTTCTCTTCTTCACGGGCAGCCCTGACCTGGTGGAGATGACGGTTGGCTTCGTGTCCCGGTTCCGCCTTCAGATGTCCGGCAGCGCTACTTCAGGACGAATGTGACCGTTGCGGCTCCGCTCCATCGTCTCCCGTTCCTGCATTTAGAAGTCAGTGTGTAACTCCGTCCCTGCTGAATATGACTAGTGGTCCCGTCCTCATCGGCCCTACTCCAGCGTGTACGCAGTTGACTCCAAGCATCCACCGTTAGACAGTGTGCTGCTAGATCATCTTCAAAAAGGCGAACGCCTCCCCAGCAAAAATCTACTGAATAAGAACTTTTTCGAGATTGTGGTTTTACGTTTCGTTCTACTAACAAGAATGTTAAATAAGTAATAAAGCTTTGTTTTGTTTATTTCTTGAGCTCAATATTGGTTTGCAGGAAATCCTGCGCTATCCTTTGACACCAAACTTTCAAAGGCAGAATTAAAAAAAAAATAAATATTAGGAATTAGTAAAAATTTATTTATGTTGTAGCTCCAATTTGGGTTACAGTGAAATACTTTATTATTTATAATACTGAAAAAAAAAATCTCTTCGTCAGTTGCACACAGAAAAGAAGCATCTTTCTTTTTATAGAAATATTTTTATAGACATAAATTAAGGTCAAATACGTGACTGCGACCTAATTTTTTTCCCATTAGGTTTTTTTTTTGGGAGGGGGGGGGAGATTCTAGACTCAATTTATGATTTTTTAAAAATTCATTTCTATATACGAACTCATTTATGAAAAGGGGGCCATTGTTTTTCGATTTTTAAAAGGTATACTACAAAATTCAGACAGTACACTTTGTGAGTTCTCAGTCACCTCCGAAAAAAAAAATTCTGCCTACGCTATTGAATGTTGATGAAGAATTGTGTACTGTGTTTGGGCGGAGGACTTTTTAGGAGATTCTAAGCGTATTCCTGTTATATCCGGAGAAAACCGCCAGACCGTTACCGTAAAGTATACCAGACCGTTAGATCGACTGCCATGCGGTAGGCCAAAACCTTTAGTGTCTTATCCACTCAGCTATGGTAAGGTGAAGTGACGAAGGAAATCATATAAAATTATGGAGAAACACACTAAGCACCACCATGCTTAGTGTCTTATCCACTCGGCCATGGCCGTGTTAAGAATGAAGGAAATCACGTAACTCATCGAAAAATTTAATAATTGTGACGCATCAGTACGTAACGCGTTATTTAATTACCCAGAGCAAGAAGACGAAAGCCTGCTAAAAAGAAAATGATGCTGAGAATTTTGCACAGTAAAATTCGCCGAAGAGCAAATGCAAAAAGAAAGCACACTTCTATCGTTCAATTCTTCATGAAACAGTAAGGAAACTTACTTTTTTCTTCTTTTTTTAGGGTAATGCACTAGTTGTAAATCTAAATAACATAAGAATTATATTCACTCTTTCTTTTTTATTAACTAAATTATTAATGTCCTATTGTATAAAAATTTTACAGTTTCTATATAATTTTTTTTTTCAAAAATTACCTGTAAAATTTGAATAAATTGGGTTATCCGGGATGAGGCATTTCCAGACCATCCAGGTCAATCGACAGTCTACTGTATTTCCATTTTATTTGCTGTGGTGTATTTCTCTTGGGTTTGTGCGACTTCGTTGGCTTTGGCTAAGTGATACCTTAGTAACAGAAGAAATCTTCTAACTAGTTTGTATAAATTAGTTTATTGTTTATCAAACACACAAGCAACACGCTTCGGTTGTCATTGTCTCCTATTACCCCGAGACGGGACCGTCCTGCTGCAAAGGAACGAGCTCAAGTTCTCACTGATTTTGCGTTTTAGTGAGTTAAAATGTTAGAACACTTTATATCATTTTTTGTGTAACTGTATTTTGATTTGAAGGCCCGTTTGAATACAGTTAAATAAAAATTATTAAATCGAAACAATCTAAAATATAAACAATCAACGTCCTTTTTCTCAGCGGGAAGCGGAAAAATTATCAAACATTGACCGGTCCGCGGCGATAAAAAGGTCGGGGAGCACTGTTTTAAAGCACAAATCGACACAAACAGTATATAAAATACTAGTAACGTGGCCCGCGTTGCCTGTGAAATGGAAGAGAAATGCGCATTGACCTTAAATATAGATTCTAAAGGAAAGGAATGTGAATCCTCCCGCTGCAATGATAAAAAAAAGAAAACATTGGACTTCCCGCTGCAACAACAACAAAAAAAATGAACACGGCACCTGATAGCGAACAGAGGTTACCGGGAATCGGGCATGGCTAGGCTTCCCCCTCCTAGGTGCCTGCATTCAGTCATTTATTGCTAATACCTACGCAACTACTAAAAACAAATAAGAGTCCAGTCGTCGGTATGAGATTGTAAAGGGAAGGGATGTTAATCCTCCCGCTGCAATGATAAAAAAAGGACCTAGGACTTCCCGCTGCAACGAAAAAAAGAAAGGAACAGGGGACTTGCCAGCGTACAGAGGTTACACTTTAGTGTTTTTTTAATTTCTGTTGTTAATTATCTAATAATGAGGAGAGTAGCAAATATTAGCAACTACAATTAACATAGACATTAGCTACGATGAATTTTATTATAACCTTCATAACATAGTCTGAATCTAAGGAATTTATAGCTTTATAGCTCACTAAAGTCAATCATTACATGAAATTTAACTCAAAGATTTGTTTTATTTTGTTTTTTACAAAGAGAACTAAAGAAAATAACTACATTTTAAATACACAAATATATACCCTCAGGTTCAAAATCCATTATAAAAGTTACATCCTGCCTGCTATCAGAAATTCCGCCAGTGTCCCCCACCCCTACACCCGCATGGTTCGAGCTAGATCGAAGCGTAACTATCGCCGCCTGTTTCTGGCGGAAAGCCTCCTAGCAGAAAAGCAAAAGGTACAGGGACAGGGATGGACTCAAAAGATCTAGTCTCCGCTCATCTCGCGTATGCGTACTAATCGTTATTCTTGAGGGCGGGAAGTATTCCGCGCGCTGTTCATTTCGTTCCGTGCCTGTCGCTTACAGCTAGTTGCTACGGCAACGCGCTTCATGTCATAGTCGCAATCATAGTTGCAGTTGCAGCGCGCCGCAATGACCTTGAGAATGAAGAACCGAAGATAAATGAGCGTTTTCCCCCTTCATTCACTAGAGGCCTCGGAGAAGGAAAAAGTGGCTGAAAATTGCAAAATTGCTCAAAATATAAAATAACTCTAAAACTATTCATCCGATTAGTTTCATTTTTATGACATTAGCTTTCTCTTGTCCTATTTAGTCAGTGTGCCAAATTTGATCCAGATCCGTCGAACGTCTGGACGCCTATAGCGAACAGACAAACAAACTTTCCTCTTTTATGTATATAGATTCTTGAGATAAAGGTCGATTCGAGAAAAGAAACTCAAGTTAGCTTTAGAACAGCTTTAAAAAACTAGCCGATGGTATTAAACACGCAGGAAAAAAAATAAATACTGCTTTCTCACAAACTGCAATATGCACTTTTATTAACAGTAAGCCTAATGTCTCATTAAAAAAAAAAAAAAAAGAAAAGAAAAAAAATCTTAAGCACGTAAATGGTTCTTCAAAATGAACCCAGGTCTCATTCATTTTAGATGCCGTTACGAAATAGTTCACGGTTTTTTTCTCCCAAGAGCCTATACATGTTTCATAATCCTAACAACTTGACCGTCTGAAAAAGTGCATAGTGATACTTCTGAAGGAACAATTAAATTTTTTAAATTTTCTGTCTTTTCTTTTTAGGGCTTCGTTGTTGCATTTCTTCATTCTCAGCGAATTTTTGAATTCAATTGGAAAATTCAGAACCTTCACTACTTACATCTATTGGGTAGGCAACTAAGTTCCTGCGTTTATTTTTTTTAATTGTAAAGTTTAATTTTCAATAATAATTAACAACTAATTAATGAAATTTTCGAAGTTGTTTACAGCTTCCTAATCTCTCTTCATCGGGCTTAGCTGGCCGACAAGAACGAGGTGTTTCTTTGAGGTCAAAATTTCAGAGTTGAACTTGGCACACCACCACATTCTGCATACTAGAAAGTGTAGCGGATCGTTAACCCTTTAACGTGCAGTGTTCCCGCTCTGGAAACACCAAACTCTGACGTTTTGACTGTTGCCAGTCACGAAGAATAGATTTGATTTCTATAAAAATTGTTGCGGGTGACATAGCTCCAAGAGAATCCATTAATTTTTAGCACGTCATTTCCCGTAAAAAAATGGTCACGATTATTTTTAACAGATCTGACATCTGCTGAAAAATGGAGGAATGCGAGAACAGCTGGATAGATTTCCTAATGCTGAAAAAATGGCAGCCGTTGCCATCGCTCGACTTAACTACCAGCAAGATGGCGAACGATCGAAACGTTCATCGCGTGGCACAGCCAGCTATCGTCAAAAAAAGAGTCTCTAGATCTGTAGCACGCGATGAACGTTTCGATCGTCCGCCATCTTGCTGGTAGTTAAGTCGAGCGATGGCAACGGCTGCCCTTTTTTCAGCATTGGGAAAGGGTTGCGCCTCAAAGGGTTAAAAAGATAGATCCGGGGATGCGGACATGAAAACGGACCATTTGTTTCTTATATCCCAGAATGCGGACATGAAAACCAGAGACGTAGCCGGGGGGGGGGGGGGGGTATCGGGATATATCCCCCCCCCGAAATGTTTGGATTAGTGATGAAATTCCGTCTATTTATACACATATAAGTTCATATCCCCCCCGAAATATTTTCCAGGCGCATATCCCCCCCCGAAATATTTTCCTGGCTACGCGCCTGATGAAAACGGATCATTTTTTTCACGTGCGCTAATGAGGATATGCAAATGGATTACTTGTTTCTTTTATATTAGCGGATACAGATATGAACACGAATCAAATTTTTTTCCCTCATATCCCCAGATCCAGATACGGATCTTTTTGTCTGAAAATTATTTCGATCATGCACGATGTCTGAAATGTTCTACCCCTACTAACACTCTGTAATGATGCATGGGTCGAAAAAAATATTTTGAATGATTATATTTTTAAAAATGTGCAAATAATAAAAATTAATTTAAACAATTGAATTAAAAATAAGTACTCGGTGCATTTAGTGAAGAAACACCATTAATGTTTTCGATTGTTTAACATCATCAGGTTAGTTTTTTTTAAAGCTGCTCAAAAATGTCCATTGGCCCCTATCGCTTTTTAAAAGGATCGCATAGAAATCACATTGTAATTAGCTGAGGCCCTCACTGTAAAATTCTGAGTGTTTAAGATTTTCCTCCCTAAATGTTTCATTTTTCTTGCAGGTTGACTTTCTTAACAGCGAGTCAGACAACATATGAAAACACTTTCTAACACCCCCCCCTCTTCCAAAGAAAATGGATTTTTTAAATAACTAAGGGGTCAAGGGCCCTAGACTCGCTACGCTCGCTTTTCGTATGAGGCATTCGGTCCCAGGGCTCGAAAAATCCCAAAATTTTTACATGCCCTTTCGCGCACGTTAATCAAAAAATACATGCCCGATTAAAATTTGTATACCAAATATTTTAATTGCATACTTACAAAATCAGTAACATATAATAAAATTATAATATAATATTACACACATATCACTAAAAAAATTACTTTTAGTGACAGGCAAGTGCATGACCTTCCACAACCACATGTCTTGATCCTTTGGTACTAAATAGCCAATGTTCAATCACTGCTGATAGTGCTGATGGAACAAAGTTTGTGATTTAACCCTTTAACGCGCAGTGTTCCCGCTCTGGGAACACCAAACTCTGACGTTTTGACTGTTGCCAGTCACGAAGAATAGATTTGATTGCTATAAAAATAGTTGCGGTTGACATAGCTCCACGAGAATCCTTTACTTTTTAGCACGTCATTTCCCGTCAAAAATTTGTCCCTATTATTTTTAACAGCACTGACATCTGCTGAAAAACGGAAGTATGCGAGAACAGCTGGATAGATTGCCCAATGCTGAAAAAAGGGCAGCCGTTGCCACCGCTCGACTTAACTACCAGCAAGATGGCGGACGATCGAAATGTTCATCGCGTGTCACAGATATAGAGACCCTTTTTTTGATGACAGCTGGCTGTGCCCGGCAAAAGGGGTCTCTAGATCTGTGGGAGATTAGTAGATCTCTAGATCTGTCTCTAGATCTGTGGCACGCGATGAACCGCCATCTTGCTGGTAGTTAAGTCGAGCGGTGGCAACGGCTGACCTTTTTGGGAAAGGGTTGCGCCTCAAAGGGTTAACACGTTCCACGCTAATTCGTATTAAATGATTCATCGTTTCAGATGACACACTGCATCGGAATTGATATTTTATGCGATTCATTGCACTGAAATATTCTCTCACAAAATGCAAGAGGAGAAACACATATAGCATTATTTCTGTAATTAGTTGAATGCTTGTTAATTTTTCCTGTTACTCTTTAGGTTATATTTACATGCCCGGTCGGACATGTAAGGGGAAAAAGTTCATACCCGATCTGAATTTTTACATTGCCCCGATCTTGTCGGACAGTATAATTTTCGAGCCCTGATGAGGCTTATTCATAGAAAAAGGCATAATTTCAACAGACAAAACGCAAAGGTATAATCAGATAGAATGTTACCGAGCTGCACATTGCTTGGTTCTTACACGTTCCTTGGAACATAAAAATTTATACTTCGCGCTATTTTGAATTATGTGAAATCCATGGAACACCTAGCGTATTAGCCAATTATGGCGATTTTTCATAATTTGGCGACATGCGTATGTGTATAGTAATAATTAGCTTTAAGAAAACAGTACTGCATATGTTTTCTTTGATAAAAACTACGGAACAGCTAGGGTAGCTTGCCACCCATGGCGACTTTCCATTATTTGTCGATTTACACATGCCCACAACCTATAATTACTGCTCATGTAAGGTTACCGAGAAAACCGTTATCCATATTTTCATATACATTCCTCTGCAGATTGGCATATTTAGCACCACGAATTATATGATCTCGCCGCGCTGGCAAATATCCGAAGTGTAGTATAACTGCTATAATGGCATAGTTAACGCGGCCAAATATTTCTACTGGTAGCAAATACTCCAGCTGGACCGAACCGTCTTTAAAATAATCTGCATTTTAATTAATTTTCATTTTTAAGATACTGGGTAGGGTGTCTCGGAAAATACGAATGTCTGAAAAAGTTTGCTCCCAGGGGTTTTTCTGGTTCGTTTTGGTGTGAAATTACAATGTGTGAAATTTGAAGTCTCTAGGTCAACGTTAAAATTTGCCTGTAAGGCCTTAAAGTTTAAAAAAAAATACAAAAACGTAAATTTTGTAATAATTTATAAAGTTTTCTAAACATGTCCCTTCAACTTAAGGAAATAGTTTTTTACTCGTTATAATTTACAAAAAATATCTATGTATAAAAATATAGTGTAACACACTTTGAGTTATTTATTTCATATACTTTTTAATTTGGCGTTAAATTGGTGTAATTCTACTTCATGTTTGTCAATATCACGCGATTCTACATACTTGCAATTACTTTGCTGCCAATGAATGAATGATTTTATGCAGGCGAAAATTTGCCAAACATGGCAACCATTATGTTTATTTTTCAGTTTTTTATTAATATCTTCTAAAATAATTTGATTTTCGAAATTTAAGTCAGTTTATCAGGAATTTTCCGAATCCCTGGGCACCTTATTCGAAACCCAAATCCCCACGGTTTAGGAGGAGATAGCCGAACAAGCTCTGGACAGCGGCGGTGGCGGCCGTTACTTCTTTTTTTAGAATAGAGAGATACCGCTCAAAAGTCGCGTCCTTTATTTAATCACTAGCTGCGTGCCCGTTCTTCGCACGGTAGGAAACGAAAATGTTCCTTACATGTGTAATTCCACTTAATTCCAGTGATGTGAAATCTAAAATAAAAGCGAAATTATTTGAATTATAATGTAAAGTTTGCGTCATGAGTACTAACTTGGCATCATTGCAATATAATGACTCAAAAAACTACATCAGTGTCATTCGCGATCAGAAAAGTGAAAAGCTTTAGCGGTTTGAAGAGAACTCCTGACTTTCAAAATGTGTTATTTCTATATGATACTGTTTTGAGGTTCAAGTTGTAGCATTACATGAAATGGACAGACACTACATGAAATGGACAACTATTTATTTTAAAAGAGCTGCGAATTTCATTTTTAAAAAGTTCAAGTAATGTCCTCTGTTGAAATTACCGCGGGATATATCAACGCAAATTAGAATTACGTATCGTTCAGTTGGTTGTAAAACAACCCTTGAAAAAGGATAAACAGAACACTTTTAATTTCATGAAATATTTATTGACGTTGTATATTGGGATTTATTCATATCATCCTTACAAATCTACCAATACTACCTATTACGCAAATTAATACTATCTATCTTCGCTTCTCCCTCTTTAATGCTCAATTTAACGAAATAGCTTACATTATTTGGCAGAAATGGGACCTTTATATTCTATGGCGATTCTTTAGCAATTTCCGCATTACCATAAACATTATTCATTTCCCATAATAGTTGCTATTAAGGAAGCTCTCCATACAAATTTAATTTATGCATAGTTTTGTAAGATTGTCGTATTTAGCACCGCAAAACATTTAATCTCGCCGTGGTGAAAAATATTCAAGCGGTGACAACTTAAATATCCGCATGTATCCAATATAAAGGTATCTTATAAATCCTCCATAGTTCTGTCTAATGAAAACACCAAACTGTGTCATCTCGAGGAGCTATTTAGAATCGTTATAACTGTGACAGCACGTTAGAGTTGCAGAGTTTACAAATTCCACGCATTTTTAAAAATTTATGACGTCACTGTTTAACTACCGTAAAAGATACCCCGGTTGGCATCATGAATTTCTCTATTTATTTCTAAAGTAAGTTTTAATCAAAATATCGCCTCCTTGTGTTAAAAAAAGAGCAGGGATAAATGAGTTAAATTTGTGGCGTAATTTTTACGTATTTTAAAGCATTTGACGTCATAGATCCTCACTTGCAGGGTGCGAATTGACGGGGGGGATGCCGGGGATCGTCCCCGGCTGAAGAATGTAACATCCCTGGCTAGAGAAATATTAATTGATCCCTGCCAGGGATACTATTTATCCCCGGCTGAAGAAATGTTAAACTGGTGAGTGAAGATTTGGGATTGAAGTCAAGAAGTCAAAATGAAGGTCGTATGTTATCGTTTGTTACTATACTCTAAGGCGATTGCCTTAAATTTCGTCTCTTTTCTAAGCTAAAAACCCTCAAGGGTGGCTTCCAATACAGGTACATTGTATGTAGCTTGTGTATCTGTGATTCCATAGAACAAATAATCTATGAATTTTGTTTGAATATAAGTCGGTTCCCACACGTGTCTGCGACTGCATTTGTCAAGAAATATCATGTGAGAGGAGCATTTGCATCTTCTCTCCTTTTTCTTTTCAAGTGTCCCTCCCTGGAGAATGTTTTCTTTCAAATGTCCCCCCCTGGAGAAAATGTTCAGTTCGCACCCTGCTCACTTGCGCATTGAAATTCCGATATCCCATTTAAAAAATCGATTGGTTGAAAAAAGAACATTTTTATCTAATCCTTTTTGTGGCAACGCAATTAAATTATCACGTGCCATGATAAATTAATGTAATCCCGTAAGCTCTACTTTATGGAGGAACGTAATTCAACGTTAAAATAAAACTATACTCGCAACCTGCATGTATATGTTAGGCAACGCCTGCGCCATAATTAAATGCCAAAAATATAAATAGTAAATAAAAAATTTTAATATATAGCGCTTTGAAACGAACTTTGTAACTTTTAAAATGAACATTTTCAGCACCGTGAAACATTTCAATTTTTAAATAAGCACCGGATTAAAATACCACTTCTAATAATAATAATCGTGAATTTCTTAGTTTATTTCTACAGTAAATTTTAATCAAAATATCGTCTCCCTGTGTTGAAAATAGAGCTGGAATAAATGAGTTAAAATTATGGCGTAATTTTTACGTATCTTAAAGCATTTGACGTCATAGATCCTCACTTGCGAATTGAAATTCCGATATTCCATTTCAAAGCTCGATTGGTTGAAAAAAACCCTTTTTTGTAATCCTTTCTGTGGCAACAACCGAACATAAGTTCTCGTGCCGCGATCGCAATGTAATGAATGGCGTAATATCGTGTTGATGCTATTAAATTCTAAACATTAGGCTGCATTAAAATTCGTAAAAAATCATCTAATTTACATAATTTTTTCGTTTTTATTTTAAAAGAGGGAGAAAAGATTGTTTCACCATTTGTCAAAATATCAAAAAGTTATGACGGATAGAATTCAAGATGGCGACAATTTTAAAATTATTTTACGAAAAATTCGCCGAAGTCGATGCTTAGTAAAAAAATTCCTAAAAATCGGTAAATTATGTTACGTATTCGGAACAAACTATTTTTAAAAGAAAAATTTCTCCTCTATCCGATGATATAAATGCCGTTTTGCTGCGAGCGTAATTTCCGCCGTTATTACAAATTAGGTGAGAAAAAATGCCAAAAATCGCATAAAACATAAAATAAAAAAAAATTTAGGTCGAATTTTGAAAAAATCGCTTCGAGGTGCACAACTTCATGTTTAGATCTTCCCGAATGCCAAATTTGGTGTTTCTAGGTGTAGCCGTTTGTCCGTAACGCCGCCGACACACAGACCCACAGACCCACACACAGACCCGCACACAGACATCTTCTTTTATAATAAGTATATATAGTACAGAAGAAGAGAAGATAATATTAATAACAGGAATGACAGCCTTTAAATTGATTTGAACGAACTTTCATAAATTCAGGTTTTTAGAATACTACCTCATTAATCTTCAACGTGCGGTGGAAGCGCCTTGAAACCACCTTATTTCGGCGCTTTCACTGCTAGTCGCACAAAAATAGGGTTAAATGGTCCCAACGCTGGAAAAGTGCAGCTTTGCCATCGATCTATTTAACTACCAAGAATATGGCTATCGATCGAATAGCCCATCTGACAAGACAAAGAAGTTTTCTGAAACGGATGGCTGCCGGCAGAAAACTTGGCACCGTGGCACCAGAGGGGCGATTCGATCGACCGCCATGTTGTTGGTAGTTAGATGGATCGATGGCAACGGCTGCACTTTGTCATATTTGGCCAGTCTATCCAATGTGTCCTATGTTGATGTGAAAATGCTTGCGTTTCTAAGGGTTAAAAGCAAGTAAATATATAAATAATAAATGAAATAAAATAAGCCTTCGTGCACTTGTTGTAAATCAGTTTGCCACAACAACGAACCACCTTACTTCGAAAAAGCATTTCGAGATGCGTCCTCAACGACTGGTCACCTCATTATTCACGTTTAGCCACCACCACAGAATGACGAGGTAATGAAGTGCAATTTGGCTTTCTGACCTCCGGCAGGAATCTACCATAAGCGTTTTCAACAACTCCAGAAGGAGATGAGGAATTTTTCCATTATCTCTTCTCTACAAACAAGTCCTGGAACAAAATCTACATTATACGCCCATCTCCGCTCGCTTGTTTACTTAACAAAACCAGTCTTTATTCTATTTGTTTTTTTTTTTTTTTTTTCCTTTCTTAATAGTTGGCTCCGGCGAACCGGAATCTGCATGTCTCCGAGCATGGTAAAAAAAAGAGAAGGGGGGAAGAAATCTATAATTACTTGGGAATTAATTGCAGCGTTTATCCGAAAGAAATATCCAAATTCGAAAAAAAAAAAGTTTTTTTTTTTGCATCTGCCGTTGAAGTCTGTATCCCGGAATGAGCAATGGAATAAGAATAGGAAAAAGAAACAGAAAAAAAAAGCAAAACTTTTCATGCTTAACTATAGTCTGGGTTAAGTTTTTCGCTTCCAAGTTCATTGCTTTGTTAGTAAAAATAAATCCAAATAGGAAATTGGTGGTTTATACATATATTTTTCTTCTTTTGTTTAGTTTAGAAAGAAGTCCAGGTATTTCTTCAGATTGTTTATTCTGGAATAACTTTAGAAAGTAATTACTTTACTCCTAAAAGATTGAATAATATGATTGCAAAAGAATCTCTCCTGCCGCGTCTACCTTTGCCTTACAATATTTTTTCTTCTTCTGTCTCTTATTTTCTTTTAATCTCAGACGCACTTATTTTGGAGAGCTCTTATGCCCAATTACTCAACAGAATCTTCGTTTTATGTTATGCTATATAGGAAGATAATGATCATCTTCTATCATTCAAAAAATAGTCTCATAGTAGTAGTTTTTTTTTTTTTTTTTTTTTTTTTAACCGTGTAGACTTCTTTCTTTCTTTCTGTGAGACATGCTTATAATGCATCCTAATTCAGGTGTATTTTTGCAAAAGGTTGTGTAACTCCATTTCTGTGGATGAACGTGGCCACAGTTACAGCATGTACATCAAAGGCTGAAATTTCCATTTTGTGTAAAATAATAATAATAATAATATGTACAGAAATGTTCAAAAAGATCTTAGGATTTTAAAGATTCAAAAATGAATAAATAACTTTTAAAAAACTTGTTTAGTTACTTTGGCCAAACAAAGAATGCATCTAAACTGCACTTTTCAGTAAAGTTTCATGGACTTAAGAAACTTCATTTTACGGAGCGATAGGCTTCACGGGACTTATGAGCAGCATTAAAAATTAACCAATGGTGTTAAATACTCCAAAAAATTAATAAAGCTTCTTCACCAAATACACTATGCGCTCAGTCAGCTGTTTATTGGCAAGGCAACAGGGGCATTTGCCCTGGGCCCACCAATTTCAAGGACCCCTAAATTTTGTGCTTTTCAACAATTTTTTATTTATTTAAAAAAAAATTAATTCTTAAAAAATCTGTATATAAAAATTTAATTGCCATTGTCTTGATAATACTCAAGAGTTGGAGGCTCATTCTCCGGCATTTTACTGTACGGGTCCTCTAAAACCCATCAGCATTCGGTCAAAATCCGTAAGCCAGTGTCTGAGCATCTCTTTGTAAATTTCATTATAAAAAGTATCTCATCAGTTTTATGATACGTACGTTAAGTTTTGCTATTCTTTTCATTTCTATTTTAAAGAAATTTATTTACATAGTGCATGTGTGTACATATTTATTATTTGTGAAAATGAATGTCATTCATGCATACAAAAATCCTTTAATATTCTTTTACTGCAATGCATTTATACATTTAGTATTTAAACATGATATATATTTCTGTAGCTATATGTGCCCAAAACAACTTAAACGTGTAATATGCAATTTCTCGTAAGTGCAAAGGCCCAAAAATTTATATTTGCACAGGGCCGAATATTGTGATGATCTAGCCCTATATGCTTATACTAACGGTATATAAACCTATGTCTCATGCAAGTTTCAGGGAAAATTCTTAAGAATGAAAATGAACTTTAAAAAAAGGGCCAAAAATTTATCCGTTTAAAGAAATATTGCAAAATACCGCACTTTTAAACTTTTTTTTCTGGATATTTCGTAAATGTAATAGATTTACCGTTTGTAATAGTTCATGTTGTTGCTATTAAAGAGACACAATTTTTGTTGTAAGCGTATGTATCAAAAAAAAATTAAGTAGTTATGATAAACCTAAGTTGTTGTCAGTAGGGGATCCAGAAAAGGGGACTATGGGGCTTCCGACAACCCCTGTTGTCTATTCCCTGTTACGGGCTAAAGCTCTGTCAGCCCCCCTCTCCCTCTGGATACGCTTTAGATATTTCTGTTTTGTTTTAATCAATACATCTATAGCATTAGTGAATTTATTCCAATATTAACGTTAACATGAAAAGGCAAAGAAACACGTGCAAACTATGTTTGTATGACTTAAAGTTATAAATAAACGAACATTGTTTACTCTGAGATCGTACTAAACATGATTCTTGCATTGCCTATTTTCGAAAAATTTTCTTAATGTAGATCAATGTACCATGTGAATTTTAAAGGTATCTAATTTGAAGGCCGTTCTTATAAATCACGGTTCTCACCAGATTGTGAAGAAAAAGAAAAAGAAAAACTAACTTGTTTAAACAATTTCAATAATCCCATGCTCTAAATTTTAATGTACTTTCAATGATACAATTTATCATCGCTATTTTATTAAGTTGAAAATGAAAATATTACTAACGACTTTTGATTTAAAATAACCATACTATTGTGCAACTTTCAGAAATTAGAATTTAAAATAAATCTGAATTTCCTATTTTTTAAATCTAATTTCTTACTTTTTTCGCCCCACCAGTAGCTGAGAGGTTCTGCTCTCGAAAGTGGAAGGCGGGAGGTGGAAGGTTAAAACCCCGGTCGCGACTGACGACCTAGCCGTTCGGAGTTTTCCGCGTTTTTTTCCGAAACCTGGCGTGAATACGGGCTAGGATCCCTTAGAAAGTCCCCCACGGACGGCATTTCCCTTATAAACCTAGGATCTTAGAGCAGCCAATCGGATTTAATCCACAAAAAAATGTCTTAATTTTTTTTTTTTTCCTCAGCAAAAATTTCCTTTTTAACACGCTTTTATTAGCTTCACCTGTATGTACGTTTGTATGCTTGTATGTTTGTAACCGACTCCTTTGAACTCGATTTTGACGCACTTTAAACGGTCAGATTTAATTTAAACTTTGTAGATATATCAAGGATCGATGACAATACAATAATTTGATAAGTTTATCCCATTATCCTGATTTTAACACACTTTTATTTATTAGCTTCATCTGTATGTATGTTTGTAACCGACTCCTTTGAACTCAAATTTGGCACACTTTAAACGGTCAGATTTAATTTAAACTTTGTACATTTATGAAGATCCGGTGACAATACAATAATTTTATATGTTTGTCTCATTATCCTGATCAGGATCGCCAGGATTATATAATTTTCTCATTTCTTATCCTGATTGATAGTCCAGTCATAGTCAAAATAGGGCAAGAATCTCGGAATTCGAGATACCCAGCTATAAACTTGTATGAACTTTTATTTTGATATTCTAAAACTTGTCAAAAAACCTGCATATGGTCGGGTGTCCGCGTCTGTCAAAAATTAAGGTCAAAGGTCACAAAAATGGATTTTTTCCACATTTTTCGCAAATACTTCGTTTCCTATGGGGTTTACGCTATTTGTATGTATTACCGATATTGTAGAGGATAAAATTCTCTACAACTTTTGTACCAAAAGTTTTTTAATATGTTGTATCGTTTACGAGATAGAGGGCAGTGAGCGCGCAGTGTTGAACTATGTAGAGTACCATTTAAGGTCAACCGGTAGTCCCGATCAAAAACACGCTTCATAAAGTTTATAAATTATTGATAAATATATACTTATAAATAATTTTAATTTTTTTGTAAATATTACATCATAATTAATAACTTTTTCATTAATTAGTAATCTATCTATTCAATAACACTTATAACTTATAACCTATTCGTGTAATTAAAAAAATATTAAGGGAAATACTTTAACTACATTTTAATTATATTCTCATTTACACTAATTATATTTTAAATAAAAAATAATTTAGTACATCTTCTTTAAAAAGCGTAAGCTTTTAACGTTAAAATCTATGACGAAGATCACTGGTTTACAATTCACTGAAATAAAAGTGAAGCGCTCTGATAAGGTATTACCGCTTTCAATTGAATCGGTGAGTGCAGAAACCACCTCAGTCACAAACAGGAAATTTTTTTCAGGAGAGAGAAAAAACTTCATAAAACTTCATAAATTAGGTAATATTTGCATGGCAGAAACATAAATGCATGTAATGACAGAGGAAAAAAATAAGTTTAAATATTTGAAAATTTGGAGGAGTTATGAAGTTTTTTCTCTCTCCTGAAAAAAATTTCCTTTTTGTGACTGAGGTGGTTTCTGCACTCACCGATTCAATTGTTAATAAATCTGTAAAAATTTATGAGTGCAAAGTTTCAGTAGATCCATTATTACTCTTCCAAAGAATAACTGTGAGCAAGCAATTTGAAAGTAATCTTGAAGAATATCTTCAATATGAATTGAGTTCGTATCCAATAGCACTATTTGATAATGATGCATGAGAAAAACTACAAAATCGTCATTGTATGACAATATGACACCTATCGATTTTGATCTCCGAGAAAATCATGTAACGTTCATTATTGATGGTGGATTTCTTCTGCATCGAGTTGTATGGAGAAGAGAAGGTACTTTTTCTATTATTTTAGATAAATATGTAAAAATTTACAAACGCATAACTCTAAAATTGTTGTTGTATTCGATGGATTTTCAGACTACAGTAAAAACATAAAAGCAATGGAGCAGCCGAGAAGGACTGCTGCACTTTCAGAAAACATACGACTTTGTTTCGACGATACAAAGATTGTACCAATTAGCCAAGAAAAATTCTTATCAAATTGAAGTAATAAAAAGAAGCTAATTAAAATGCTTATTGAGAAATTACAAGATGTTAATAAACAGGCCAGAGATGATGCGAATGTTCTTATCATTGCTACAGCTATTGAAGAATCGAAACATGAAAAAGTTATGATAGGAGAAGATATAGATTTAATTATCATTTTAATTGAGCGTGCTCTATCTTACCAACAAGAAATTTTCTTTTAAAAAGTTGACAAAGGGACTGTTAAAACTGAAATACACTCCTCCAAAAGCTTGGATAAATATCCTAATTCTAAAATTCTCTATTCTTTCTTTTTCGTGATAAAATGGCATTGGTTATATCTTTAAATCTTTTAAGCAAGCATTAGTATTGATAGATTTTTTAAAAATCCTACAGTATTGAAAATAAAGTTTAGGTTTATACTAACCGATCAGGAAATCGCGGTTACATGGTAATTTCCCTATATGAATTTAGAACTTTACGATAAAATATGTTACAAGCGAGTAAATAAAATTGCAGTTTTAGATCTAACTATCAAGATATTATAGTTAGAAAGTAATAATATACCAATTCAATAATCGGAATGCTTATATTTTAGGTACAAAAGTAGCATTTATCCAGATACAGACTACACATGTGTTTCATTTTACGTTATAAGATCTCTCAAAAACGTTAAGTATTATAAATTTAACTCAGAAAAACTATTATTTTGATGGAAATAGTGTCATCGCATCTTGTTGCTGTATATTTTTACGTTTAATAAGGTATTTGCACAAAGATTGAAGCACAAATGTTCAGAAAACGTGCTTTCACTAAATAATGATTAACTTTTTTTTCTAAATCATGTATCAACAAAGTACAAAACATATTAAAAGTAACAAAAATATTTTGCAAATTTTACTAAACAAAATACTAAAAGGAATAACTGACACTAATAGTCAATACCATACTTGTAAAAATCTCTACAATTAAGCGAAATGTATTTTAGAAAATAAACATTATCAAGACATCATATTCAAATATTTACAGATACACTGAAAAATGACTAACATAACTATCAAATAATAGATAATATACTTGCGCATACTAAAAAATATTTAAACAGAAATGCACTTGCTTCATTACTTGAATGATCGATAAAATACATCATCAAGGTATTTTCATAACGTGAACTATTTTAAATTAGGTTTAGTTTAAGCGATAACCTAAATCGAAAAAATGCATCCTACCACCACCACAGATAGAGTGAGAACAATTTTTTTCATATAAAAATACCTTCTCAAACCAGTTCTGTTAACCTTAATCTTGATGCTTTAACCTTGAACCGACATAACCTTAAAACCAGGGGCGTAGCCAGGGGGGGGGATATCGGGATATATCCCCCCCCCCGAAATTTTTGGATTAGTGATGAAATTCCGTCTATTTATGCACATATAAGTTCATATCCCCCCCCCCCGAAAAATTTGCCAGGCGCATATCCCCCCCCCGAAAAATTTTCCTGGCTACGCGCCTGAAGTTAACATACGTAGACAAGATTTCAGATTCTCTTTTATACTTATCTTTTAAATTCTATTACCATAACTTAGACAGTTAGAAATTTGACAAAAACTTATTGAAACTAGTATTATGAAAACATTAAACAACTGTATAGAAATAAAGTGGTCTTCTGATTAAAAGCATAAACATAAGTACGTTAGGTAAGTTTGTCACATGAGCATTCACAACAGTAGTAATTTTTTGTAAAATGTACTTCCATAAAAAAAATGGTATTTCCCACAATACTTAGTATAAAACGTAGTATTTAAAATTACCAGGCATGTTTTACGTTCAAAAAATCTGAATAAATAAAAAAAAAACGAGTTATCATAATTTTAAAACATCAGAGTATTAACTTAGGTTATTTCTTGTAATTTTTTCTAAAGTAATGGACTTGTATATATTTTTTGTTTTTGGAAAATATCGACTAAGTGCACTTGTTACATATTTTACAGACTGATCTACTTACAAATATTAAATAAATGTGTTTTTACTTTTTATACATAATACTTGTTCAAACTTAGTACACTTTTGTTTTGTTCATTTGCTACACATAATACCTGTTCAAACTTAGTGCACTTTTGATTTGTGCATTTGCTACACATAATACCTGTTCAAACTTAGTACACTTTTGATTTGTGCATTTGCTACACATAATATTTGTTCAAACTTACGTACACTTTTGATTTGCTCATTTGTTACCAATATAAAGAATTTTAGGTATTCTGTAACGTAAATCTTGTGTTGTTGGATTAAGACTAATTATCTGCCCGAGGGATCTAGACCTTTAGGTGAGGCGCCCTCCGCGGGGGTTCTTACAAGGGGTCCTAACCCGTATTTACGCTATGTTTCGGAGAAAACCACGGAAACCTCCGAACGGTTAGGTCGACGGACGCGAGATGGGACTCAAACCGGGGACCTTCACACTTCGCCCGTCTACCATTTCCAGTGACATAACCACTGTGCCATGGTGAGGCCTCTATAATGTAAAAATCTTGGTATTAGGTCGTAACGAAAGTTTCCCGCCACCGCAGATATGATCTCAGCAAACAGTTCGCGTTGGCCTGCTTCCTCATATTTTGTGAAACGATTTTTGGCATTTGAAAGTTATGTTTTGGTCTCACAACCCCATGTTTGTGGACCGAAGGCTTTGAAAAACTACCAAAACGTTGTCAGAAAATCATAGATGTGGGTGGTGATTACTACCTGCATTAACTTTTTGTTGGCGGAAAACTTTCGTTACAATCTAATACATTTTATTTGAAGTAATCGGGTATTTTAAATCAAACACTATAATTTTTAAATTTTTAAAACATCGAAGTATTAACTCAGATTATTTTTTATCCACACTACTTGTTGTAACTTCGTAAACTTTTAATTTGGACATGTTTATGTGTTCTCATATGTTATGAGATTATTTCCAGAAATAAACTTAGTAATTCGAACTTTGTAAATTTCATAGAAGTAGTACGTTTAAAATATTTTTAATGTGAACGAACTTAATTTTTTTGTTCTGAAGTAACTGAACACACTACATATGCTGGTGATCTTTTCATTTTACAAGTTACAAACATAGGAAAGAAAAGTATTTTTAGATAAGTATAACTTTAAAAAAGAAAAAAAAGTAATGCTTCTCTATTTTTTATTTTTATTTTTTTATTTTTTTGAATTATATGTTCAAACTTAGTATATTTTGAATAAAAATCGTATTTTGTGTTCTGGCGGGACATTGAATATTTTCATGAAATGAACTAGCACATCTGTACTTTGTTAATTTCATAGAAGGTATGAACTTTGTTATTTTCTTTAAATCTTAAGAACTTAATATTTTTTTTCTGAAGTGTCAAATATGTAGACATGAATTTTTTAAAACATTGTGTTTTTCAACTTAGTACATTTTAGTTAATCTTTCAAGATAATGGACTTATAAATTTTTACCTTTTTAAAATCTCCACGAATGAAAATCAGTACATTTTATGTCTATACTAAATTAGACACATACAATTTTTTTCAGAAATACCATGTAAAGATTTTTATGAAATATTTTGTAAACTGCATTAGCTGAACTTGTAATTTTTCTTTTTAGAAGTTTTGCACTTAGTATTTGTGTTAGTTATATTTTGTGTTCTTACAAGTTGTTAAATATTTTTTCATACAATAAACTAACAGATCTACACTTTGTAAATTTCATAGAAGCGATAACTTTGATATTTTTTAAATGTAACGACTTAGCGCTTTTTTTTTCTGGAACGCTAGATATGTTGAATCTTTTTTATTAAACATTATACAATTTAACTCAGTACATTTTAGTTACTTTTTTTTTTAATACCACATGAATAACTTGCTGCATAAGCAACTTGTAAAATTTTTTTTTAATATTGGTATTAAAAACTGTTAAAAGTATATCTACTACATAAGCAACTTGTAAATATTTTTTTAAATATTGATATTAAAAACTGTTAAAAGTTTATCTATTAAATAGAAATTAACAAACTAAAATATAAGATCCAAAAACTAAGAAAAACTAATGTTTAACTACATACCACAAGAAATTGTGAGAATTCATAAAATTAACTCCTTACATAAATGTTTGAGGTGTAAAATTGATCACCCCTCTCAAACTAGACACACTTGGACAACAAGACACACACTCAAACAAGACACACAGAGACATCAGTTTCGCAAGACTCAAGCAATGTTCGACCGTTTTCATAGGATTGTTTGCTTTTTTCTAGTGAAATATTCCAACATGAAAGTCACCTTAGAAGGCATTTCAATTTTTTTCCCAATGTCACGCTATTTTTCACCATCGCTTGCAGTTAGTTAAACAAGTGTGTCTTGTTTGAGAGGGGTGATCAATTTTACACCTCAAACATTTATGCAAGGAGTTAATTTTATGAATTCTCACAATTTCTTGTGGTATGTAGTTAAACATTAGTTTTTCTTAGTTTTTGGTATCTAATATTTTAGTTTGTTAATTTCTATTTAATAGATAAACTTTTAACAGTTTTTAATATCAATATTTAAAAAAATATTTACAAGTTGCTTATGTAGTAGATATACTTTTAACAGTTTTTAATACCAATATTAAAAAAAAAAAATTACAAGTTGCTTATGCAGCAAGTTATTCATGTGGTATTTAAAAAAAAGTAACCAAAATGTACTGAGTTAAATTATATAATGTTTAAAAAAAAAGGATTCAACATATCTAACGTTCCAGAAAAAAAAAAGCGCTAAGTCGTTACATTTAAAAAATATCAAAGTTATCGCTTCTATGAAATTTACAAAGTGTAGATCTGTTAGTTTATTGTATGAAAAAATATTTAACAAACTTGTAAGAACACAAAATATAACTAACACAAATACTAAGTGCAAAACTTCTAAAAAGAAAAATTACAAGTTCAGCTAATGCAGTTTGCAAAATATTTCATAAAACTCTTTACATGGTATTTCTGAAAAAAAATTGTATGTGTCTAATTTCGTATAGACACAAAATGTACTAATTTTCATTCGTGGAGATTTTAAAAAGGTAAAAATTTATAAGTCCATTATCTTGAAAGATTAACTAAAATGTACTAAGTTCTTAAGATTTAAAGAAAATACCAAAGTTCATACCTTCTATGAAATTAACAAAGTACAGATGTGCTAGTTCATTTCATGAAAATATTCAATGTCCCGCCAGAACACAAAATACGATTTTAATGCAAAATATACTAAGTTTGAACACATAATTCAAAAAAATAAAAAAATAAAAAATAAAAAATAGAGAAGCATTACTTTTTTTCTTTTCTAAAGTTATACTTATCTAAAAATACTTTTCTTTCCTATGTTTGTAACTTGTAAAATGAAAAGATCACCAGCATATGTAGTGTGTTCAGTTACTTCAGAACAAAAAAATTAAGTTCGTTCACATTAAAAATATTTTAAACGTACTACTTCTATGAAATTTACAAAGTTCGAATTACTAAGTTTATTTCTGAAAATAATCTCATAACATAGGAGAACACATAAACATGTCCAAATTAAAAGTTTACGAAGTTTCAACAAGTAGTGTGGATAAAAAATAATCTGAGTTAATACTTCGATGTTTTAAAAATTTAAAATTATAGTGTTTGATTTAAAAGACCCGGTTACTTCAAATAAAATGTACCAAGATTTTTACATTATAGAGGCCTCACCATGGCACAGTGGTTATGTGACTGGAAATGGTAGACGGGCGAAGTGTGAAGGTCCCCGGTTTGAGTCCCATCTCGCGTCCGACGACCTAACCGTTCGGAGTTTTCCGTGGTTTTCTCCGAAACATAGCGTAAATACGGGTTAGGACCAATTGAAAGAACCCCCGCGGAGGGCGCCTCACCTATAGGTCTAGATCGCTCGTGCAGATAATTGGTCTTAATCCTACAACACAAGATTTACATTACAGAATACCTAAAATTCTTTATATTGGTAACAATTGCGCAAATCAAAAGTGTACGTAAGTTTGAACAAGTATTATGTGTAGCAAATGCACAAATTAAAAGTGTACTAAGTTTGAACAGGTATTATGTGTAGCAAATGCACAAATCAAAAGTGCACTAAGTGTGAACAGGTATTATGTGTAGCAAATGCACAAAACAAAAGTGCACTAAGTTTGAACAAGTATTATGTGTAGCAAATGCACAAATCAAAAGTGTACTAAGTTTGAACAGGTATTATGTGTAGCAAATGCACAAATCAAAAGTGCACTAAGTTTGAACAGGTATTATGTGTAGCAAATGAACAAAACAAAAGTGTACTAAGTTTGAACAAGTATTATGTATAAAAAGTAAAAACACATTTATGTAAAATTTGTAAGTCTAAGTAGATCAGTCTGTAAAATATGTAACAAGTGCACTTAGTCGATATTTTCCAAAAACAAAAAATATATACAAGTCCATTACTTTAGAAAAAATTACAAGAAATAACCTAAGTTAATACTCTGATGTTTTAAAATTATGATAACTCGTTTTTTTTTTTATTTATTCAGATTTTTTGAACGTAAAACATGCCTGGTAATTTTAAATACTACGTTTTATACTAAGTATTGTGGGAAATACCATTTTTTTATGGAAGTACATTTTACAAAAAATTACTACTGTTGTGAATTCTCATGTGACAAACTTACCTAACGTACTTATGTTTATGCTTTTAATCAGAAGACCACTTTATTTCTATACAGTTGTTTAATGTTTTCATAATACTAGTTTCAATAAGTTTTTGTCAAATTTCTAACTGTCTAAGTTATGGTAATAGAATTTAAAAGATAAGTATAAAAGAGAATCTGAAATCTTGTCTACGTATGTTAACTTTATCACTTTTTGTTTTAGTAAAATTTCAGAAGTCTTTATTTTGCAAGTAATCAATGCACACATAAAGAAAACACATAAGTTTTTCTTATATGAACTGATTTATTTACAAAAAAATGTATTTTAAATTACACAAACTATTAACACAAAAGAAAATAATAACTTTTCAATGAGTAATCTATAACTAAGCATACATAAGTCAGTAAAAACTCACTGCTGTAGAAGCAAGCATACCTTTCTGTATAATCACAATGGTTTTAATATTTTTTTTACAATTGTAATACTAGTTATACACCAATAACATCACATAATTACACATGATTTGGCATCCTTGGGATTAGAAAAATCTAAAAACGGTTGAAAAAATGAACGAAGAAATACATTTTGAAAATACTCTCCGTAGTCTTCGAAGAAAATGTTTGAAAAAAAATTCTCCGTCATAATGACAAGTACATTTGTTCTCGCATATCTCTCTTGCAATATATGGTATGTCGAGCATAAACCATGCTTTAATGTTTGTAAGACCATCTCTCTCATCAACATGTGTTCTATTCGAACAAGCATGTATCCTTTGTGAAGGATTATCCAGAACTCGGTCTATGCAATTAAATTGTTTCTTTAAACTTTTGTGAATTTCATGAGATACTATATCCATTAATTGATCTTTAGCCATTTCATATTCACAATGCGGTTCACGGTAACACTTTTGCGGCTTTAATTTTAGTGTCATATGAGGCAGGGTGGTTGTGTACAATGTTTTTAGAATACATTCTGATATTTCATTTCTCATTTCACAAAGTTTTAATACTTGGTCATTTAAAAGTATCAAGGGAATTGGATTTAATGTAAATGAATCTCCGGTTTTGTAAATTTCTTGTAGGATGCATTTTCCATCGTCATTAAATACGGATAATTGATTATCACAAATAAAAGAGCTATTGTGATGACATCTAGTAAAATCTAACAGTTTTACAATAAATTCAATCCATGTTGAAGGGTCCATCATGACTCCCTGACTGGTTGGTATATAGTCTAATTCAGCGTTCTGAATAAATTGTCTAATATGAATCTTCAAGTCAGTTTTTTCATCGTGGAGCGAAACGTAGATAAGTCTTTCCAAGTGCCATGTACTATTTACAGAAGAAGCATGTAAGCTATGGTAAGCATGATCCGCCCAATAGTCCAACTTTGGTCTTTTCGGCGCGGGTTCATAAATGCACATTTTGACGAATGTTAGGTTAATGTGTGGATCTGTCACATGATGCTCAGAAGAAATACCATACGTTAAAATTGTGTTGGTTGGGGGATATATCTTACACATTGAACCATGTTCTAATTTAATGGTAGTGGTTTCACAGTTCGCTGGTTTAAAATCTAAAGTTCGTTTAGATCCAAAACTTAGAATGCATACACATGATGATAGGTCCAGAGAAAAATCTTCGTAGTTACCGTCTTCAATTTTAGATTGCCCGTCAGAGGATAAGTTTACTTGTACCAAATTAAATTCATAATTTGTTGTTTTCTGTAGATCTTCACGTAGTTTTTGCAAAATGGGTAACCAAGGGAAAACTCCAGAGAAATTGTAATTTATCCCCTCATCCGCGAAAGCAATTACTTTCCATATCCTTTTCACCAGTTTGCAGAGGCTTTGCATCAAAAGGCAATTGCGATAATTCTTGAAGTAACACATCAGCATCACTTTGAGTGTAAAACTCAGGAGTGTATTCAATGTTAAAAGTATTTTCGATCAATTCAAGCAAAGACATTTTTTTTAAACACGGAGAAAAAAATCAATTAAAGCATAAAATTAGAAACACACGTCTAAAGTGAAGGTACTCGCAGCATAATGTGAGCCTCGCATTCAGTCGCTTTATCTAACATAGATGAAATAATATCTTCCAAGTGGTTAAAAAAAAAAAATCATGTGATCATCAGAGGTCGTTTTAAGGTTATGCCGGTTCAAGGTTAAAACATCAAGTTTAAGGTTAACAGAACTGGTTTGAGAAGGTATTTTTATATGAAAAAAATTGTTCTCACTCTATCTGTGGTGGTGGTAGGATGCATTTTTTCGATTTAGGTTCGCTTATACTAAACCTAATTTAAAATAGTTCACGTTATGAAAATACCTTGATGATGTATTTTATCGATCATTCAAGTAATGAAGTAAGTGCATTTCTGTTTAAATATTTTTTAGTACGCGCAAGTATATTATCCATTATTTGATAGTTATGTTAGTCATTTTTCAGTGTATCTGTAAATATTTGAATATGATGTCTTGATAATGTTTGTTTTCTAAAATACATTTCGCTTAATTGTAGAGATTTTTAAAAGTATGGTATTGACTATTAGTGACAGTTATTCCTTTTAGTATTTTGTTTAGTAAAACTTGCAAAATTTTTTTGTTACTTTTAATATGTTTTGTACTTTGTTGATACATGATTTAGAAAAAAACTAGCTGCGTACCCGTTCTCCGCACGGTTGGAAACGCATATTTTCCTTACACATGTATAATTTGAATTAAACAGAGTAATGAGGAGTCTCAAAACGTGAAAAAATACTTGAATCGTGACTTAAAGTTGACATCATGGACGATTGCAACATGACACAAAAAGTACGTCAATGTGACAGGCGATCAAAAAAGAAAGAACTTTATGGTATGCAGACAAAACTTTTCTCTTTCGAAAAATGCCTGATTTCTACATCAAATAATTCGTTTTGTGAGGTTTAGTATATATAGTATATACTACATAAATAACATTACATGATGTTGACAACTATTTTATCTTGCATTTTTCGAAGCGTGGACAATGCATTAGCGCAGTTATGTTACACACGACTTTATTAAATTTTACCTAAATTAAAAAACCTACATGAAACAATGGATGCATCATTTACGTTTAAAAGCCAAAAATGTACCCTGCTCCGGTGAAAATCATGTCGCTTTTGTAAATGAAAACGCTCGTGATGTAACTTCTGAGAAAAAGCTTATTACCCTTATTGAACTCTTAATGCAGTATCACACTTGTTACATAAAATTGACGTTTATCTCACTGTCAATTTGCACTAAATAAAAAACTAATTTCATTTTTCATTTTTTGCAGATTACAGTTGACCCCTTTATAACACGAATTCTTAGAACACGACGAAAACATTACGATCGTTTTCGTGTAACACGTTAAAAGAGACTCGTACAGCACGATGAAATGAGACATATGTTCTGATATTATGACGCCTTAGCTCCTGTAATTAACATTCCTTTTGAATGGCAACACCAACCATCATTGCATTTTTACGGAGCGCAAATAAGTTTTGCCGCGATTATACCGCGCAGTCCGCACTCCAGGTGGAGTATAGCGCAGGACCCGTACAACACGGATTCCTATAACACGGAACGTATCTATCGTATATAGGGAATCTACTGTAGTTGCATAGTGTCAAATTCAATAGTTAAGAAAATTCTGGGTTGCCGTATTTAGTAATATTTCATCTTACCTTGGTGGCCGAAATGTATTAAAACCAAATATTCGAACTGTATCAAAAGTAAAATTTACTAAAAGCAAAATTTTAAATTTGTATAACCCTCAGAACAACTTCGGAGTTTGCCATATACGACGGTTTTTCATGACGTGACAACTAATGCTTGAGTACAGTGGCGTAGCCAAGGAGGAGATAGGGGGTCACAACCCCCCATGTGGAGCTTTTTGCCATACAAAATGTATATTCTTCACTCCCGTAACATTCCCATGAAAAATTTTTGGCTACTCCTGCTTGTATATAATTGATCTTTTTTTTTTCATTTATCAGTGATCAATATACTTCAGTATCGGAATCTCCGCGGTAAAAATAGTCTAAAAAATCTGACAACAGAAAAATCTGATTAACACAGTGGGGTTACACAAATACACGCCGGACATACGCTCATACTTATGTCCGGAGGAGCATATACATTAGAGTTATGTGCTGCTCCGGATAATCTGCCAGCAAAACAGCAAAAATGACGTAAAAAAATGACATCCACACGCGAAGGAAATAAAATTAAAGATATGTAGAATTGCATGAAAACTTCGATTATTTTTAAAGTGAAAGTCTGTTACAGTTAGTTCTATTTATTTCACGTTTGATGCGCTTTCACTTTTTCGAGTCTTAAAAGCTGTAGAAATGAGTGGTTTCACTTAATTGTTAAATTTAACAACTTAAGTGGCAACAATGGATTCCGTTGCTACGGAAATTATAGGAATGTTAAAAATAGAACATGAAATGAGTTCTTCATGTTTACTTTGCTAGAACTGCCATTTTGGCGAAATTAACGCCGTCAGTCGATGGCCAATAGCTCAAACCACGAATTAAACTTGACACTAACTGGACGCAATACTTTGTTTGGCGGAATTTAAAAAAAAATATCTGTGCATACGCTAGTGACATCGGCTCATCTCAATTGTGGAATGGTATTAATAATGAACATAGAGCTGCACTACATTTGAATATTTTTCGCCAACTTTGCTAAGAAATGTACTAAAGTAGGAATCAACATACTTTTCAATTCGTAAAACAAAAAAATATATTAGACAGTATTAATTACGCCTTTCTAACAGCTTTTAGTAAAAGAAACTTCCGTAGCGCTGCTTTAACAAATAAGAATCAATTATTTATTACACAGTACTTTGATCGCCAAATGCCAACGTACACCATTTTGCAAGATTTTTTTGTTTTCAGGGAATCATTCGAAGCATTGATTTAACAGCAATCAAAATGGGAAATAGTTATCTATCATTTATATGGTTCCATCGCCAAAATTTAATGCAGGCATATTATTGATAAGTAGCAGTTATTTAAATTATTATTAACTATAACGGGTTTTAATCACCGTTAACTACCCTGTACAAAATGCGAGAATTTCAATTTTCTGAAATTTGGCGGAATTCCTTTAACTTAAATCAGTTTACTTAATTTCGTGAAAATTCTTTAGATCGTTTAAAATCGCCTGAATAACTGCATTATTTCTAAATGAAAAATCGAAGTATAGCGCCGTAAAACTTATACTTGTTATTAAAAATACTATTTCGCTACACTCTCAGTAATTTGCGCCAAGCCCAAAACTGTACAAATCGGTAGAACCTACTACTTTCTCAAAATCGCCAAATGAGCCATTTTTTTTCGGCCAAACTAAAAAATATACATATTAGTCTCGGAAATCTTTCAATCCCTTATTGTTTTACACATAAAAAACATTGAATTCCAGCTCTGATTTAACATGAACGCAATATTTTAATTAAAAAATAACTTTATAAATAATCTAAACAGAAAAAAATTATTATTCTTTTATTTTTACTGCAGGAGTCTAAATAATTTAATAAAATAGCCAAACATGGCAACCTAGATGCTTATTTCTCACTTTTTTGACTACAGGGGTTACAATCACGGAATTGCGAAGAGCAAAAATTAGCGTTTTTGATGGGGGTTTCATCAATATCTCCTTAACTAATTCGAATTTCGAAATTTAAATTAGCGGAGGTTCTTTCTCGAAATTTTCCGAATTCGTGGATACCTCGTTCGAAACTCAACTCCCAGCCGTTTAGGAGGAGATGATGCTACACACACACACACACACACACACACACACACACACACACACACACACACACACACACACACACACACACACACACACACAGACAGACAGACGCGCACAGATTTTAATAGTATAGAAGTTAATCATTATTTAGTGAAAGCACGTTTTCTGAACATTTGTGCTTCAATCTTTGTGCAAATACCTTATTAAACGTAAAAATATACAGCAACAAGATACGATGACACTATTTCCATCAAAATAATAGTTTTTCTGAGTTAAATTTATAATACTTAACGTTTTTGAGAAATCTTATAACGTAAAATGAAACACATGTGTAGTCTGTATCTGGATAAATGCTTCTTTTGTACCTAAAATATAAGCATTCCGATTATTGAATTGGTATATTATTACTTTCTAACTATAATATCTTGATAGTTAGATCTAAAACTGCAATTTTATTTACTCGCTTGTAACATATTTTATCGTAAAGTTCTAAATTTATATAAGGAAATTACCATGTAACCGCGATTTCCTGATCGGTTAGTATAAACCTAAACTTTATTTTCAATACTGTAGGATTTTTAAAAAATCTATCAATACTAATACTTGCTTAAAAGATTTAAAGATATAACCAATGCCATTTTATCACGAAAAAATTCGCAAAGTCTCATATTAACATTAAGCATACTTATTTCTGTTATTCTGTAAAAGGTTTACATGATAATGTGGTACCGGTTGTAGGGTGGGACATGATATTTTTACACGTATAAGAAAAAGATAGCTATATCTTTACAGTATAGCTGTTAAGTCAACGGGTGTACTGTGAAGTTAACTTTTAGGGGCAAATCCATACAGTAGATTGTGCTTTCGCTAAAATAGTTTCTAAGTTTCATTATTAACCAGAATTTTACTATAATGATTTTTTTAAAAATCTGAAACGTATATTTTTATTAAGATGGCAGACATCAAGAATTTTAACTCTTTCTAGTTAACTGAAAAAAAAAAAAAATAAAGCTAAAAGAATGGTTATCCCTTGTAATTTCCTTTACACCTTCCTAGTTCATATCTGTGCAAAATTTTCTATGTCCGAAAAATTAACATTCAAATTTCCAGAACACATAAATCCAAAATTGTCTATATCTGAAAAATTCACAATCAAAATTCTAAAAACACAAATCCAATATTTTCTATGTGTGAAAAATTAACATATACCATTTTATGTCAGAAAAAATTCGCAAAGTATCGTTATCCTAGCATTAAACACAATTCTTCCGACTATTCTGTAAAAGTTTTCATAAAACATATATCATTCAACTAGCTAAAACCCAACTTCAATTTTTATCTTCAATAATGAAATCATTAGCTTGTAATTTCTTTTACATATTCTTAGTTCGTATCTCAGCATAATTTACTATGTCTGAAAAATTCACAATCAAAATTCTAAAAAACAGAAATTAAAGATTTTTTCTAAGAGTCATTCCTACAATTACTTCCCATTTCATAATCACATCTCTTTTATACTTTGCAAGACGGTCTCTACATAAAGAGTTGTAGTCGGTAATGTTTCACGAATGTTTCGCGAATTGTAGTTTAAGTTATGAAAATTCTTGATTATTTTTTGTTTTTTGATGCAGATAATACAAAAAATGGTCAAAATAATTTAAAATTCTTAATTTGTCTTTTTTTCACTAATTTTACAAAAACGCTGATTTTGGTGGTACGATTCACAGACTGACCTAAAAAACACTGAATGTCAATAAATATTGGTTTTGTTGCGAGTAAAAGTTCAAAGCACCAACACTTTTTATGAAATAAAACAAGCAGCAGGTTTATAAAGCAAATAGTTTATACTAAATGAAGGAAAAACTAGATGTTTTCGGCAAAAATCGTAATTTTTCAAGAATTCAATCTCGATGCGGCACGGACTAATATTATGCAGCTGAGCTGAAACTTTACCAGTCTCATTTTGTAGTCAATTGGCAACTTTTAGGGGGGGTGCCCCCAGAGCCCAGTTTAAGGCCGCTGCAGATACCCAGAGACCATCGCTGGCCGCTTGGCCAATTATCACTTGTAAGCAATAAATTTTTCGCACGAGAAGAAAGCTTGAGATACTCCGGACAATAGGTAATTGGGGACCGTGGATAATATTGCGGTTTTCACACTTGTGGTTTTCACCCCATCTATTGTTCGGTAGAGGGTCGCAGCGTCCAAACCCGGACAAATTTCCCCGTTCAAATACATTGTAGCCGCGACAGTCTCTGGGTATTTGCAAAGGCCTTTATGGGGCTTTTGGACGCGAGCTTCTCCCCACCTCTGAAATGCCAAACCGAAGAAATCGTTTCCTTGTTTCAGAGGGGGCAATTGGACGAGTCTCTCTTCCCCCCGCTTATAGGGCTTTTGGACGCGAATCTGTCGTTCATTAATTTACAGCTTTTCGAAGAACGCGGTGAAAGAACTTTCCACGTAGAAATCCCTTCATCCTTCAAAATATCCTGAAAATTTTTCCCTCGGTAAAGCTTGTGTTTTGAGTTCATTTTCAATGCAGTTCTTGAAGATGAATTTTAATGTAATGATGTTCTTTTAAATGTCTGAAATAATGTTTGAATTCATACGCCTGCCTATTCTTTTAAATTATGTTAAGATAGCATACATTAAAAAATAAACTGTGTGTATATTCGTATAAGCAAAGACCTCATTAAAGCTTTGTTTAATGCATTCTGTGTACATTTAAACTGCAAGTAGAATTATTTTATTTTCAAATTTTTAATGTTTAAACAACCTTCTATGTACTGCAAGGTGCAAAATCTTGCAAAGCGAAATAGCTTCTTTCGTTTGCCAAACAATCGGGTATATAATCGGTGATACAGCTGCAAACAATACATTTTTAGTAAATTTTAAAACTAGCAGCTATAAAAGTATGCTAACAAAAGAAGTTTTTTTTTTTTTTTTTTTTTTTTTTTTTTTTTTTTTTTGTCCTAAGGAGATTATGATAGGTAGAAACCTTTGAAAAGAGCTCAAAAAGTATGAAATGTTGTATGCTAAATATTAGTTTCAAGAATAAGCTCAGCAACAAAAGAAATTTAAGAAAAAAATTAAGAAGACTGGCAGACATTAATGACAGAGAGAGCAAAATACAGGTCCAGGGTTCTAGCCTTTCGCACGGCTATCGATCTAACCGTCTGGAGTTTGGTGCTGTTCTCTTTAGATCTAACGTGAATATGCGTTGCCACCCCTTAAAGTTTAGCCCAAGAGTTTAGATTAACCTTGTATATATGTTAATGAATTTGCATACTTCCTAGTAAACAACTCCTTGCTAAAAAATATATGGGAAGTGTAATTTTGTATCGAAATATATACACAAATATACTAACTTATCAAGTTTTCTTTTGATTTCTATAATTTCTCACGCTTTTCTTCTGTAATCTTATGCACTTGAAATGGCTCAGAAATTCTAAACTTTAAAAATTCGCTATTGGTATTTGAAAGGAGGGAATATAACAGTAAGTGTAAAATTGTTAGCAACAGCCAAAATTATCGTCTTCATTTTTTCAAGCTTTTTTCTTTCTTTTTTTTTATAAGAGAGCACATTATATTATTATTTTTTTTCCCAAATAATATTTTGAATTTTAACCTTTAATGCAAATACGCAGATGAAATTTTTTAATTTTTTACGGGTGGTAGGGGGGTTAAAGGTTGTACAACGACAAAAGAAACAGAAAAAAAGCAAGGGGAAAAAGTACAGGACATATAGGGAAAATGACCCACACGAAAGATAAGAAGAAGGTGACTGCTTTTTATCGCCCAGCAACCGCTCTTTTCTCCCCTAATTTGACCACCCTCTACAAAGATTCTGAATTCTTTCGACAGTGGGAAAAAATGGACGTCTTTTGCGCCTTGCATTTCGGGGGTATTTTCTTATAGCTCCAGGCAATCCGCGTCCAAATACCCCTTACACGAGTTTACCCAATTAAGGGCCCGGGGCTGTGATAGTAGCGGAGCCCCCCCCCCCACGCATGCACATTTTTCTTTTTCTTTAATATGAATGTTCGTCGTTAGATAAAATGTTATAATGATCATATTAGAATAAGATTCTCATTACCATTTATATGAACTCTGAAACTGTTTGCAAAAAATTAATTAAAAAAATATTAACAATAAAAGAATCTAACACACCAACCAAAGGAAAAGATACTGCATGAAAAACTTTAATGAATATATTTTACAGATTAAAAAAAAATTAAATTGGCTTCTTCCTAGCCTTTGCCGCGCTGAAAGTTTCAATTACATCTTTAAAAATCCAGTATGCTTGTTAAATCGTGCTCTGAGCATAGCAAAGCCAAACATTGCAGCTTATTCTGTTGCATTTTTATTCTTCAAAGAAATAGAATTCTCTCTAATTTGGAGTTTACCGATATCAAATTGCAAAGCCGAAAGAGCAGAGTTAAATAAATACGTAATGCAATAAACATATTTGGAAAAATTTCTTTTAACTCGTTTTTAAACATATGATCATAAATATGTATCGGTGATCAGAGCCTTACTATCAAATGATTATTTGATAAGGCTTTTCAGTCATTATTATCAAGGCAAATCCGGACTTTGCCCATTGTCCTCAATATCAAATGTTGTTCTGAAATATTCTTTTTATATCAAAATTTTATGAAAAATAAAACAAATTTTATAGCTCGGGGCCCCTGTTGGTCGTAATCGGGGCCCTGTTGGTCGTTTTTTTTCTAAGCTACAGCTTAGCAAATATTATGAAAATTGGATGACTTCAGATTTTGTGGCTTCAAAATCTACTTCTCCTTCATAAAATTCAAGAAAATTATTGACTGAGTCTTCATTTATTTGTTCGAGACCTAATTTAGTAATGAAATTGAAAATGCTGCATACTGAGTTATAAGCATTAATTCGTTTATACTTTCTGAATTTAATCTATCGACTATCACGAATAAAGTTTCAACTTTAAGTTTTGCAAATCCTTGAAGAGTTATATGGCTAGTTGTTTTGGATTCGAGAGTACCATTGGTAAATTTTTTTCTTCTCAGTCTTTTTCCCTGATCCTTAGGTTAAGTCGCTACATGTGGAGATAGCAATTGAGATCTTCTTTTTAACTCAAATTGATCTCTGAAGGTTGCAATATTTGCATTCCACCCGTTCAACAAGTTAACAGCTGTAAATAAATTCAAGACCTGGTTTTTTAAGATAAATGCTAACTTTATTCGTAGCATTTAAAATGTTAGGCGTCTCTGTTGCGCATTGTCTGTCAATGCAATGGAAGGTGAAAGAAGATTGATGCTGTTTGAAGCTAGTGTTTATTTACTCCAGTTTCTAGTATGTCTAGTTTTTCATGAAAATCTACGTCTTTTTTCTTTGCGTATAGTCTGTTTATTCAGGCAAAAATTTTGTCTCAATAGATTTTGAATTTTTTTCAGAGAATATGTTTAAGAAAGATACTCAATACCTTCAATCGTAAAAAGCCACCGTTTGATTGTAAAATTTACAATCAGGACACCCTAACTTTACTTTTACCTTCCATTAAAATAATTAAACCGCTCCATTTTTAGGTTCACATAAAATTAACGTTTCTTTTTTCTATTTACTGTGTTTTCTTGGCCCTATCTAGGGCCCCCCCTTTAACTGGGCTCTGGGTGCCCCAAAAAATAACAAAAAAAATTCTCCCATTTAACTTGTGAGTGTGACCACCCTAATCTTCCCCATATGCACTATGGACTGACATTAACAGTAAAGCTGTATGTCTCGTGCAACTTTCAGAAGAAACTCATAAGCACAAAAATGGCCTTCAAAAATGGGCCGAAGATTGACCCGTTTTCGGAAATATGGCGAAATCCCCCTACGTTTAGCATTTTTTTTCTGACAATTTCGTAACTCTTACAGGTTCATTCTCAATGTCAGTTCACAGTGCAACTTGTCAAGCGACATTCTAAAATTTTTTCAAATCTATAGCGGAATTCAATTTTTTAAAAAGCTGTTCAAAAGTTGCATAGTTTTCAAGTAAAACAGCCTTAAGAGTTGCATCGTTTCTTAAAAGAACAGCTTAAAAAGTACTGAAAAGTAATTTTCTATGATTTAAAAAAAAAGAGGTATAATTGTTTTCTCAATCCACCCCTCTTTATATGATAGCGCAAACATTTTTCTAATGCTCTCCGTAATGGAGAAAGTTAAAAAGCATGACAAATGCTTTTAGAATTGCTGGCTTCCAGCTAAAGCAGTGGAATCGGATACAATTAGGCCCAGCAGTCATTGTTCATGCTAATAATCCTGTTCTCAAACCATTTGCAACTGATCGTTATCATTCTCTCTACAAATCGCCAAAACAGTCGTCTGCCGTCACGCTACGAGTTCAGTTGCCATTCGATTCAAGTCATTTACTGACAAATATGTCGTTGTGGTAACGAGCATCTGAGCTCGAGAGAGCTTGGATTATGTCCAATGCGTGATAGTTAAAGTTTCTTCTTTTTAATTATTTACTTTTTTAATCCGCAAGTGCGTTTGTATATGCTCAGTTTCCTAATGAATATGATAAGACATTCGTTATATGTTATTATTAATATGTTCCGCGGTGATTGATTAAATACAGCAAATAATTACTCGTCATTAAGTCGTCATCGGTGATATGCCGTGGGCTGTTCTCATTAAAAAATAACTAATGATTCGCTCTTCAGTCTTGGATGGGAATGTAATTGATGTAATTGGAGACATGCATCTCCGTTTTGGTTATGCCAAGGAATGACTTTCTAAATTGCTAGGATCGGTAGCATAGGATTAATTAACGTTAATCAAGGAATAGATAGGATAAATCAATTTTACTTTGTTAAGTGTTAATAAAGGATATGAATCAGATTTTTTTTCTCCCCTTCATAAGATTTTTAAAACTTTTACCCGAAAAAAAAGCAACTAAAAAAATTTAGCGTCTAAGGGCCCACATTCACTTTTGGATTTATCTGCCAGTATGAGTCAGAAGGGATATTTTACTACTCGGTAAAATGGAAGGGGGGGGCGCCATAAATCTCTGATTTGCCAGCCCAAGGGGGCGTGGGAGTGATGCCCACAAAAATGGCTATACTACTTTATCATTGAATAATTTGATATATATACAGGGTGGGCGAAAAATCCTTGACACATTAGTAGTATAGTAGGGTCACCTAGGTCTCCAGATTTAACTCCGCTTGATTTTTTCTTATGGGGATATGTCAAGAACAAAGTCTTCGCTTCGAAAATGACCAACATTACACAGCTCAAGACACGGATCATCGAAATCATTGAGAATATTCCACAATCCATTTTGACAAGCACGTGGAATGAGATCGAGTATCGCCTAGATGTGACACGAGCTACGAAAGCTGCCCATATCGAAATTTGGTTACAAGAAACTCGTTCTGTAAGGGGGGTAACTATTAAAAAGTTTTTCTCGTGGCTTACGCAATAGACTGGCTCCGGTGGTGAAATATCACGTGACCCTGTGTGGTTGACGGGTGAAGTTCGAATTTTCATTCGCGGTAGTTGCTCTAGAAATCTGTTCTGAAATGTAAAAGTGTTTATGTTTTTCATATTTGTGCATACAAAGTTTTTCCTTCTAGGTACTATTATTTGTTAGAAAAAGATGTTATTTTATTGCATTTTCTACAATTTACATTTGAAAGCTGTGTTCATTTAAAACATTCATCTATTTTGTTGAAAATGCCTCAGATGTGCAACGTGTAATCGCGATAGTTGTTCTGGAAATCAGTTCGTATTCTGAAATGCACAGTGTTATGTTTTTAATCTTCGTACATACAAAGTTTGCCGTTCAGTGTATTATTATGCGTTAGAACAAGATGTTATTTTATTGTGTTTTCTGCAATATATCTTTGAAAGCTGTGTTCATTTAAAACATTCATCTACTTTGAAATTGCCTCGTATCTGCTATGTTTCTGAATGTCGGTCGAATTACAAAGGAAAATGAAATTATTCGTGTTGACAAAGTAATCTACAAAGGAAAGGCCAAAACTTTCCGAAAATGCTGCGCCTAGCATTTTTCGGAATACGAATACTCCCAAATATTTAACAAATAGTAGTAATAGTTGCAGACAACTGAACTCGAAGATCACCACTCTTTTCCGAAGAGAAATTAATTATCCTGTTTAGATGACATTTGTATTGCACTGAAGAAAATTTATAATTATCAGAAACAATGGGGTGCACATAAAGGATAACACTAAAGTAACTATTTGTTTTGTAAATTTTAGTGATAATCCGGCATATGTTAAAGATTCTATTGTTATTTTTGAATATTTGGTTTATAACATATTTATTAATAATGTTAAAGTGTCTAATGTTGATAAAATTTTTAAATGTAATTGTATTGATTCTACAAATATGTTAGAAAAAGTATATTTCCAAAAATTCAATTAAGAGCAAACTATTGAAATATTAACTGTGTTTTAATATCGGTCATAAATTTTGCTTGTCTTATAATTATCTGAATTTTAATCTGTCTAGTTATTTTGTTGATGACTGATTAAAAATAGAAAATACAAGAGGTATCATTACACCGATTAAAAAAAAAAAAAAAATTGGGAGGGGGGGGGGTCTGTTCTTATGCTTAAATTCTGATTCTGGAATTGGAAAACAGTTGAAAAACAGTTAAATTTTCAAAACAGTTGAAAAACAGTTAAATGATTGAAAAACAGTTAAATTTTCATTTTTAGTTCTTAAAGTTTGCTTTTGGCTGACTTACGTCGATAAGAATATTTTAATTTATTTCATAAACGAAAGATGGCAGCACTTTGATTAACCCGAAAGTAAATTGTATTATTATTTGTAACTCTGTAGTATTGCTTGTAGTTTTGTTTGTAATATTTTTATTTGTTTGTATTATTATTTGCTCATACGAACATAACAGAAATACGAAAAATATTCACTTTTAGACATTAATTTCTTAATATTTTACATTTATGTTGTTGTTTATCACAAATCTTGAATAAAAAGACTTTGATATCCAGCAAAAACTTCAATGATCATAATTTAGAGTGGAATTATAAAAGAAATATAAAAATCTGTGCCAAAAAATTGAAAGTTTTTGCCAAAAAATTGAAAAATTGCTTTAATTTCTACAAAAGCAAACTTTCATTTAAAAAAAAAAAGTATATTTTCCTTAGTTTTGGAGTAGGAGAAACTAAAATTTAACATGTAGAAGTCAGACCCAAAAATCGTGTTGACCGGTGTTATTTACATTACATAAAGCATATAAAAAAATGTTTTTTTTTAACAAACTAACATTTTAATATTATTTATATGCACTTTCAAGAAGGAATGGAATAACATTTAATTATCTCTGGAAAACGAGTGAAAGTGTTTTCATGATTATAACATTAATAGGCACACAAACAATATGCCTGTATTGTATGAATGTTTTCAAAATTTGCTAGTAATTAATTTTATAGTATCCTTCTAAAAGATTTTGAAAACATGTATTATAATGTTTACTCAAATAAAAGTTGGATTAATTTATTTGTACTTAAAAATAATTTATGCCCTACATTAAAAATAGATTCAGAGGTTCTTATTGCTGATACGCTCCTTAAATTTATTTATACTGTTATAAATTCATAAATTTATTGACAGTTGTTTATATTAATGCATTATTTATTTTACTCAGATAAAAGTTGGATTATTTCATTTTTATTTAAAAATAATTTATGTACTACATTAGAAATAGAGTCAGAGATTCTTACTGCTGAGACATAATTGCTGATATGCTCCTTAAATATGTACTGAAAACTTGATTTAAGAAAAAAGGTTTTATCTGATAAGGTTATATTTTATTTTTATCAAGTTTCTATGAATATTAGTACTAAAAGTGAAGAAAAAGGGATTGCCCTTTTTTACAGAATAAAAAAATGTATTTTCTATTAACCCTCTCGTCACCCTGAACCTCCTGTACTGGAGAAGTATGTTGGTGATCGCAAAACACGTTTGGTTGGTATAAATTTTTGTCACATATTATGGAGAATCTTGAAGAGCACCAACACTCCGTTGTATTGAATCAAAAAGGGCATCGAGCTCCGTAGAAAGTATTAAGATTTACCTGCGAATGCAGCGCAGTTAAAAAGATTTTTGTCAAATCGACATCGTAATCATTTCACTTCGAATACGAGCAAACTAAATCCGATTTCATAGGAATGAATGAATCATAACTGGTCACGAAGCACAACAAAATGAAGATTCACCCACGTGAAGGAGTGGGCCAACAAAATTTTGACCCATACTACTGTTGTGGTAAGAGACATCCATCCTTGCGCTCGTCGACTCTCCTTTGGTAACGAAAGGAGCACTGAAGCACACAACAAAAAAGATGAGATCACATATCACATTTTTAGACGTAATTATTTATTTGTTCAGAACATCAGATTCATTTGACAATTAAAAACTTGAAGAAAATACACATATAAAAACACGATAACCTGGGGAAGCACACTTCAAAAAATTATTATGGCGTGCATGGCATTTAGTGCCAACGTTCCGGTGTCAAAGGTTCCCCACTTAAAAAGTGAGGACCTCGCCACACAAGTACCAACTCTGAAACTGCCAAAAAAAGTGACCGTTAAACATATTCTTATAGAAAAGAGAGCCTCGATCTTTCTCGAACAATCCAGGCATTAGCAGGTGTTTTACGAGACGCTGCAATATGCTCCTTGCGCAGCAGGGCAAAACCGCAAGAGAACACATCTGCTTCAACTAGAGCAGAGACATATGCGAGCGAAGAGGAGTTATTATTATTATTCTTTTAGCAATATTTAGAGAGAAAACAATTGAATTTAGCATTTTTTTTCTTTCAGTGATATCAATATTATTAATTCATGTAGAAAGTATATGAGGCTCTTAACTAGATGCATAAATCGTGCCTAGATTGCAGTACTGGTCAATTTAGATCATTTTTTACAGTTTTCGCTTCATTGTTTCAGGAGAAAAATTAAGAAAATATTTAGGCTGCTTTTTTACCGTTTAAGTTTAGTTTTTTTCTTATTCCTCAACTTTTACCTAATTTGTGCATCCTTTTAAATTAATTTTAGCATAATAAAATGCTTCGAAAATACCGAAATTAATATTAGAAAAATCTAATATTAATCGAAATTAGAAAAAAAATATTTTTGCATGATTTATAATAGTATTTCAGATGCATTAAATGCTAGACAGATTTTTTTTTTCTCTGATTTTTCATAATTCGGCGGCGAGAGGGTTAATCTATTTTGCGTTCTTTCTTCCTACTTTCCTTCTTTTTTTTATGTATCAAATATTTAAGTTATTTTGTATTTATAGTAAATTTCAGCAAAAATATTTCTTTCTGAAAATGGGACAATCAACAAATTAAGTAATGCGGGGATATATTCAAGGATGTAGTGTGGGTATATATTCAAGTAATTGAAAAAGAAGTGTTCATTTGATTAGCGGGAATAGATAATCTTTATTCTTAAAAAAATATGAATGTTTTATCAAAGGTAAGTCTAAAAATAAATTGTTTTAAAGCATTATCTGAGTGTATATGTATTTCTCTCAGTAAGAGCTAGTGTATCAAAAGAGCAGATCCTCACTCTGTTAGAGTCACGTGACATCAAAAGTAGGCGTGACCACCGGAGCCTGTCTATTTCGTCAGCCACGGTTTCTCATATAGAAGGTCATTCCATGGATTTTTTGCCCTGTGGTGCCCTCTTTCGGTAGCAGTTCGAAATTTTCTGTTGATAAAAAAATTTAACATTCTATTAAAGAAGTGACTGCAAACTAAACTCTTTTATGGCAATTTCTATTTTATATATTATTTTCTGAAATGCGTCAAGGACTATTCCCCCACCCTGTATATATATATATATATATATATATATATATATATATATATATATATATATATATATATATATATATACCAGAATAATTTGATTAGTTATTTTCGAGAAATCTTACACAGTGGTGCCCCGGAGGACCACACAGACCCCACGGCTCGAGGGAACCCCCGAAGAGTTAGGGGCCCCAAAAGCTCTACAATAGTTAAATGTGGTTTTTAGGCACGCAAGCGTAATTTTCAAATATTGCATATTATAATATTTTATTCCCTCTAAATTTCTCTGTACGGGGCCCATTTTCAGTCTCTAGCCGAGGGCCCCCAAAGAAGCCAGACCGGACCTGCACTTGACGAACAGTGAAATCTAAAATCATAGTACTAAACGATAAACCGCAAAACGGAGAAATCCGCCCTTTTTTAACTGCAGGTCAAAGATTTATGGCGGTATCACCATACCCCACCTAATAAAACTGATCCATTCTGACAGATAAATGTAAAAGTGAATGTTGACTCTTATTCTGCTAAAACGTATAACCTAGTTGCATCTTAGTGCAAGAGAAGTATCGTAAATGTAGATAACCTGGCGAATTAATACAAAAGGAATGTATTATTCCTATTCCCATAGCTGAATAATGCACGAAATAAATGTTTTTAGAGTTGTGTCATTGTGATGCAATTCATCACATATTTTTAATTGGTTTTTTTAAACCTATTCTAAATAATACTCTGCCATTTTTGAACTCAAACTGCCATTTTTTAACGCCGACCTAACCGTTCGGAGTTTTCCGTGGTTTTTTTCGAAACTTAGCGTAAATACTGATTAGGACCCCTTAGAAAGACCCCCACGGAGGACACCCCACCCATAGTCCTAGATCCCTCGTGTAGATAATTGGCCTTAATCCCACAATACAAGCCTCGCTCATAGCTGCCGGCGCCCATGATCTCTATCTGTTATGCTATTTTAATTCCGTTGTTTTGTAAATTACTTTGGCTTTTAACCGTTAAAATAAATTTTTCCGTCGACATCATGTCGCGTTGATGCTTTTCTCTTTGTGTTTTCCCACGGGACTGCTGTAAATTTTCTTGCACTACAAGTTCTCCTAACTTATATATAACTTCTGTTGACGAGCCCACATTTAAAATATATTACTATTGCGTTATCTCTAACTGCCAACTTGTTTTTTTTTTCTTTCCTTCCAATCTGGCGATTTATTGACGACCGTTCTTTACTGCTCCTAACTCTATCGCCAAGTTGGCCTACTGTGTTTTCCTACATTTTTCTACGCTTACGTATCGCTTTGGATCTCGCCAGATAAGCCTCGCATGCATTTCGATTAGCTAGCTGCCACCGTTATAATTGCTATTATTTTTAAATAAACTACTCTAATCTTGACTGCATTTTTGTTCATTGTTTTGGAGTGCAACGAGCTCCGGTTGTTGTCTACGCAATGTGAAAAGTACAACGATCACCGATGTTTCTCAATACTTAAGTGTGTTTCAAGACCTGAATTGCGTTCGTCACCGCAGGACTTTTGAATTTTTGAATAGCTTTAAGAGCAAACCAATGATGCTAGACACTCGGCAGAGACGGCCCGAGGGGCGTGCGGGGGCCCCAGGCGAAACTCAAGAGCGGGGTCTCTTTTCTATCATGTCTTATGAGATAGCAATAAAATGCCACTGGAGCGGGGCCTCTATAAGCGCGGGGCCTTAGGCGATCGCCTACATTCGCACCCCTCTTGGGCCGGCCCTGCACTCGGAAAAACTAAATGGCCTTCAAAAATGGACCGAAGAGTGACCCGTTTAGAGAAATATAGCGAAATTCCGCATGCTTAGCGTTTTTTCCTGAGTATTTCTAACTCCTGTAGCTTCAACGTTTGTGCCATTTCCCAGTAAAACTTGTAAAAAAAATACTCCACATTTTTTAAGTCTGGCACAGTTAAATTTTTTAGAAAGCTGTTCAAAAGTTGCATTATTTTTAAGTAGAACAGCCTTAATGTTGACGATGTCGTTACATTGCTTACGGGTAACATTTCCTTCACTGTAAATCTTTCTAAGTCAAATGAGTAATATATAGACAGATAGATGGGTAGATAAATTAGCTCCTCCTCCCAAAAAATGCACATTGCTTTAGTGTAACATTTTGCTTTATTCTACTTTCTGTTACAGTCAAATAAGCTTTACTGAAAAATTAGACCCCTCTATAAAGAAGTTAATTAGTTTGGCTGTTTTAAATTACTTAGTTTCGTTGTGAGATAATGCAGAAACCAGGTTCGAATACACTTAGTTGCAATAAAATAAAAAGACGTTAAATACTGAAAAACTATTGTATTAAACATATACTATTGAAACATTATTATAACGGGCGGTGGTGGCTCAGCGAAAATAAAATGACGTCCTATATGGACAGTGGAATTAAGATGGAATGACTTAAAAATTACGCCAGCACAGAATTACACATTGGCGAGAACAAACACTTGGCTGAAATCAATAACGCCAATTCCAGAGCAACCCTAAAAGTTAATCCAATAAAATTAAAACGACGTAATCGCGAGCAAATAATTTTAAACACGCCAACACCAAGCCAATGGACGGGAATCCAAAATACGTTGATTTTGCAAACGGACGCAAATATAATCTATTTTTAGCACACCGGTCTGAAGAGACGAATAAGCAAGTAAGAATAGTGCATACGAGGAAAAGCAAATATACAGATTTAAAAACCGAAATAGCAGAAAAATGAAAAACAGAAGTGATTAAGAATTCTTGAATTTGGATAGATTACATTAAAGAAAGCCAAATTAAATGATTAATAAATTAGATATGTGATCTCCATCACATATATACTCCCCTCAACCAGGAAAAAAAAATTGAAGAATTTTTTTTAATTAGTTACAATTAATGTCCTTAAAAAATTAAATTAAATGCTCTGTTTGGCTGGCTTTAAGTTTGGCTCTGTTTGGCTGGCTTAATAAAGAAAAGCATAAACATATACAGACTAAATTATACAATTGAAAAAAAAAATACTGATGACCACCACCTAAAAATTGTTTACAGAGAAAAAAAAATTGTCATGACAAAAATAAAAATAATAAGTGCTAGCAATAAAAAATAAATGTCAACAAAATAAAGACGGAGCATTTAGCTCACAATACTAAGGGGCATTTTAGCACACCATTTCTTTCAAACAAGGGGCATTTTAGCAAACCCTTTTTTTTTTTTCAAATAAGGGGCATTTCAGCACACCCTTTTCTCTTTAATTGAGCATTTCAAGCTCATGTGCACATCAAAGATGTACTGCTAAGAATTGCAGTGACTGAGTACTCTAAATATGTTTTTTTTTAAACAAATTTACATGATCATGATGAAGCAGCGCTGCTCAGTAGTTACAACAATAAGGCCTTTTAAACATAAGAATGCATGCATGAAAAAAATCAATCAATAAAATTTGTGGCTATGTAAATTTACCATAATATGCCATTCAAAAATTGCTTTGATGGCTATTTCTCACAAGTTTTGTACCATGGTAACAACAAGTGGTAGCAACAATTTAAATTATCTGGCAACATATACATAGGAGGAGAAAAATAAACACATATTTAATACAAAATATACCCACACAAAATAACTGTGAGACATTTTTGTTTTGGAGAAAAAATGAATCTATGTACAATACAGTCTATGAATATCAATTTAATAACAATAAAATAGCAATGTGTAAAAATGACCTCCGAAATAGTGCAAGTGATGTTGAATTGTAACTATTGTTTATGTAATTTATTTTAATTTTCTAACATAAAGATAATACAATGTCAATCTATATTTTATTATCAATTACTATTTTATTAAATTTTAGTTGTTATTATTTTTTTTACCCTAAAAGCAAACATTACTACTAATTGTCAAGTTTTAAGAACATTCTTGAAGGAATGATATATTGACAGACACTGCATGAATTCCAAATACACAAGTGAAAACTGCTGGACCATCCAGGCAGTACCCACGAAAACCAGTCATACATCCAAGTCAGTGGGCCCTTACCAACAAGGAAACATACATACAACGCATGCATACGCAATATATCAACGTCAACTTAGTTACCAATTATTTGAAGACAAGAAAAATTTTTGTGAGAAGAACATAAGAATAGTTGATTTTAAAGTACTAAAAATGTAGGATTAAACTTGTTGTGAAATTATGTAAGTATAATCTTAATTATAGCTTAAAAAGAAATTGTGGCAATTGTGGTCATCCTGTATAAAAAATAAACTAAATTAATAATTTTTGAAGTTCAATATTAGAAAAATGTTGTGTCACTAACATATTAAAATTTTGAAAAGTGACAAAATTGGGAAAGAATAACACATAAAAATACAAATAAAAAACAAAAACAAAATGCAATTACAATACAATACAATATACCCTAAAATTTCACTTATTAAATGTCTTAAGTGTTAATCTGATCAATACATAAACATTTTATTAATAAAATATATGAAGAAACAACAGTTCACAAAAATCACTACAAATAAGCATATAACTAAGTAATCAGATTAATGTAAATACTCTGAAAATATATTTCAATTAATGTGGTATTTTATACACTGTGAATATTTGACAAAATAATATTGTATTAATTTACAAAAAGGCACATAAGAGTTTTAAATATATCATAGTATAGAAAAAAATAAAGAGATTTCAAAATAAGATGTTGTGTTTGTGTATGTGAACAAAAGAGAGACAAGACAAATACAGTGTGTAAAAAAAATGCAATGTACTACAGTACGTCATAGTGAAAATGTAACAAATATTCAAAAATTTTGTGTGTAACAAATTGTGAATAATGAACTCAGAATGAGCAGTACATTAGTGTGAACATGTTAGTGTGAACTATGTTTGTGTATGTAAACGTATAAGACATAAGCACAAGCGTGATGAAAAAAAAATCAAGTATGTGAAAAGGTTGAGGGTCAGCAAGTGTAAGCAATGTAAATAAAAACAACAACATGAAAAAAGCAAGTAAATGTGAAAAAGTATAATTGTGGACAAACACAAACTTCAAAGATCAGTGACTATTCAAGTATGAATCTTATTTGAAGTACAACAAACAATGTGTGATATAGTGTATTTGTGAAAAGAAAAAAGGTAATCGAATGAATACCACTATACTCTTCCAAAGAATGCATGTATTAAACAGAGGCATATCAAAGGCAGGAAAAAACAAAACAATAAAACAGTGTATCAAAAAAGTAAACTAATGTGAACTGTACAACCTATGGTAAACATGTAAAACCTGTATTAAAAAGGCCAAAAATAGAGTGAAATATAAAAATATAAATGTACACTTTTAAAAAAGAAGTGTTCAAAACAAATAATGTGTAAAAATCAGTCAACATGGTGACTGTGAATAATAGCATGTTCAAAGAAAAAAAAAATTGTGTAAACGTATATGACAAAAAAAGAAACAGTATATTGTGAGGTAAGAAAAAAACTGAAAGAATATGTATGCTGTGCCATGGACTTTAATATGCAAAATTGCAGTGTGTAAGAGTGTATAAAAACTGTGTGCCTTAGAAAGGCCTTGCCATGGACTTAATTAACGCAAGAGTGTAGTAAGACCTGTAATTGAAGACTGTCATGATTATCAAAATAAAAATCTGGAGTGACTCCACTCGACTTTCCGAACACTTACGATTAAGATCATTACCAAGCACTTAAATAAATTTTAATCGATGAATCATTCAAACATATATACCAAATTGAAACTCAATCGAATGCACCGTTTAAACGCTTGCGCACTTTCAAGAATTTCTCCCCATATGCCATTATGCCATAACATAAAAGAAAGATTTGTCGTAGCCCTTTAGGAGAACTATAAGTCCTATACACACCAAAATCAATACCGGTCTTAGGATGGTGGTTTATAACATGTATACCGAATTTGAGCTCAATCGAATGTATCGTTTAAACGCTAGCGCACTTTCAAGAAATTCCCCCCATAGGCCATAATGTAAAAGACATCTTTGTCGTAGCCCTGTAGAAAAACTATAAGTCCTATACACACCAAAATCAATACCGGTCTTGCAACGGTGGTTTATAATATGTATACTCAATTTGAGCTCAATCGAATCTACCGTTTAAACGCTAGCGCACTTTCAAGAAATTCCCCCCATAGGCCATAATGTAAAAGAAATCTTTGTCGTAGCCCTGTAGAAAAACTATAAGTCCTATACACACCAAAATCAATACCGGTCTTGCAACGGTGGTTTATAACATCGAGAGCTCAATCGAATCTACCGTTTAAACGCTAGCGCACTTTCAAGAAATTCCCCCCCATAGGCCATAATGTAAAAGAAATCTTTGTCGTAGCCCTGTAGAAAAACTATAAGTCCTATACACACCAAAATCAATACCGGTCTTGCGACGGTGGTTTATGACATATATATCCAATTTGAGCTCAATCGAATGCTCCGTTCAGGAGCTATCGTGTTCACTCACATACACACAAACACACATACACACACACACACACACACATACACACATACATACATACATCTCGTAAAAATAGCATAAATGGATTCAGAAGCCCTCAAAACGTGTAAAAACACCAAAATCTCGAAGTCGAATTTTTTCATGATTAGAATACTTTCCTTACATGGTACATGTTCGGAAAGTAAAAAGTAAAGAAAAAAAATAACGATGTACATGTACCTCATAGAGGCTGAAAAAATGAACATAAAAATGTAAAATGTAGCACGAGAAAAAATTCAAACACTATAAAGATCACTGGGAGGAATATTTCAGCAAATAAAAATTAAACAAATTAAAAGATATATACACAAAACATATAAAGTAATAAGTAAAACTGATATTCATCTTAAATCAAAAAAAGTGGAAAAGCTGGTCGAGAAGAATCCGAGAAACTAGAGCACCAGCCGTAGTTCTCAAGAGAACGTAATTATTATAATCAAGTTAGAAGTATGTCAACTACGAAAATTATGGCATAATATTTTGCAAAAAGGAATAAGTAATTGTAAGTAACACCATGTACTGAAACGTCAAATAATGATACATTTACTCTATTTAATACTTAAGAAATATGCACATTTTATAAAAAAAACTTAACTTTCATAATTTAATTATTAATGTATACATAAAAGTAATGAAGTAAATAATCATTTTTAGAAAACCCCAAAATTATGTAGAGATATTTTATATAGTATTATTTATTTTCAACAAATAAGGTGAAGTTTAAATGAAGTCAAGCAAATAGTCATTGTAAATTTTGTTTTTATTTAAGGAACTGTTTTACGGCCGATTCCCAATTATAATGAACTATTTAAAATAAAAAAAAATGTATCTGGCGGTGTATATTTCAGAATTTCTTTTAGCATGTTCGAATACTGGATAGAGCTTCAAATATTAAAAACAATACTGGCTGTAAAACATTAAAGTAAAACAAGAGGTATCGCAGACCCACACCCCCCCCAAAAAAAAGAAAAAGAAAGGTGTTCTTGCAATATGAATGAGGAGAGGGAAAGGCTTAGAAAAAACATTGGTTATCTCAAAATTCATTAACCCATTTATGCCTAGTGTCCCTTTTTTGGGACGGCATTTTCGCTATCAGTCGAAAACTATTTTTTTAGACTCTATTATTCATGAGTATTGAACCTCAACTCCACAAAATATTTCAGCACGACCCAATAAGATGTTGAACTTTCAATTTTTATGCATAATGATTTTAAAAGAAATCATCTCTTGTTCAAGTAGTTTATGTCAGAAATGTACATTACAAAATTTTTACAATATCGGTGCAGTGGCGGACTCTTTCAAGTACCAAGGAAGGGATGATATGATATCATATTAATTCTTAATAAAAATAATGAATATATTAATCATTTTATAATAGCTTGTTTAACAAATGCAATTAACGGAGTAACAACTGAATAATTAAGAAAGTAATAATTAACAGTATCATAGGCGCACCCACGGAGGGGGCTATGGGGAATAAAGCCCCCAAAGCGACCCGAAGATTTAGATCTGAAAAGCTTCGAACATTGTTACAAAATAATTAAAAAAATATTTTACGTTTTAAAAATTGTCTTTAAATGTTTAAAAAATTGTCTTAAAATACTTTTAAAAAGGACGTTAGTTTTTAAATATCTGCAGTTAGTGTGACACATGTACTACGAATATTTTACAATAGTGTTTAATACAGTAATTTTTTGGTTACAGAATGAAAATATCAGATAATTGTTTATGACTTTATAACATGGTAAGTTGATAGTGGGCTTGTGTTCTAAGGGCAATTGATACAGAAAATTTTGACGTTATAAAGGAGTAATAACTATAATCGAAGTCACTATAATCGAATTCAAAATGTTGTTTTTCAATAAAGTATTTGTAGCTCTAGCCCCCCCCCCTTAGACCAAAATCCACTGAACAGTATTAATAATTAATACACTTTAGTATGATAGAGTTTAAATAGCAATATATTTTTAAATGATGATTTTTTATCATTTTAAGTGGTTTCTAGTATAATACATTATGTACATAGATTGCTCATACACCTTTAAACAAGAGAACAGCAACGTTAAACGATCTGTATGTCCAAAATCCTCATTGCTTTCAATAGGATGACCAGCAACTCAATTTTCTTGCTAAAGAAGGGTGGTTTTTTCCCCCATATATTATTGTTTTCTAAACTACGATTTTGTGGACTAAAATGGCCGCTTCTAAAGTAGGTCTACATTTAATCGGATTTGCTGTGGTGAAAACGAAAACAGGTGGCGGGGGAGATGTACGCTACGAGCACCATATGTACGCTACAAGCACCCTTAGTGGGGTGTACGCTATGAGCACGTATGCTACAAGCACGACACCCTTTTTACAGACACTGCCGTTGGATGATTTTAGATTTTAGCGGCCTTTATCGAAATCGTTACCGTGGGTTGCTCTCTTCCTAAAAACGGGACATTGCAGGGGACATTTTCTAAAAACGGGACATTAGTGTCCCGAAGCTGTGCTTGGAGACAACGGGACAAGTCCACTTTCAAATCGGGACTGTCCCGTTCAAAACGGGACGTATGGTCACCTTAAACATGCTGGATATATACAAGCTGGATACTGTACACTTCCATTTGCTAAGCCACTAAAAATGCAGGAGCAGCAGATTCCTGAACGCTGACATCCGACGGTCTGAGATGATTCTATACGCTGTTTGCTCAGCCACCACCAAAAAAAAAATGCAAATTAAGAAACCTGGGTAGGCACCAATTTATGTAAAGAAGTTATTTGGTTAGGCTCTTTTAATTTAAATTATTAAATTGCGTTGTGACATGAATAAACCAGGTACGATATACACTTAGTTGCAATATAAAAAAGAGACGTTAAATACTTGAAACTATTTTATTAAACATATACTATTGAAACATTATTATAACGGGCGGTGGTGGCTCAGGGAAAATAAAATGACGTCCTATATGGACAGTGGAATTAAGATGGAATGACTTAAAAATTACGCCAGCACAGAATTACACATTAGTAGGGAAGAAAGGAGAGTTCACCTCAGGGGGTACCATGTTAAAAGTGGGGTACGCATGAGGTACCTGTGTTGAGCGGGGAAGGGGGGCGTGGTCGGACCGGATGTGGGGAGCCGATGCTAAGACCGGATGTTCAAAGGGTTGATAAGAATTTTTTTCCTTTTTTTCAAATAAGGGGACTTGTAATTTTTTTCAGATTGTGACACATTTTTCAAATAAGGGGACTTGGAAAAATTTTCAGACTGTGATGCATTCTCTCATGAAAAATAAGGGACTTTAACATTTAGTATCAAAATAAGGGACTTTGTTATATTTTAAATAAGCTATACTTTATGAATTAAACCTGAAATAAAAAATATTATTATAAAATGAGGACCCACCAGCCGCCCGGTAAAACTCGTCTACCGCCTCATTTCAAATAAAAATTCTTACTGTGCCTTTCCCCATCACGCTAGCCTCGCATGAATGGAGACAGGGCGTAGCACAGAGGATGCGTTGTTGTTTTTGTTTCTTTAAATAATAATTAACTATGTGGAGCAAAGAAATGAACAACATCCCCAGGAGGCCTACAAACAAAAGAAATCTCTCAAGAGTTTTATTTTTAAGTTAAATAATTTTACAACAAATGTTTTTTTAACGAAGAGTTTTAATTTTAAGTTAAATAATTTTACAACAAATATTTTTTTAATTAATTTTACAACAAATATTTTTTTACCAAGTTTTAATTTTAAGTTATATAATTTTACTACAAATATTTTTTTAATCAAATGTTTTTAATTTATCAAGAAAAAATTTTAATCAAATGTTTTTAATTTATCAAGAAAAAAAAAATTTAATCAAGTGTTTTAATTTTTTGTATACCGTATTTTTGTTAAGTAGCCGTTTAACATTAAAGTAGGATTTAGGATACCCATATATTTTCTACAAATTTCTTCTACGGTTAGGCAAGTAAGAAAATTATACCATAGAAAGATTTTACAAATAATGATATAGTTTTATATTCTATTGCGAGAAAAATCACTTTAGCCATATATCCCAAAAAACTCAAGTTTTTGTAGACGAAATGTATGAATACTCAAAGTATTTTCCGTGAATACGCGTTGAACCCCTTAGAAAGTCCTCCTACCAAGGCACCCCTCATCCTAGGCAGATACCCCCCGTGCAGGTTTGCCTTAAAACACAAACAAACAAAGTATTTATCTAAACATTTTTTCTTACCAACACATTTTTGATAAATCTTAGGCAGCGATTATACTAGTTTATATTTTCTATAGATCAATTAGAGAAAAAATTACATTTTTAGTAATCCTACAAAATATTCTTACTGTATATCACAAGTAGAGTAACTTGATTTATAGAATTTCAATACGATACGAGTTCGATTGTTTATGTGCAACACTCATTTTAGTTTGACTATGAAAGCATAATTTTATACATGAATCAACCTTTTTAGAGGTCTTTTATTGATGCACTTAGCATATTTTATAGAAAGGTGAGCATAACTAGCACAAACTTTTAGACTAGATAGTACTATTGTTAGAAAGTTGAACTATTGGAAATAAAAATTGAAGATCCGTTTTAGCACAATTGCATGCACAGTTTTATACTGCATGTACATAAATATCTTTCAATACTTAGATAGCTTAAATCGCAAATCATTACTTGAACTAAAAAATACAAGGTTTTTACTTACGTGAAGGGACATCGTTCTAAATCTTCTTAGGCCGAACTTCTTGCCCCAACATCTATACGGCTAGCAAGTCCGGAACATAGAGAAATGATTTAAAATACATTATCCCTAATTCCCGGTCCAACTAGCACATTTTCATTAATTTTTATCCTCATATGCTGAAAATAGACATAATATTTTGACACTAAAAACAAAACACATTTGAAGATATTAAACGCTTTAAAAGTAATTTTTTTCTTATAACAATTTACCAGATTCACAATACTATTTTATGTAGGATAAAGTTAGTTAGCAATCGAAAATTTAATCTTAATTAGAATTTACTGAAATACAGATACCATACAGACTTTATTTTCTATTAGGAGAAATCCCTCAAACCCCAGTTTTTGTATACAAACTGCATGAATACTTCTACCGATAATGCCTATTGCTATTAGTTACACTGGATTACCCACTTAAAATTTTGCAAAACACCAAAATACAGGAAAACATGCATTAACAATAACCAAAAAAAATCACACTTAAAAGTACAACACATCAAAAGTGCAACTATAAGAACCGCATAATTATTTTCAATTAGAATTACGGCATCAACTTATATGTAAGTAAAATAATAGAAAATATTACACTTACCCTGTACTTGTACACGCGAGAGGCGAAAATAATAATGATACTTAAATAATTCGCAAATAATACAGCACACAAATCGCACAGCATAAAAACAACCACGTGCACGCCATTTTGCAAACTCATTCGGCACATTGCTGATAACAGAAATTGAGAGAGATAAGAAAGTGCCTTGAGACCCTACAGAGTAGGTTAAATAACAGAGGCTCAGTTTGCCGATAAGATAAAACCAGGGAGGCTGTTAGGGGTATGCAATTGGGGACACGTGTTTCATTCTGCGTTCAAAAATGGGGACTTATGGATTAAGATCATGTTAGATTAAAGCCATTTCAATAAAAATCTATCCTTTTTGTAAACATGGGCATTATATCCTAAATTAAAATATCAAAGTTAAGCTACAACGATTAATATATTTTACGTAGTTTAGGAAACTAATGAATCATTAAATTAATTTCTGTGAAACAATTAGCAAAGAGCATTATACTAAAGCATTAAAGCAAATTATTTTTGTTAAGTTTTGATAAATAACAGTAATAAATTATAGGCATTGCAGATGAATGAGTATTCACGTATAAAATAGGTATTAAAATTATTGTCTAAAACAATTTTTAGAATAATAAACTAAAATTTTTATTTAATAAAGTCATAAACTAAAATTATTAATTAAAACTTGTTAATAAATTAAACATATCAAAATTTTTACACTCAATTTTTTATATACTTAAATTTTACATAGACATCCTTTTAATAAATTCATAAACTAAACTTATTGTTTAAAACAATTTTTACAATAATAAACTAAAATTTTTATTTAATAAAGTCATAAACTAAAATTATTAATGAAAACTTGTTAATAAATTAAACATATCAAAATTTTTACACTCAGTTTTTTTATATACTTAAATTTTACAAAGATATCCTTTTAATAAAGTCATAAACTGAAATTATTAATGAAAACCTGTTAATAAATTAAACTGATTACTCTAAAAGATAGCTAATCACAACATATATCGGAAAAAATATAAGCAATTATAATACCTGAAAAATACCGGACAACACTCTTGTTGCATGCGGACAAAACATCTGTTTGCACGGCTAAAGAATTCTTAGGTATCCGTTGCAGGAGACCTTACCTACGCCCAACCTACAAACTCTACAAATTTAACGGCAACTGGTTTTCTCTTATCAGGTATCACAGATCAGATAAGAGATAAGGAAGTGACATGCGCAGAAGACACGTGATAGTGACGTGTGCAAATCTGTGTTGATTTAATATCCGCTAGGTTCGTTGGCAGGATGTGCTATTTACATTGAGTGGCAACTCTCTGTAGCAGGCTAAGACAAGTTAGATGATGCAATATCTACTGGGTTGAGAAAGTTTTAAGGTAGAGGGCGCTTGGGTAATCACGTGATTTTTTAAAGAACCAGTAAAGACTTTTAGTTAGATAAAGTGGTCAGGTGTGTGTTGTGAGACTCCCTTTGCACTGCGTGCGCCTATACTTAAGACGTGTGTTTTAATTGATTTTTCGCCGAGTTTCAAAAATGTGTTTGCTTGAATACACTCCCGAGTTTTATACTCAAAGTGATGCGGATGTGTTGCTGCAAGAAATAATACAATTGCCTTTAGATGTAAAGCCTTTGCAAAGTAGTGAAAAGGAAATTTCCCCCGAGTTTTGTACTGAAAGTGATGTTGATGTGCTACAGCAAGAATTGTTTCAATTACCCCTGCAAAGTAGTGAAAAGAAAATTTCCTTGACTCGTAAAGTAATTACTTTTGCTGATGAAGGAATCAATTACAGTTTACCTGGAGCAACAGTCTCTGTTTACTCTTGGATACCCATTTTGCAAAAAATACGTGAAGATCTACAGAAAGTGACAAATTATGAATTTAATATGGTGCAAGTGAACTTTGGCTCTGAAGAACAACCTAAAATTGAAGACGGTAACTACGAAGATTTTAATCTAGACCTATCATCAGGTGTATGCATTCTAAGTTTCGGATCTAAACAAACTTTGGATTTTAAACCAGCGAACTGTAAAGCCACCACCATTAAACTAGAACATGGTTCAATGTGTAAGATATATCCCCCAACCAACAAACTTTTAACGCATGGTATTCCTTCTGAACTTAGTGTGGCAGACCCGCACATTAACCTAACGTTTGCCAAAATGTACATTTATGAGCCTTCCCCGAAAAGGGCAAAGTTGGACGATTGGACGGATAATCTTTACCACAGCTTATATGCTTCTGTAAATAGTACATGGCACTTGGAAAGACTTATCTACGTTTCACTTCACGATGAAAGAACTGACTTGAAGATTCATATTAGACAATTTATTCAGAATGCCCAATTAGACTATATACCAACCGGTCAGGGAGTCGTGATGAACCCTTCCACATGGATCGAATTTATTGTAAAACTATTAGATTTTAATATAGGTCATAGCAATAGCTCTTTTATTTGTAATAATCAATTATCTGTATTTAATGATGATGGAAAATGCATCTTACAACAAATTTACAAAACCGGAGATTCATTCACGTTAAATCCAATTTCCTTAACACTTTTAAATGATCAAGTAAAAAAACTTGGCGAAATGAGAAATGAAATATTGGAGTGTATTCTAAAAACGCTATATACAACGACCCTACCTCATTTAATTTTAAAATTAAAGCCGCAAAAATGTAACCGTGAACCCCATTGTAATTATGATGAGGCGAAACAACAATTAATGGATATAGTACATCAGGAAATTTTTAAAAACATAGGCCGGGTTCAGGATCATTCTTCGCAAAGGATACATGCCTGTTCGAATCGAACACATATTGATGAGCGAGAGGGTCTTATAAGTAGTAAAGCATGGTTTACGGTTGACATGCCGTATATTGCAAGAGAGATATGCAAGAACAAATGTACTTGTCATTATGACGGAGAATTTTTTTCAAACATTTTCATTGAAGACTATATGAAGTATCTTCAAATTGAGCTATTTAATACATTTTTTCAACCGTTTTCATATTTTGCTAATTCCAAGGATGACAGAACATGTGTAATTATGTGATGTTATTGGTGTATAACTAGTATTGCGATTGTAAAAAATATATTAAAACCATTGTGATTATGTAGAAAAGGTATGCTTGCTTCTACAACAGTAAGATTTTACTGACTTATGCATGATTAATTGTGGATTACACTTTGAAAAGTTATTATTTTCTTAATTGTGTAAATAGTTTGTGTAATTTAAAATATATTTTTGTAAATAAATAAGTTTAAATATGAAAACTTTTCTGTGTTTTCTTTATGTGTATGTGTGTGTTGATTACTTGCAAAATAACAATCTATGAAATTTTACTGCAGCAAAAAGTGGTAAAGTTAACATACCTGGTCAAGATTTAAGGTTCTCGTGTTGTGTTTTATACTTATCTTTTATACACTACAAGGTAAAAAGTTACAAATTTAACAAAATTTATTGAAGCATGTAGTATGGAAACATTAATCTACTACATAGAAATAAAATGTTCTGATTAAAATCATAAACTTAAGTGTAATAGGTAAATTGTGTTACATGGGAATTCACAAAGTACTATTTTTTTATACTGAACTTGGCTAAAAAAAAGTCAGCTTCCATAATTTTATAACTTAATCGATTTTACAGGTTTTTCAAATATAAAGTTAAGTGAGATAAAGAAACTTAGTATTTTTAAATAAAGATTTTTTTAGGTGTTCTTTAATGTAAAGATCTTACCACATTTTACCTAAAGTAACAGAATATTTTAAATCAGACACTATGTTTTTAAAACATCAGAGTATTAACTTAGCATATTTTTGTAATTTTTATTAAGTAATGGGCTTGAATATTTTTATAAGAAATATCAACTAAGTGCACATGTCACACATTTTACTGATTGAGATGGTTATGCTTATAAATTTTAAATAAACATGCTCTTACTTTTATACATGTTACTTTTTCAAACTAAGTATACTTTTGATTTGTATACGTTTATGAGTTCTCAAAAGTTATTAAATTATTTCTCGAAAGGAACTTAGCTATTAGAACTTTGTAAATTTTGTAGAAGTAGTATGCTTAGTGTTTTTGATAAAATGCATTTAAATTTGGTACAGAAATAATCAGTTATTTTAGCATAGATGTATAAACTTATCTTTATGTAAACCTTAACTAATTAAAAGAAATATAATTTATGTTTATACATCTATGCTAAAATAACTGATTATTTCTGTACCAAATTTAAATGCATTTTATCAAAAACGTTAAGCATACTACTTCTACAAAATTTACAAAGTTCTAATAGCTAAGTTCCTTTCGAGAAATAATTTAATAACTTTTGAGAACTCATAAACGTATACAAATCAAAAGTATACTTAGTTTGAACAAGTAACATGTATAAAAGTAAGAGCATGTTTATTTAAAATTTGTAAGCATAACCATCTCAATCAGTAAAATGTGTAACATGTGCACTTAGTTGATATTTCTTATAAAAATATTCAAGCCCATTACTTAATAAAAATTACAAAAATATGCTAAGTTAATACTCTGATGTTTTAAAAACATAGTGTCTGATTTAAAATATTCTGTTACTTTAGGTAAAATGTGGTAAGATCTTTACATTAAAGAACACCTAAAAAAATCTTTATTTAAAAATACTAAGTTTCTTTATCTCACTTAACTTTATATTTGAAAAACCTGTAAAATCGATTAAGTTATAAAATTATGGAAGCTGACTTTTTTTAGCCAAGTTCAGTATAAAAAATTAGTACTTTGTGAATTCTCATGTAACACAATTTACCTATTACACTTAAGTTTATGATTTTAATCAGAACATTTTATTTCTATGTAGTAGATTAATGTTTCCATACTACATGCTTCAATAAATTTTGTTAAATTTGTAACTTTTTACCTTGTAGTGTATAAAAGATAAGTATAAAACACAACACGAGAACCTTAAATCTTGACCAGGTATGTTAACTTTACCACTTTTTGCTGCAGTAAAATTTCATAGATTTTTATTTTGCAAGTAATCAACACACACATACACATAAAGAAAACACAGAAAAGTTTTCGTATTTAAACTTATTTATTTACAAAAATATATTTTAAATTACACAAACTATTTACACAATTAAGAAAATAATAACTTTTCAATGAGTATTCTATAACTAAGCACGCATAAGTCCGTAAAAACTTATTGCAGTAGAAAACTTACAGCTCTACATAATTATGCACAACAGATATACATCATGCGATAGCGCATTGGGCGTCATTTACATTAAAATAATCAGGAGCTTTTAATATATTTTTTACAATTGCAATACTAGTTATACACCAAAAACATCACATAATTACGCATGTTTTGTCATCCTTGGAATTAGCAAAATCTGAAAACGGTTGAGAAAATCTGATGTGTCCAACACATGACTTCCTTGCACGTCTATTAAATCAAAAATGTTTTCTGCACACTTCCTCTAAACTTATTTGTTTGAAAGAGATAAAATATCAATAACAGTAAAAATTAGCGATTTCTAGCAAAATATTTCGATATCGCCAAGCTGAGTTCAATTTGAAAGATTTCCTTCTGACACTTTATTTGGCGATATTTCACCAAAAGCCGACAAACTTGAGATAGTTTGCGAGATTTTGGGGGTAGCCAAAGTAGTCATTGACCACTGACTTTCAATGAATGGAATGCATCCATACACCTTAATGTATTTAAAGTCATTTGGCTCACCCTGTAAATAAATTCCCAGTCGATTGCTGTCAAAAAAGATATTGAAAACCGTTAGATATTATAATATAGTTCTAAATACAAAAGTTCAAAATTCTACGGGTTAAAGTTTTAGAGTTATACAAAATACGAAATAATTTTTGGCGCCAAATTTGGCGATATTTCGGCGAAACTCGTCAATGTCGACGACATTTGGCGAGATTTTAAGCATGGACCAACAATGACAGATTATCGCCAAATTTGGCGATATTTCGCGCAGACAAACATCTGGCGCCAATGAGAATCGCATGGCAACCAGCAAGTCGGCGAGATTTTGGGCATGTACCAAACAATGACTGTCTACAATTGTATTATATTGAAGATGTCCATAGACATTAAAGTACTCAAATTCTTTTTGGTGGTCCTGTAATTAAACTCTCCAGTAGATTGGAACCGAAAATCGAGATGCACAACTAGATGTTACAACAATCTTATATATGAAATTTCATAATAGTTTTTGAGATTTGAGAGTTAAATATGCACACACGTACACCAAAAGTTGCCAAGCTTGGCGACTTTTGGCATAGTTGTTGAGGGAGGCACGTGACCGTGGTCGGACCATTACCTAACTTATGTGGTAGGACGGTATTGTGCTTGAAATGGTTGAATGCCCCTAAAATTGCCATTGACCGTAATGTATTGGAAATCTTTTGAGTGTTCCTGTAGCAGAACTGTAAATGATAAAGACACTTTTTTTAATGGAGAAATTCATTTTCTAACTCTTAACAGCATATATCACTTTTGAGTCGTTTAAAATAGCCCAATACCTCTAAAAAACGCTTTGATGTATTTCGGCCCATAGAGCGTAATGTATTTCGAATCTTTTAGGCGGTTCTGTAGATAAACTATCCTGTCGAATGGAACCAAAAGGGGAGGTGCACAACTAGATGTTACAACAATCCTAAATATAAAGTTTCAACATTCTACGCCTAATAGTTTTTGAGTTAGGTGAGTTTAATGAATTTCGGCCCATAGAGCGTAATGTATTTCGAATCTTTTGGGCAGTCCTGTACATAAACTATACATTCGATTGCGACCAAAAGGGGAGGTGCACAACTAGATCATAGAACAATCCTAAATATCAAATCTCAACATTCTACGACCCATAGTTTTTGAGATATGCGAGTTACATACATACGTACGTCTACAGACGGCATGGAAAAACTGACCACAATAGACTCGCCTCTGGTCAAAATGAGTTGCAGACGCGTTAATATGATCGTGCATGCTAGCCTACGATGAGATGCATCGAAAAAATTCTTAAAATTAAATTTAGAGGTAGTCAAAATCGGTTTTTTTGTCGAAATTTGGCCCCCAAAATTTTTCGGGATCACATTACTTCCTTATATATACTACGTACAAGGAAGTAAAAATGTATTAAATAGCTCATTTTGAAGATACTTCATATAGTCTTCAATGAAAATGTTTGAAAAAAATTCTCCGTCATAATGACAAGTGCATTTTTTCTCGCATATCTCTCTTGCAATATACGGCATGTCAACCGTAAACCATGCTTTACTACTTATAAGACCCTCTCGCTCATCAATATGTGTTCTATTCGAACAGGCATGTATCCTTTGCGAAGAATGATCCTGAACCCGGCCTATGTTTTTAAAAATTTCCTGATGTACTATATCCATTAATTGTTGTTTCGCCTCATCATAATTACAATGGGGTTCACGGTTACATTTTTGCGGCTTTAATTTTAAAATTAAATGGGGTAGGGTCGTCGTATATAGCGTTTTTAAAATGCATTCCAATATTTCATTTCTCATTTTACAAAGTTTTAATACTTGATCATTTAAAAGTGTTAAGGAAATTGGATTTAACGTAAATGAATCTCCGGTTTTGTAAATTTGTTGTAAGATGCATTTTCCATCATCATTAAATACAGATAATTGATTATTACAAATAAAAGAGCTATTGCTATGACCTATATTAAAATCTAATAGTTTTACAATAAATTCGATCCATGTGGAAGGGTTCATCACGACTCCCTGACCGGTTGGTATATAGTCTAATTGGGCATTCTGAATAAATTGTCTAATATGGATCTTCAAGTCAGTTCTTTCATCGTGAAACGAAACGTAGATAAGTCTTTCCAAGTGCCATGTACTATTTACAGAAGCATATAAGGTATGGAAAAGATTATCCGTCCAATTGTCCAACTTTGCCCTTTTCGGGGAAGGCTCATAAATGTACATTTTGGCAAATGTAAGGTTAATGTGCGGGTCTGTCACATAAGGTTCAGAAGGAATACCATGCGTTAAAAGTTTGTTGGTTGGGGGATATATCTTACACATTGAACCATGTTCTAATTTAATGGTAGTGGTTTCACAGTTCGCTGGTTTAAAATCCAAAGTTCGTTTAGATCCAAAACTTAGAATGCATACACCTGATGATAGGTCCAGATTAAAATCTTCGTAGTTACCGTCTTCAATTTTAGGTTGTTCTTCAGAGCCAAAGTTCACTTGCACCATATTAAATTCATAATTTGTCACTTTCTGTAGATCTTCACGTATTTTTTGCAAAATGGGTATCCAAGAGTAAACAGAGACTGTTGCTCCAGGTAAACTGTAATTGATTCCTTCATCAGCAAAAGTAATTACTTTACGGGTCAAGGAAATTTTATTTTCACTACTTTGCAGGGGTAATTGAAACAATTCTTGCTGTAGCACATCAACATCACTTTCAGTACAAAACTCGGGGGAAATTTCCTTTTCAATACTTTGCAGAGGCTTTACATCTAAAGGCAATTGTATTATTTCTTGCAGCAACACATCAGCATCACTTTGAGTATAAAACTCGGGAGTGTATTCAATGTTAAAGTTATTTTCGATCGATTCAAGCAAAGACATTTTTGAAACTCGGCGAAAAATCAATTAAAACGCACGTCTTAAGTATAGGCGCACACAGTGTAAAGGGAATCTCGCAACACACACCTGACCACTTTATCTAACTAAAATGTCTCTATACTGGTTCTTTAAAAAATCATGCGATTACCCAAGCGCCCTCTACCTTCCTCAACCCTGTAGATATTGCATCATCTAACTTGTCTTAGCCTGTTCTGAGAGTTGCCACTCAATGTACATCCTGCCAACGAACCTAGCGGATATTAAATCAACACAGATTTGCACACGTCACTATCACGTGTCTTCTGCGCATGTCACTTCCTTATCTCTTATCTGATCTGTGATACCTGATAAGAGAAAACCAGTTGCCGTTAAATTTGTAGAGTTTGTAGGTTGGGCGTAGGTAAGGTCTCCTGCAACGGATACCTACGAATTCTTTAGCCGTGCAAACAGATGTTTTGTCCGCATGCAACAAGAGTGTTGTCCGGTATTTTTCAGGTATTATAATTGCTTATATTTTTTCCGATATATGTTGTGATTAGCTATCTTTTAGAGTAATCAGTTTAATTTATTAACAGGTTTTCACTAATAATTTCAGTTTATGACTTTATTAAAAGGATATCTTTGTAAAATTTAAGTATATAAAAAAAACGGAGTGTAAAAATTTTGATATGTTTAATTTATTAACAAGTTTTCATTAATAATTTTAGTTTATGACTTTATTAAATAAAAATTTTAGTTTATTATTGTAAAAATTGTTTTAAACAATAAGTTTAGTTTATGAATTTATTAAAAGGATGTCTATGTAAAATTTAAGTATATAAAAAATTGAGTGTAAAAATTTTGATATGTTTAATTTATTAACAAGTTTTAATTAATAATTTTAGTTTATGACTTTATTAAATAAAAATTTTAGTTTATTATTCTAAAAATTGTTTTAAACAATAATTTTAATACCTATTTTATACGTGAATACTCATTCATCTGCAATGCCTATAAATTAATACTGTTATTTATCAAAACTTAACAAAAATAATTTGCTTTAATGCTTTAGTATAATGCTCTTTGCTAATTTTTTCACAGAAATTAATTTAATGATTCATTAGTTTCCTAAACTACGTAAAATATATTAATCGTTGTAGCTTAACTTTGATATTTTAATTTAGGATATAATGCCCATGTTTACAAAAAGGATAGATTTTTATTGAAATGGCTTTAATCTAACATGATCTTAATCCATAAGTCCCCATTTTTGAACGCAGAATGAAACACGTGTCCCCAATTGCATACCCCTAACAGCCTCCCTGGTTTTATCTTATCGGCAAACTGAGCCTCTGTTATTTAACCTACTCTGTTGGGTCTCAAGGCACTTTCTTATCTCTCTCAATTTCTGTTATCAGCAATGTGCCGAATGAGTTTGCAAAATGGCGTGCACGTGGTTGTTTTTATGCTGTGCGATTTGTGTGCTGTATTATTTGCGAATTATTTAAGTATCATTATTATTTTCGCCTCTCGCGTGTACAAGTACAGGGTAAGTGTAATATTTTCTATTATTTTACTTACATATAAGTTGATGCCGTAATTCTAATTGAAAATAATTATGCGGTTCTTATAGTTGCACTTTTGATGTGTTGTACTTTTAAGTGTGATTTTTTTTGGTTATTGTTAATGCATGTTTTCCTGTATTTTGGTGTTTTGCAAAATTTTAAGTGGGTAATCCAGTGTAACTAATAGCAATAGGCATTATCGGTAGAAGTATTCATGCAGTTTGTATACAAAAACTGGGGTTTGAGGGATTTCTCCTAATAGAAAATAAAGTCTGTATGGTATCTGTATTTCAGTAAATTCTAATTAAGATTAAATTTTCGATTGCTAACTAACTTTATCCTACATAAAATAGTATTGTGAATCTGGTAAATTGTTATAAGAAAAAAATTACTTTTAAAGCGTTTAATATCTTCAAATGTGTTTTGTTTTTAGTGTCAAAATATTATGTCTATTTTCAGCATATGAGGATAAAAATTAATGAAAATGTGCTAGTTGGACCGGGAATTAGGGATAATGTATTTTAAATCATTTCTCTATGTTCCGGACTTGCTAGCCGTATAGATGTTGGGGCAAGAAGTTCGGCCTAAGAAGATTTAGAACGATGTCCCTTCACGTAAGTAAAAACCTTGTATTTTTTAGTTCAAGTAATGATTTGCGATTTAAACTATCTAAGTATTGAAAGATATTTATGTACATGCAGTATAAAACTGTGCATGCAATTGTGCTAAAACGGATCTTCAATTTTTATTTCCAATAGTTCAACTTTCTAACAATAGTACTATCTAGTCTAAAAGTTTGTGCTAGTTATGCTCACCTTTCTATAAAATATGCTAAGTGCATCAATAAAAGACCTCTAAAAAGGTTGATTCATGTATAAAATTATGCTTTCATAGTCAAACTAAAATGAGTGTTGCACATAAACAATCGAACTCGTATCGTATTGAAATTCTATAAATCAAGTTACTCTACTTGTGATATACAGTAAGAATATTTTGTAGGATTACTAAAAATGTAATTTTTTCTCTAATTGATCTATAGAAAATATAAACTAGTATAATCGCTGCCTAAGATTTATCAAAAATGTGTTGGTAAGAAAAAATGTTTAGATAAATACTTTGTCTGTTTGTGTTTTAAGGCAAACCTGCACGGGGGGTATCTGCCTAGGATGAGGGGTGCCTTGGTAGGAGGACTTTCTAAGGGGTTCAACGCGTATTCACGGATAAATACTTTGAGTATTCATACATTTCGTCTACAAAAACTTGAGTTTTTTGGGATATATGGCTAAAGTGATTTTTCTCGCAATAGAATATAAAACTATATCATTATTTGTAAAATCTTTCTATGGTATAATTTTCTTACTTGCCTAACCGTAGAAGAAATTTGTAGAAAATACATGGGTATCCTAAATCCTACTTTAATGTTAAACGGCTACTTAACAAAAATACTGTATACAAAAAATAAAACACTTGATTAAATTTTTTTTTCTTGATAAATTAAAAACATTTGATTAAAATTTTTTCTTGATAAATTAAAAACATTTGATTAAAAAAATATTTGTAGTAAAATTATATAACTTAAAATTAAAACTTGGTAAAAAAATATTTGTTGTAAAATTAATTTAAAAAATATTTGTTGTAAAATTATTTAACTTAAAATTAAAACTCTTCGTTAAAAAAACATTTGTTGTAAAATTATTTAACTTAAAAATAAAACTCTTGAGAGATTTCTTTTGTTTGTAGGCCTCCTGGGGATGTTGTTCATTTCTTTGCTCCACATAGTTAATTATTATTTAAAGAAACAAAAACAACAACGCATCCTCTGTGCTACGCCCTGTCTCCATTCATGCGAGGCTAGCGTGATGGGGAAAGGCACAGTAAGAATTTTTATTTGAAATGAGGCGGTAGACGAGTTCTACCGGGCGGCTGGTGGGTCCTCATTTTATAATAATATTTTTTATTTCAGGTTTAATTCATAAAGTATAGCTTATTTAAAATATAACAAAGTCCCTTATTTTGATACTAAATGTTAAAGTCCCTTATTTTTCATGAGAGAATGCATCACAGTCTGAAAATTTTTCCAAGTCCCCTTATTTGAAAAATGTGTCACAATCTGAAAAAAATTACAAGTCCCCTTATTTGAAAAAAAGGAAAAAAATTCTTATCAACCCTTTGAACATCCGGTCTTAGCATCCGCTCCCCACATCCGGCCCGACCACGCCCCCCTTCCCCGCTCAACACAGGTACCTCATGCGTACCCCACTTTTAACATGGTACCCCCTGAGGTGAACTCTCCTTTCTTCCCTACTCACATTGGCGAGAACAATCACTTGGCTGAAATCAATAACGCCAATTCCAGAGCAACCCTAAAAGTTAATCCAATAAAATTAAAACGACGTAATCGCGAGCAAATAATTTTAAAGACGTCGGAAGGGCAACAAATAATAAACACGCCAACACCAAGAGAATGGAGGGGAATCCAAAGTACGTTGATTTTGCAAACGGACGCAAATATAATCTATTTTTAGCACACCGGTGAAGAGACGAATAAACATGTAAGAATAGTGCATACGGGGAAAAGCAAATATACAGATTTAAAAACCGAAATAGCAGAAAAATGAAAAACAGAAGTGATTTAGAATTCTTGAATTTGGATAGATTACATTAAAGAAAGCCAAATTAAATGATTAATAAATTAGATATGTGATCTCCATCACACCCTCCCCCTCCCCCGCAAAAAAAATGAATTTAAAAAAAACTGTAACCGCCACTGTTCGCTTTCTGCAAATTTCTTTAATGTCTATGACAGGGACCGTAAGTTTTAATCTTCAAATGCCAGATTTTTTACAATTAGAGTAAAAAATTTCTTCTGACTCATAAGAAAAAAAAATCTGATGTGTCCAACACATGACTTCCTTGCACGTCCATTAGATCAAAAATATTTTCGACGCACTTCTTCTAAATTTATTTCTTTGTAAGAGATAAAATATCAATAATAGTAAGGTTTAGCGATTTCCAGCCAAATAGTTCGATATCGCCAAGCTGAGTTCAATTTGAAAGATTTCCTTCTGACACTTTATTTGGCGATATTTCACCAAAAGCCGACAAACTTGAGATAGTCTGCGAGATTTTGGGGATAGCCAAAGTAGTCATTGACCACAGACTTTCAATGAATTGAATGCATCCATACACCTCAATGTATTCAAAGTCATTTGGCTCACCCTGTAAATAAATTCTCAGTCGATTGCTGTCAAAAAAGATATTGAAAACAGTTAGATATTACAATAGTTCTAAATACAAAAGTTAAAAAATCTACGGGTTAGTTTTAGAGTTATACAAATACGAAATAATTTTTAGCGCCAAATTTGGCGATATTTCGGCGAAACTCGTCAATATCGACGACATTTGGCGAGATTTTAAGCATGAACCAAACAATGACAGATTATCGCCAAATTTGGCGATATTTTTCCAAAACTCGCCAAGAACGATGACAAATGGCGATACTTTGGGCATGGACCAAATGACTGACTATCGCCAAATTTGGCGATATTTCGCCAAAACTCGCCAAGGTCGAGGACAGACGGCGAGATTTTGGGCATGTACCAAACAATGACTATCTACAGTAGTATAATATTGAAGATGTCCATAGACATTAAAGTACTGAAATTCTTTCCAGTGTTCCTGTAAATTTGGTAGATTGGAACCAAAAATCGAGATGCACAACTAGATGTTACAACATTCTTATATATGAAATTTCATAATAGTTTTTGAGATTTGAGAGTTAAATATGCACACACGTACACCAAAAGTCGCCAAGCTTGGCGACTTTTGGCATAGTTCTTGAGGGAGGCACGTGACCGTGGTCGGACCATTACCTAACTTATGTGGTAGGACGGTATTGTGCTTGAAATGGATGAATGCCCCTAAAATTGCCATTGACCGTAATGTATTGGAAATCTTTTGAGTGTTCCTGTAGCAGAACTATAAATGATAAAGACACTTTTTTTAATGGAGAAATTCATTTTCTAACTCTTTACAGCATATATCACTTCTGAGTCGTTTGAAATAGCCCAATACCTCTAAAAAACGCTTTGATGAATTTCGGCCCTTAGAGCGTAATGTATTTCGAATCTTTTGGGCGGTCCTGTAGATAAACTATTCAGTCGAATGGAACCGAAAGGGGAGGTGCACAACAAGATGTTACAACAATCCTAAATATAAAGTTTCAACATTGTACACCTAACAGTTTTTGAGATATGCGAGTTTAATGAATTTCGGCCCATTGAGCGTAATGTATTTCGAATGTTTTGGGCAGTCCTGTAGATAAACTATCCAGTCGAATGGAACCAAAAGGGGAGGTGCACTACTAGATGTTACAACTATCCAAAATATGAAGTTTCGACATTCTACGCCTAATAGCTTTTGAGTTAGGCGAGTTTAATGAATTTCGGCCCATAGAGCGTAATGTATTTCGAATCTTTTGGGCGGTCCTGTACATAAACTATCCATTCGATTGCCACCAAAAGGGGAGGTGCACAACTAGATCATAGAACAATCCTAAATATCAAATCTCAACATTTTACGACCAATAGTTTTTGAGATATGCGAGTTACATACATACGTACGTACGTACGTACGTACATACGTACGTACAGACGGCATGGAAAAACTGGCCACAGTAGACTCGCCGCTGGTCAAAATGAGTTGCAGACGCGTTAATATGATCGTGCATGCTAGCCTACGATGAGATGCATCGAAAAAAATTTTTTAATTAAATTTAGAGGTAGTCAAAAGCGGTTTTTTTGTCGAAATTTGGCCCCCAAAATTTTTCGGGATCACATTACTTCCTTATACTACGTACAAGGAAGTAAAAACACTGTTTTTAGACTTGGTATACAAATTGAAACAAACTAATAGCACCATGGTCTCAAAAAATTCCAGATGGTTCTTCATAAGCTGCTTTACACACAAGCAAAAAAGCTGTGCTTTTTGTGAAATTTTCAGAAAAATTTCTTAAGCATGGATCTGAGCTGCAAGATTTTTCAAAGAGTGACACGTTTTGCGAAAAATTTCTGATATTTAAGAATTTTTTCTAAAAGTTTTGAAACTGATACAGGTTTATGTTTATTTCAGTGTGTGGTACAGCTTGTAAAGAGACAGTTTCAAAATTTTGAAGTGCCTGACATAATTAGTTTATTTATACTTATGTACCAAAATTACACGATTTTTTTCGAACTACACTATTAAAAAAACAGACAATAAAAAATTAGTTTTTATAGTTTAATGAAAAAAATACACTGTTCGTTGCCAATTATCTGAGTTTTAGTTGTTAAAGTCTTTCCTTGATAAAATTCTATGATACTAAACTCACATCAGTTTTGATCACAGTGATAGGAAATTTCCACAAAATAGCTTGATGAATGATACGGGTACAAAAATTTGCTGCAAAAGATTACAAAAATGTATCTAGATTACAAAATAAAAATTTTTACTTGATTGAAAGTATGAGTTTATAATTAAAGAATTGTCGTGAAATTTTAGAGAGTTGCAATTTTTATTGTAGTTGACCTCTACATTTTCCCTACTTTATTATGTAGTATGTAATTTGATAAAGTGCATACGTATTATCCCGGTGGTCCGCCAAGACGAGCGATTTTTTGCCAAGATCAATGCCGGGCACGTGAAATTATTAATGTCTTTGAATAGATTGGCAACAGTTTGGCAACTCATTTGAGAAAAAAATAGTTTGGCGGGAATGACCGCCGGGATAATACTTAAGTACCTTTGATAATTTACTCCACTCCACATCTTTTTCGCTGCACATGGAGGCTTACAGTACGCTGTTTGATCTAATGAAATGTTTTTAGATTATCATCTGTGACAAAGGTCTTCTTGCAGGGACGTAGCCAGTGAGTGGACCGAGGGGGCCTGAGACCCTCCCAAAATTTTGGATTTTTGTTAATTGCTTATAAATAAAATTAAGTGTTTTGTGAAAATTCCTAACCTTTTATACCTTTTGGAGGACCCACCATGGTCGAGTGGACAGGACACTGAACATGGTAGACGGCTGAAGTGTGAAGGTCCCGCGTTCGAGCAGATCGCGCGGCTGTCGATCTAATGGTGAGGAGTTTTCTCCAGGTGTAACGTGAATACGCGTTAGAATCCTTTAAAAAGTCCCCCGTAGGCAGATGCCCCTGGTGTAGACTTGCCACAACACAGAACTCAAAGCCACGTTTTGATTCCTTCCCTGAAAATATTTTTTTCTGGCCACATGCCTACTCTTGTGTAATCTCCATGCAATAGAGCATTTTGTTCAACCGACAACCATGCAATAGAGCATTTTGTTCAATCAACGAAATTCTGTGAAGCATCTCAATACAGCGGCACAAAATCGAGCGTTGTATCCGTATGCCAACTGCAGATGTTGAAGGCATTCTCTTTTTTCTTTTGTTTTATTTAGTTCCATTTTAAAATCATGAAAAGTCATAGCACGATTGCTCTCTCTCGCATACGCTACAATTTTGTTTTTTCTTTCAAAAGTTGTTAACTAAATTCCAGTTGTCGTCAGAATGTGCCATTTTCGAACGAAAAAAGTGCTAAAATTTACATATCTAACCATTTAACTTTTTTCCTGTTTTTGTTCCTGCTCTTCTCGCCTGCCTTGTCATAAAGTTGTTCTTTTAAGAAATCTTTCAAGTTTTACACAATGTTTTGAAAAATCCAACTATGGCAAAGTTCGGGAAAATTTAGTATCTCTCTCTACAAGTTGTAATGTGCCCAGTTAGAAACAGTGAGCCTGTAAGTGTTACGGAACACTCAGAAAAAAATCTTCAACGTACGGAATTTTGCAATATGTCTCTAAACGAGTGACTCGTCGACTCTCTTTTGAAGGCAGTTTTTGTGTTGAAGAATTTTTTCTGAAAATTACATGTGATACTTAAGTTGGCTGTATATAATCGGATACTGCAATGAGTGAAGAAGCATTTTTTCCCGAATTATTCATTTTTTTAGACTGTTCAACATCATTGGTTTGTTTTTTAAAGCTGTTCAAATTTTCTGTGATCGCTTTTCAAAAGAAACAACCTTAACATCATCGGCTAATTTTTGAAGCTGTTCAAAATTCCTGTGACGCCTAACGCTTTCTTAAAAGAACAGGCTTTAAAATTTTAGAATTTTGCATGTAGAATTTCGTTCATTTCAAGCAAGACTGGCATGCAATACGTGTAATGTTCAGCTCTTCTAGACAAATAAAAACTCAAAAAATACATGAAAAGGGCATTTTTTTTATATTAAAAAAGATGATTTATATAATTATGGGTTGCAAAATATACGATCAAAATATTGCAAAATAAGATTCTAAACATTTACTGATTTACATATTTAAAAATTACAGTACATCTTTTCTTCCCCATCTCGAACTAACTTTCACCCATATAAAAAAAAATTCATGAAACGTTATCTTGTCTGCCAACAATTATAGTTCATTAGCGAGTGAAATTACTTCATATATTTTTCTTCCGAGGGTAATTAAGATTGTCTGGTTAGATGATTTTCTTGCCCATAATAGCATGATGCTGTTGAAGGAGCAAAAAAAAAAAAAAAACAGAAATTGGTTTCGGCTCCGGCATGCTGGATCCACCCAGATTCACGTCAACAGATGGAGAGAGTATGTAATGGGAGTGGCGTATATACATAACGAGAAGAGCATGTCTGCCAGACTGCTCATTAGTTCTTATCAAATCTTGAGTGGCTGCTTTGTTATTTTAAAATAATTATTGTTGACCATATGCATCCTCATGCAATTGTCGGCCCCCACCCCCTTCTCTGTTCGTGTGGGTTTTACATCGACTATTAGATTGTTTAATAGAGTGGTGTTTTCGAAAATGGGCCCTTTTTACTCTAGCCCAATAATCTTTCCTCTGGCATTTAAATGATGAAGCCCCGAAAAAAAAAAAAATTTTTGTTAATTCAACAAAGTTTTTTAGTAGGCTCTACTTCAAAGAAATATTTGTGCTCAATCAACAAAATTTTTGTTAATTCAACGAAATATTTGTTAATTTAACAAAAATTTGGTTAAAACCAACAAAACTTTTCGGTTGAAATAGCGGCAACCAAATTTTTGTTGAATGTATGGGCGTCGGCAGAATATTTTACAGGGGGAGGGGGGGACAAAGATTACTTCAACACATGGTTACCATGTTGGAAAAAACAAAAAAGCAAGGGAAAAAATGGCACACACAAATCCAGCGAGGGGCATGTGACCATTCCCCTGGATGTGGAAAATATTGTAAAATTCCGTATGTTATCCCCTTAGTGTTTTGTAACTCCTGTAAATTCCTTGTTTGAAACAGTTCACAGTAATACTTGTAAAGAGCATGGTCAGAAAATGCAGACGCAAGACGTGCACGGATACATTTGAAGGTCTTGCAATTTTGCGGTGATTCCGAGGTTTTGTGTATATTTTTTTAATTGGATAGTTATTCAGAACAAAAATGCTTTTAAGCCAATATAGCACAAGCGCATACATGTGCACAAGTTCATATACGCAGTAAGTACTCTGTTATCTCGGCTATTATGATTTTGCAGATAGTTTTGGATAGATGTGAGCGGTTAGTTTATATTTTTATATGTCTATGGCAAAGACACGTTCTAAATTTTTCCGAGTCTCTAGTGCAATTAAATTCCTTGAAAAGCTGTCCGAAAGTTGCTCGATTGCCAAAAAATAGCCTTGAACTCTAGAAAAAAAATTTCGATGCTTCCTCACCTCACCCATGCACTATCCGCTTGGATTAACACTGAACTTACATGTCTCATGCGACTTTCAGGGGGGGGGGGAATCTTAATACAAAAAGATTTCTTAAAAGAACAACTTTAATGCACTATTACATCATGCACTATCTTAATCAAATTCCTAAATGAAAGTTTTCTGTAAAGCTTAGGGCGTTCCTTCCCCTAGCAGATGACAACCGGCTCCACTTCGTAATTAGTTGAAGAAATTTCTAACCGCAGAAGCCACTCACGAAGAAGGCTATTTTCTGTTGTTTTCCGCAAATTATTATAGTGACTGGAATCCGTAATTCGCAGTGTCAGAGAAAAAAATAGGAACATAATTGTCTAACCTTTATTTTTATACGAAGATAAAAGCATAGGCGCACCCACGGATAGAGAGATATAGGGGCCAAGGCCGTAGCCAGGAAAATTTTTCGGGGGGGGGTTTCAAGTTTTATGTTTTAATATGGTACTTTTTTCAGCACACTGAAATTAAAATTAAGCAAAGTATGATGAGAGAGAACCAATGTGGAGAAGCATTGAGACGAATGTGAGCTTTTGCTCCGATCATACTGCATTCTAATTATGGGAAATGTAAATACTGTGTAAAATTTTGTAAATAAAGCAGCCGTACATAGTGTACTTAGGGAACATTTTTGCTACCACCTTCACAAATTCCTACTACTATGATACATTAAACACTGTTTATTTAAAGAATTATTTGATGAGAATGAGAAATTCTGCTTGCAAGTGCCACGGAAATTGCATTTCCTTTTGGCCATACTCAGAAGACAGGTATGCATATAACGTACAGAGAAAAGAGTAGCATATTTAAGTGAAATTTATCACTTTGCGATCCTCAGAGAAACACAAGTAAAAAATTACATGCGGTTTGAATGAACTGAAGTGCAATAATCGTAATTGGCGATACAAGGGATAATTTTTTTCTACGAACAGTAAGTTATGTGACTGAAAATTTCGGGGGGGGGGGGTTGAACCCCCAAAACCCCCCCTTGGCTGCGGCCTTGATAGGGGCTAAAACTCCCCCGCCCGCCTAAAAAAAAAAAAAAAAAAAAAAAGTGTATGCGTGTAATCTTTACTCGCGATTGAAGTAAAACTTCTTTGACGTTTACAACACATATCACTGGAATGATTAAACTTAAAATAAATATCATATTATAATTTAATTATATTTATTATTCATGTACTTCACAAAGATTATATAAATGTTATATTCATATTATTCATTGGAAATAGGTACTTGAATGTCATCGTAATTTTTATGTATGAAATTATAGGTTTGTGGTAATTATAATGTGAAACATAAATTTAACTCTCTAAATTTGCTAATTTTCTTGAAAATACAGCATCTATCGTTGTACCGAAACGCGATGTTGATTGAAGTCGAGAAGTATTCATAGTTAGATCAAATTTTTCTTTTAAAAAATCAACTAACGACTGAGATTCATAAGAGCGAAAATTAACATTAAAATCTCCAGTAAGAATCATCGGTAATTCATGATAATTACTTAGAATCCAGGAAGTGTCCATGTTGTAGTATTATTCTTTAACTGTTTTCGTATACCATTCTTCCGTCTGGAGGTTGGGGGGGGGGGGGGGGAGGATGTCCGTAGTCTAGTATTATACTTTAACTGTGTTCTTTAATTGATGTTTTCCTCTGTTTGTGGGGTTCGAATGCAGGTAGTGTAATTTTTGTTGTATTTTTCTGTCACAGTGTTCTTAAGCGGTGATTTCGTCTGCTGGTAGGTTTCGAATTATTATTCTGTATCCATGTTTTTAAACTGCAGGTTCTGTCCATTGTTTGGGATTGATTGCAGCCAGGGTCCGTTTCTTACGTACTAACATTTCTTAAAATACATCTTTTGGGCAAAATAATAACAGACACGACATACATAATATTTAAGAGTTTAATGGCCTAACGGCCAATGCAACTGGCATTTGACAAATAATAATATCACTTCACTTCGAAACTATTGCCTATATTCACTACGAAATAGTATTATAAGACAATTATGTAATTAAAACACATCTGAAACCAGTAATTACTATATATCACGCTCATAAGTCTATGTATTTAATTTTTTGAAGTTTTGATAATTTAACGATCTCCATTTACTTCTCCTCGATGGAAATATAAACAACCTGAGATGCGCAGTTACCCAGTGTGCGTAGCGCCATCTGTTTGCAACAACGGCTATATCCAACTTTTTAAGAGAAGTGTCCCCTCCTATAAATTTACCTTCGTGGGATCGAAGTATGATCCTCCGACAGTGTTCTTAAACGAAAATTTCCCTCTGCTGTTTAGGTACATTTGCAACCACTGTCCCTTTAATTGTGGTGTTCCATCTCCTTGTTCTTAAATCGTTGTTCTGTCTTGAAGTTGGGTTAGAATCCAGGAAAAGTGTTCTTAAACTGACGTTTCCAACTACTTTTCCGGTTCGACTGCAGACAGGTTCCATTTCTTTGTGCTTTTCCAAAACCTTGTATATTATTCATCTAAAAATAGGATTATCGACAACCTCCTGTGAGGTTGGGATTACATGTAAAATATTATGTTGGATGTACCTTCAAAACGCTTATTGATATATAAATAAAGATTGATGTCTCAAAGAAATGGCGAGAAATTGCCGTTTCTTTCCCTAACAGGTTCCCCGTATTTTTACACGATAAATGTTAAAGCGTATCAAGAGTTAGTCAAAATACTAACCCAGCTTCTAGTAAGCGGGAGCCAAATATTAATCACTGCACCAAGTCGTTTATTTTAAAACGCGTTTGGCATTTGTATGTTCATCAAATACCACCACGGCAGTAATAATTCTATGTCTGAAAATAAGTACTAGCCACAATCTAACGATACACAATCAAGAAAATGAACGTTAGACCTCTTAAAAACAATTTAATTCAAAAGTTATTTCCCAACGGAAATCTTCTCAAACTCCTCAGAGAATATAGAATTTTACAACTAGTTGCCATCGGCAAAACGAGATATTTAAATACATATTTTGTGGATAATGTTGCCATCTCAAGAAAAACTAAATAATGATAGTAATGATAATACATTTTCAACAATGAAGTCCGCGAAAGGAACGAGCGGTCGAAAATGCAGGATTTTCCGTGGTTTTTCTTTTTCAGGTGCACTTGCCGTGGTTTATATGACATATACGTCACTTCCTTTACTGAGCGTTACTTCCGTCAGAAAAAAAAAAAAAAAAAAATCTGAGTTACTCTCTAGTCGTGACTAAAGAAGTTTTACTTCAAAAATAGAGAATTGTTACTGAATAAATTAAAATATTTGATTTTAAAAACTTCTCTAATTTATTTCTAAAATATATTTTATACATAAAAAAAATGTTTTTAAATAAACACTTACAGATAGTCCATGACATTGTTACAAAATCGTAATATTGTTTTCCCGCATTAATGTGTGTTGCTGAAAAGAGAGTTGTACAGGCACTGCTGCAAGTGAAATGAGTTAGGGCCGACGTCCAGTTAAGTGCGTTTCAGTACGCTATAATGGGAACCCAATGTATTTTTCAGAATCTTGAAGACGCACTGCGGAGAAAAGTGCCCCCACTGAGCGGTGGGCGTGCTTTTGTGGCTTCACGCGTTATCCTTTGGCGGTGGTCATTAAAAGTCAATAAATTCTTCGACCCTGCTCTGTATCCCCCCTTGTACAATGCCTTGACCATTAAAAAAAAAAAACCCCGCTGCGTCCGGAAAAAGACGCAACTGGACGGCGGCCTTTATGTGACCGCGTGAACTTGGCGATAAACTTGACGATCGCTTTGGCAACTTTGGCGTCAAAAAGAAAGTTCTCGAAAGTAGTGGCATTTTGGCAGTATACCACTTAGCAGAGTTGGGCAGTATCGCAAATACATGTATTTGAAATAATATTTTCAGAATACTTTTGTATTTTCACAAGAAAAAGCAAAGTATTTTTAAAATACATTTTAAAATACATTTTCAATGTATTTTTTATTTTCAAAATACGGAAAATTCATTTTTCATTCTGAAGTTAAATTAACTTGGTTAACCAAATTAGCTTGGTTTGGGAAAATCAAAGAAAAATAATAGAATTGTTGTCATTAATTTATTTTTTTTTTATACATGAATTTTTCCTGGAATAAATTGCATCTTAACTGGCATGTAAGCAAAACTGTGACAAGTATTTATTGGACGATATTTTTTAGTGATAATGAATGAAATTGAATTATAAAATTGAATATATTTCTAAATAATTCAATTTTATAATTCAACTAGCTGAAGTACCCGTTCTTCGCACGGGAATGAATGGACTTTTTGACATTAATATTTGTTGTGATTACTATTTATTGTAATAAAGAGATATAGCAAAATGGATATCGCGTTATATTGTGTTCAATAATCATGCATACTGAATTTCAAGGCAATCGTTTTTATGGTGCAGAAGGCGATGCGGCGTAGCGCAATCTAGTGGCGAGTTTTAGCAAAACGGATGCGGCGAAAATATTCTTCGCATTCAGATATCCATGCATACGAATTTTCATGACGATCGGCTGAATAGTCCAGAAGTTCATGTGTTGACGCGACATCTAGTGTCAAGTTATAGGAAAATGGATCGTGCCAAAATCTTCCCCGTGTTCAAATATCTATGTAAACCTATTTCCATAGCGATCATTCGCACAGTCAAGAAGTGATACACTGCATGGCCATCTAGTGGTTAATTAAAGTAATGATTTGCTACAGAGCCGTCATGTGGCGAGTTATAGCAAAATGGATAACGCCAAAATATTCTCATTGTTCAAATAGCTATGTGTACTGATTTTCATAGCCACCGTTTGAATGGTCAAAAATATGGCTTGCTGCGGCGTCATCTAGTGGCGAGTTAAAATAATAATGCATTGCAGTGCCATCTAATGGTGAGTAACACCAAAAGGAACACAGTTAGAATATATTCTTCGTGCTCAAATGTGTAAGTATAAAAAATTTTATGCCGATCGATCGAACGGTATAGAAGTTGATGCGTTGCAGCGCTATTTAGCGGTAAGTTACAGCAAATGGATAGTGAAAAATATTTTCCGTGTTCTAATATCCGCGTGTACCAAATTTCATCGAAATTGGTTGGACGATATTCGCATAGCAAACGGCTAAACGGAATAGAATTCGACGTTCTGCTGCGCCACCTAGTGGCAAGTTAGAGGAAAACGGATAGCATAAAAACCTTCTCCATGATAAAAGACTTAGGTGAACCAAATTTCATGGTGATCGGTGAAACGGTGCTGAGTTTTTCAACCTCCTACACACATACCAACATTCATTTTTATCTATAACCAATCTTATTATATATACCAGTCTCAAGTAAAATCCAGTTTCAAATCTAAGCCTCGCCAAACTGCCAACATACGCCATTTCGCAAGAGTTTTTTCAGGGAATCATTCGAAGCATTGACTTAGCAGCAATCAAAATGGGAAATGGTTCGACCGCCAGGCATTTTTTTTTGAAAAGTGCAATCCCTTAATACAGCCTCATTTTTTAAATTATCAACTATAACATGTTTTATTCATCGTTACCTCGATGTACTAAATGCGAAGATTTCAATTTTCTGAAATTTGGCGGATTTCCCCAAAGTTAAATCTATGTACTCAATTGGCGAGAATTCTGAAGCTACATCGCTTGAAATGCCCTAATAACTGCATTATTTCTGAACGGATAGATAAAATTTAATGCTGTATTCTAAGAAAACCTATACACTTGTTTTCAAAAATGCTATTCCCTTAACCCTTTGAGGCGCAACCCTTTCCCAATGCTGGAAAAAGGGCAGCCGTTGCCATCGCTCGACTTAACTACCACCAAGATGGCGGACGATCGAAACGTTCATCGCGTGCCACAGATCTAGAGACCCTTTTTTGACGACAGCCGGCTGTGCGCGAGCACAGCCGGCTGTGCTCGCGCACGAATATAAACTAACAAAAAAAAATCATTATTATTCTTTTATTTTTATTTTGAGAATTTAAAACATTTTTTTCGGCAAAATCGCCACACATGGCAACCACGATCCTCATTTCACACTTTTTTCACTACAGGGGTTACAGTTACGGAAAGGTTTTTGCGTGGAGGACATAAAAAATCTCTTAAATTCCGGGAACGGGTGGACTTTCAAAGTTTAAAAGTGGACTATCATTTATTCTATATTATTTTACATATCTGTGCAAAATTTCAGGCTGATAGGTCCATTTTTGTGGATTTGTATACGAATCAAATCCACAAACAAACAAACAAACAAACAAACAGAATTTCATTTTTATTTATAAGGATTCCATTCATTATCACCAAAAAAATATCGTCCAATAAATACTTGTCACAGTTTTGCTTACATGCCATTTAAGATGCAATTTATTCCAGGAAAAATTCATGTATTAAAAAAATAAATAAAAATAGTTACTATTACATTTGTTTGTTCATGTTCATCTTAAAATACATTGGAATAAAATAAACTAGAAATTTCTGTAGAAAATTTTACTTATTTTTAATTGAAGTATTTTGGCCGATTTGTGGACTGTATGTAAATTACTACAACTATTAAAGTATAAACGAAATTTATTAACCACATTTTTAACAATATTACGCTCTGAAATGAGACGTTGATTAATTACACCGAATTGTGCCGAAATTACATTTTTTTCTTGCCGTTGTTTTTTCTGCCGCTTGGTTGCCGTTGTGGCAACCAGTGTTGCCACAACGGCATTATGAATTAACAATTATAACCTCATAATTGATCGTTGCTAGGCGTCAACATTCCGCCCGCCTTTGAAATCCCAAATGATTTCAAAAGGTTTTATAAACATAACAAATTTCTAGGTTATACATAAATATTACACAATGTACATCGAAATAATTAAAATATAGTTGCAATAAACAATGGACAATGGACAGAATTTATGCACACATTTATACATACTAACTATATTTGTAAGAAATTTCAGCTTTCTTGTGATGGTAATACACATATGCTGGAAATACTTCCTTTAAAAATTCTGCGTGTTCACGAGAGTTTTCACGAGAGTTTTCACGAGAACAACTCGTATTTTATCATCTGGGAACCAATATGCAAATTCTTTAAGTGAAAATATTCCATAATTATATTAGTTAATTTATGATCTCTTGGCAGTAAAATGGGGGTGTTTTTGATCAATTGATAGGTCTGAGTTGTTAAGACGTCCTCCTACGCGAATTAGACCATTACTATCAAGAAATATATTTAAGTTACTTACACGACTGTCTTTTAAGTTCTCATTTTTGATTAAAGCATTTAGTTCTTTTGGAAATGAAGTTAGCTGTACAGTTTTTATCAAATAATTTTTGGCATTTTCAAATTCATTCTTAGAGGACCAGTTGTTTTCTCCTTAGTTTTACAGTTGGACATAAACCTGAAAATAAAACTAAGAATTCGAATTAGTTTGATATAATTGTTACTTAGGCTAAGTATTTGGTCAATAAAACCTGTATTTGATGTAAGAACAAGGTTAGTGTTGGAGTCTTTTTTTAGTTCAGTCAAATAAAGTTCTTTATCTGCTTTGTCAAGGTTCTTATCTGTCCACTCAGAACTGTTTATTTCATCATTCAATGCAAGTTGTGGTCCAGTCCACCACAAATCAAAGGCTTTCAGTTCATGAGGATCTGCACCACGGGACAAAATGTCAGCTGGGTTGTTTCCAGATGAAACGTGTTTCCATTTATAGTTTTCTGTCAGAGTTTGGATTTTTGAAACTCTATTTCCTATAAAGGTTTTAAGATGATGAGGCTGTGAATTAATCCAAGCTAATGCAATAGAAGAATCAGAGAATAGCTCTACACTTTTAATGTCCAACTTCAAAGATGCAATAACTTTGGTTACTAGCTGTGACAGTAACAAGCAGGAACACAGTTCTAGACGAGGAATCGATATTGATTTTAAAGGGGCCACTCTAGATTTGCTAGCAAGCAGCTTGGAGTGACAGGATCCTGATTGAGTATAGAACTGCAGGTAAACCACAGCACCGAATGCAACACTAGAGGAATCACAAAATCCACGTAGCGTAATTATTGCTTCTTCTGATCCCAAGACATATCTATTGATTTTTATAGTTTCAATTTCTTTCAGTGGGGTTACGAAATGATGCCATTTATCAGTGAGGGGTTTTCGAAGTGATTCATCCCAATTGACTTTCTCTAACCAAAGATGTTGAAGGAATATTTTTGCTCGACAAATGATAAGTTCAAGTAAACCGAATGGATCGTATATTTTTGCAATCGTAGACAAAACTTCTCGTTTAGTGTAAGCGGTTTGATATTTCACTGAGACCTTAAAATTAAATTGATCTTCCTTTGAGTTCCAAATCGTACCCAATGCTTTAGTAGCAGGTTCTCGATTTTCATGGAAAGAATGTTCGTTGGATACTTGCTCAAGACCAAGTATTTGATTGCAATTGGATTTCCATTTGTGGAGGGTCATACTACATGATTGAAACATTTTAATTAGCTGGTCTTTAAGAATTTTTGCAGTTGTAATATCAGAGCAGCCGATTACTATGTCATTCATGTATAAATCTGATTGAACAACTTCTGAGGCCAGTGGGAAAGAGAATAATTCATCCATGGCCAACTTTTTTATGACTCGAGTGCAAGAAATGGGGCACTTTTTGTTCCATAGGTAACAGTGTTTAGTCGATACACAAGAACATTTTGATTTTTTTCATTTTTCCACAAGATTCTCAATAAGTCCCTTTGACTAGGTTCAATTAGAATCTGCCTGAACATTTTTTCAATATCAGCAGTTAAAACTACTCTATGTTTCCTAAATCGCATCATAATGTCGAATATATCTTCTTTGACTTCACCAGAAAGTAAAACATCATTCAAACTTTTTCCAGACGTTGTAGGTGCGGAATCACTAAAAACTATTCTAATTTAGTAGAAGATCTTTCTGGCCTGTAAACTCCATGATGTGGTAAGTAGTACTCAGCAGAAATCGAGGTTGGGTTGTCTAATTTTTCCATGTGGTTAAGTGCTTCGTATTCATTAAGAAATTCGCAATAAAGCCGATGCATATCAGGGTTTTTACTCAATCTTCTAAGTGTTTGATGTAGTCGTTTTTCTGCTAAGATTCGAGAATTACCCAACGTATTTAATTCTTCTTCTTTGATTGGCATCTGGACGATGTATCTTCCTGTTTCGTCTCGTCTATGTGTGGTCTTAAAATGATCTTCACAAAATTCTTCTTCTTTGCTTAGCGGTCGATCCGATGAAACTTCTTCAACTTCCCAAAATTTACGGATACAATCTTCGATATTTTCAGATTGCGAAATTAGCCCACAATATTGTTTAGCGGACTTGGTTAAAATTTATCCAGTAGCAATAAAGCCAAACACAGAATTTCTAAGCACTAAATTATTAGAAATATATTGTTGTTCATCCTTTATTATTTGGAAGAATAATTCAGCACCAATGATCACATCAATCTTATTTGGTTTGAAAAAATGAGGATCGGCTAATGTGTAACTTATCGGAATATTTATATTTTTCATGTCAAGCATAGATGACGGTACAAAATCTGTAATTTTGCTTACAAGAAGCAACTAGATTTCTGAAGTAAAAGACGAATCTTTATTACTAATGAGTGCACTCGTCTTCCATTTGATATTTGTAGCGTTTCCACTTAAACCATTAACAGCTACATTTACTTTTTGCTTAATCAATCCCAGTTCCATAGCCATTTCTGTAGTTATAAAATGCGACATTGATCCATTATCAAGGATAGCTCTACAACACATATATCTATTTCGAAAAGGAGACCAAACCCAAAAAAGTGCTGTTGAAAGCAAAACAGATTTACTGGATGCTTCTAAAATCGAAGAAAACGAACGCACAATTTCCTTTTGGCAGCTATTTTTTATTTCATCCGAAGGTGACGGAATTTGTGAACGAGAAACATCGTCAGTTGGTTGCAAATTTGAAGCATTCCGAGATGAACTTTCAGCTGGTTTCAGGCTTGGCGCGTTATCTTTTCTAGGGAAATTGTGTTGAGTTGGCGAAGGATTATTTTCAGAACGACATAAGAGGTAATTGTGCCTTCCTTGACAGGAACGATAACAGTATTTGGACGGACATGAAGAAAGTTTGTGTGAATGATTTAAGCAATTAATGCAAAGATTATTCTTTTTGGCGACATTAAATCGATGTGAAGGAGACATTTTGAAAAAGTAGGGCACTGGTATAACTTGTGAGAATTTTTACATAAAACACCCAAATTATTTTCGGGCTTCAACATAAAAGCATTCGCCTTATTTTGATTAGAAAATTTAACTTTCATGGAATGAAATTGTACGCCCTGCAAATTTTCTAATATCTGTGAACGATTTTCAAGGAATTCTAAAAATTTATTTCATTCAGGCAATTCAGTTGAAGTTAAACTCATTTCATATTGTTTACGAGATTCCTTGTCTAACTTTTGGATTATAACATTTATTAATAACTGGTAGACCAGATCATTTGCTTCTAACTTCATTAACTTTAATCCTCTTAAACTTTTATTTATAACTTCAACCAAATTTCTAAGACCCTTAGCAGATTCAAGGTTCAATTTTTCTATCTTCAAAATGTTTAGAATATGAGTGTTAACAATTAATCTTTTGTTTTCAAATCTGTTTATCAAAACTTGCATTAATGAAGAAAATGTATCCTCAGGGGTTTCTATGCTTCTGACATCACCTTTTAAACAGGAACGTAAATAAAATAACTTCTGAGTATCTGTTAGCGATGAGTGGTTTGTGATTAAACTATCAAATTGAGCTTTAAAACTATTCCATTGCTCAATATTACCATAGAAGTCTGGTAAGCTTACATCGGGTAATTTAACGTTGGAATTAGAACAGTTTTCTAATTTACTAGATGCGACATTTACATTTGAGATAGACTGTAATAACTTTTGTAAGCTTACCTTTACTTCCTCGAGAATGTCTTCTAATTTTTCAAATTCTGATTCCATCTCTGGTAAATCGTTCGTATCAATAATTTCATAATAATCCAGTTTCAGTTCTTCTAATTTACAACTTATGTCTGAAACACAGTCAATTTTGCTTTGCAGAATAAATTTATCTGCACCAGACGACTTTTCCTTTTTGTTTGAAGCTTCGTTATTCGCGATTTATAATTTCCTTTCCGATAGTTTAACGTTTTTAATTTTTCGGATAAACTTTTTCCTTCCGAATTCGCCACAGCAGCGAAAAGCGATAGTCAACTAATAGAATTCTACATGCAAGCCGATTTCTTTCTCCGGTTCTGGTAGGACCAATGTTTTGGCCGATTTGTGGACTGTATTTAAATTACTACAACTATTAAAGTATAAACGAAATTTATTAACCACATTTTTAACAATATTACGCTCCGAAATGAGACGTTGGTTAATTACACCTAATTGCGCCGAAATTACATTTTTTTCTTAAAACCAGTGTTGCCACAACGGCATTATAAATTAACAATTATAACGTCATAATTGATCGTTGCTAGGCGTCAACATGAAGTTTTAGACGTATTTTGTATTTTGTGTGTATTTTGAAAATACATGTATTTTGTATTTTGTGTTTTTTAAATTTAGAAAATATTTTGTAATTTGTAATTTTTTGTGTTTGAATAAATGTAATTGGTATTTTGTATCGAAAATACATTTTTTATGTATTTTGCCCAACTCTGCCACTTAGGAAAGAAGTCACGAGAAAAATCGAGAAATATGACGCCACTACCTGCTTGGAAATTAGTATAAATATCTCTCAGCGGGATTATTTCGCCCTGTGAGTTAGTTGAAACAGACTGTGGATGTAGCGAGACAGTGGCGCACACAAGGAAGGGGGGGGGGGGGGTCCAGGGGGTCTGGACCCCACCACCCAAAGGAGTTATGTCAATGCTGTTTTTGACACTTTATTATGTTATAAGACTTTTTCCAATTACTTTTTAGCAGTTAAGACGAGTAAATAAAAACATAATTCAAAACCATACAAGTGTACTGAAGTTCGGGACGACTTTATAGAAGTTAGTCACAAGAAAAAGGAAAGTTTCACCCTTTTTCAGATCACAGCTGTATGGGTTGGACCCCCCACCAACAGAAAATCCTGTGTGCGTTTCTGGAGAGAGTAGAAGTATATATGATTGACAATGAGATTTCAATAGTGTTATTGTTGTGATAGTTACAAGATTTGCATTGCATGTGTTACTGAATTTTTTCTTTTTTTTGGGGGGAAGGGTTAGAAATTAATGCTTCGATTCGTCGAATACTGTATTATATTCACTTTTAGATCTTGTTGGACTACTTTAATGTGCACTACACCCACTTTGTGATTTTCGTAATAATGCTTAGTTGAACTGAGTCAAAACGCCACTAAAGAGATGCCCGCCGTTTTCTATAGAGAAAACTGCTTTTACAAATTCGCAGGTTTTGCAACGGACTGTTGAATATTTTCAAATGATTATTATTCTGAAAACATTCATCCAATAACTTTACGAAGCAAAATTTCCCTATTGGGTCATTCCATGTCAAGTGATCCAATGATTTTTATCTTGCCATTTTCAATTGTTTTCATTTTAAGTATACATAAAGTGCTATGAAAGAAAGTCTAAAATCTATGTTCATTTTTTTCTCGCTTTATTTTGGTATAAAAAGAACTTAAAAATCCAAAAAATTTCAAATGTATATTTACTATGTTGCACATAAATCTTTATAAATTAACGTGGAATTAAAATATTTAAAAAATAAAAGTATCATTTTATTCAGGAAATCACAAACGTGTAACACGGTAGCATTACTTTAAATTTTTAAATTTCATAAAAAAATTTATATGAGTAAAATTTTTTTTTAAATTGTACTAATTCCCCACTGTTTTTATAAACTCTCTGCAAATTTTCAACGTAGGATCTGAATGAGATCATGGAGAAAAAAATACTACATAGTACATATGCGGCATATAGCAAAAAAAAAAAAAAAAAAAAAGGTCACAGCGTAGCATATAATAGTGCATGCAAGACTAAAAGGTGTACCATTCATTTTAAACGATGTTTTAAATTCAATTGAGCTCAAATTGGGTACGTAAATTATAGGTCATGTCACATGATCTTCCTAGATTTTGTACAGTTGATAGCTTGTTCAAAGGGTTGCAAAAAAGAAATTCTTTTGCATTACGGCCTATGGACGTAAATCATTTAAAGCATTTTAGTGTCTAAATAGTGCATTTGAATAAGTTTAAATTGGATATGTATATTATAGGTCACCATCATACAGCCTGTATAAATTTTGATGCATGTAGAGCTTATAGTTTATTTACAGAGCACCACAAAATAATTCTTATACATTATGGCCTCTCATATTTTTGTAACGATTTTGATTTTCTCCATGAAGTTAAATATTAATTGAAAATAAAAATGTGATTGGCATCAAATTGTAATAAGGCTTATTTATCGTCTGTAGCATTAAAAATATTCTTTGCTATAAAATGTCGCTGAAAAATAAAAAATGAATCGAAGGCTATATTTTTGCGTTATCCGAAGAGAAATACTCTTATTCAGTTACTAAAAAGACATGTCAAAATCACGGTTTTAATATTTCTACACGTAAAATAAGTGACATAATTAATATGAAAGGAAAGAAACGTCAAAGTTTATATTTCACTAGGGAAAAGGCAAAAAAATGCATACCTAACAAAGGTACGTACACCCCTTATTAAATCCAAAGTCGCGTCTTATGTTTTAAAGGAAAATCCAACTACCCAAAGAACTATCACAAAATCTTTAAATGTCTCAGTAGTAACTGTGAACAAAATTATAAAATCCGATTTAAAGTTATTCAAAGCAACAACACGCGATGTTCATCGCCTAACGCCGAAATATGTTTCTCAGCGTAAGACTATGTGTAGATTACTGTATGAAAATTATTTTGCGGGTGAAAAATAGAAATATGTAGTTATAATTGATGAAGCTTGGATACGTTTATCCGACTGCAATAGAAAAAGATCAATTTACTACCCCAAAAGAGGAGAAAAAGACTTAAGAAGTTAGTTAAGAGAAAACAAGGAAAGATTTTCTAAAGGTTTTATGGTTATTACTGGATTCTCTTATAACGGGAAACTTACAATAAGGAAAGTAGAAAAAAATGTCAAAATTAATTCGGATTGCTATCAGAAGTATGTTTAAACACCCATTTTTAAAGAAGAAATTTCATCCCTTTATCCAAACACTCTTCACTGTGTTAAGGTCCATCAGGATAAAGCTCCAAGCCATACCTCTAAATCTATCGCTCTATTTTTTGATAAAATGAGAAATGAAACTGGAATCGAAACTATTCCCTTTAAATGCATCCCACCCATGTCCCCTGACGTGTCTTCTATGGATTACTGTGCACTTGGACTTTAAAACAAGCTCTTTATAAGCGGCATCCCAAAACATTTGGGTGGACTCTGGAAGATCATGAAGGAAGAGTGGAACAATATCAGTCTAGATGGTTTAAGAAAAGAACTTTTATCTTGGAAATCAAGATGTAATATGATAGTTCAAAGAAAGGGCTATCAGACTGAACACATTAGAAAATAAAATTCTTGTATTTATTTCTCTCTATATATATATATATTTGCAAAATCGTTACAAAAATGTGTGAACACCCTAGTTTGAATGAACATACCAGTTCCTTCATTTTGGCAGTGCATTAAATGTTTTCTTTGTGTGACTGGAAATGAAATAAATAGACATAATACAGATTTTTTTAAAAGCATGATGCTTTTGAGATTCCACCCTCAAGTTCTGCAGGGATTTTAAGGTGATAGAGATGAAACAGTGTTTTTTTATTCATATTTATTTTTTAAATTAAATTTTAAATGCAAATATACATATAACACACAAATGCAATATATCATTTTAAAGCCCATAATATTCTGAAGACATTCATATTTTCATTTTTAAATAGCTTATATTCTAGACTGAATTGTTTAAATTTATTTGTAGAGGCAAGTTGCACCAAAATTGCAATATTTTTCCAACTTGAAGATGTGATAACTCGGAAATGGCTATAGATAAAGGCTTAGTATTTTATATTTGCATTTACTTTTGGTCATTTAACAAGTGTAGGGAATTATAAGAAAATCAGAGATCATAAGATAAAAAATTATTTTAATATTTTACCACTTGACACACAATAACCATCCTATTGCAATTAGAAGAACATTAAGATGCAGATTGTCCCGCTTCAATTCTTTATCTATTAGAGATAAGTGGGTAATATAAATTGAAAGTGTTCAAAAGAAGGTGGGGAAAAAGACTACGCACTTTTCCCTACTCTCCCCCTCTACGTACTTTTGAAAATGAACTAGAAAAAATCTGATGTGTCCAACACATGACTTCCTTGCACGTCCATTAGATCAAAAATATTTTCGACGCACTTCCTCTAAATTTATTTGTTTGAAAGAGATAAAATATCAATAATAGTAAGGTTTAGCAATTTCTAGCCAAATATTTCGATATCGCCAAGCTGAGTTCAATTTGAAAGATTTCCTTCTGACACTTTATTTGGCGATATTTCACCAAAAGCCGACAAACTTGAGATAGTCAGCGAGATTTTGGGGATAGCCAAAGTAGTCAGTGAGCACAGACCTTCAATGAATTGAATGCATCTATACACCTCAATGTATTCAAAGTCATTTGGCTCACCATGTAAATAAATTCTCAGTCGATTGCTGTCAAAAAAGATATTGAAAACAGTTAGATATTACAATAGTTCTAAATACAAAGTTAAAAAATCTACGGGTTAAAGTTTTAGAGTTATACAAAATAGGAAATAATTTTTGGCGCCAAATTTGGCGATATTTCGGCGAAACTCGTCAATGTCGACGACATTTGGCGAGATTTTAAGCATAAACCAAACAATGACAGATTATCGCCAAATTTGGCGATATTTCGCCAAAACTCGCCAAGAACGATGACAAATGGCGATACTTTGGGCATGGACGAAATGACTGACTATCGCCAAATTTGGCGATATTTCGCCAAAACTCGCCAAGGTCGAGGACAGACGGCGAGATTTTGGGCATGTACCAAACAATGACTGTCTACAGTTGTATTATAATGAAGATGTCCATAGACATTAAGGTACTGAAATTCTTTTCGGTGGTCCTGTAAATAAACTCTCCAGTAGATTGGAACCAAAAATCGAGATGCACAACTAGATGTTACAACATTCTTATATATGAAATTTCATAATAGTTTTTGAGATTTGAGAGTTAAATATGCACACACGTACACCAAAAGTCGCCAAGCTTGGCGACTTTTGGCATAGTTCTTGAGGCAGGCACGTGACCGTGGTCGGACCATTACCTAACTTATGTGGTAGGACGGTATTGTGCTTGAAATGGATGAATGCCCCTAAAATTGCTATTGACCGTAATGTATTGGAAATCTTTTGAGTGTTCCTGTAGCAGAACTATAAATGATAAAGACACTTTTTTTAATAGAGAAATTCATTTTCTAACTCTTTACAGCATATATCACTTCTGAGTCGTTTGAAATAGCCCAATACCTCTAAAAAACGCTTTGATGAATTTCGGCCCATAGAGCGAAATGTATTTCGAATCTTTTGGGCGGTCCTGTAGATAAACTATTCAGTCGAATGGAACCGAAAGGGGAGGTGCACAACTAGATGTTACAACAATCCTAAATATAAAGTTTCAACATTCAACGCCTAACAGTTTTTGAGATATGCGAGTTTAATGAATTTCGGCCCATTGAGTGTAATGTATTTCGAATGTTTTGGGCAGTCCTGTAGATAAACTATCCAGTCGAATGGAACCAAAAGGGGAGGTGCACAACTAGATGTTACAACTATCCAAAATATGAAGTTTCGACATTCTACGCCTAATAGCTTTTGAGTTAGGCGAGTTTAATGAATTTGGGCCCATAGAGCGTAATGTATTTCGAATCTTTTGGGCGGTCCTGTACATAAACTATCCATTCGATTGCCACCAAAAGGGGAGGTGCACAACTAGATCATAGAACAATCCTAAATATCAAATCTCAACATTCTACGACCAATAGTTTTTGAGATATGCGAGTTACATACATACGTACGTACGTACGTACAGACGGCATGGAAAAACTGGCCACAGTAGACTCGCCACTGGTCAAAATGAGTTGCAGACGCGTTAATAGGATCGTGCATGCTAGCCTACGATGAGATGCATCGAAAAAATTTTTAAAATTCAATTTAGATGTAGTCAAAATCGGTTTTTATGTCGAAATTTGGCCCCCAAAATTTTTCGGGATCACATTACTTCCTTATACTACGTACAAGGAAGTAAAAATTATTCTAGTTCATTTGCAAAAAGTTACTATTTTTACTTCCTTGTACGTAGTATAAGGAAGTAATGTGATACCGAAAAATTTTGGGGGCCAAATTTCGACAAAAAAACCGATTTTGACTACCTCTAAATTTAATTTTCAAATTTTTTTCGATGCATCCTATCGTAGGCTAGCATGCACGATCATATTAACGCGTCTGCAACTCATTTTGACCAGCGGCGAGTCTGCTGTGGCCAGTTTTTCCATGCCGTCTGTACGTACGTACGTACGTATGTATGTAACTCGCATATCTCAAAAACTATTGGTCGTAGAATGTTGAGATTTGATATTTAGGATTGTTCTATGATCTAGTTGTGCACCTCCCCTTTTGGTGGCAATCGAATGGATAGTTTATGTACAGGACCGCCCAAAAGATTCGAAATACATTACGCTCTATGGGCCGAAATTCATTAAACTCGCCTAACTCAAAAGCTATTAGGCGTAGAATGTCGAAACTTCATATTTTGGATAGTTGTAACATCTAGTTGTGCACCTCTCCTTTTGGTTCCATTCGACTGGATAGTTTATCTACAGGACTGCCCAAAACATTCGAAATACATTACGCTCAATGGGCCGAAACTCATTAAACTCGCCTAACTCAAAAGCTATTAGGCGTAGAATGTCGAAACTTCATATTTTGGATAGTTGTAACATCTAGTTGTGCACCTCTCCTTTTGGTTCCATTCGACTGGATAGTTTATCTACAGGACCGCCCAAAAGATTCGAAATACATTACGCTCTATGGGCCGAAATTCATTAAACTCGCCTAACTCAAAAGCTATTAGGCGTAGAATGTCGAAACTTCATATTTTGGATAGTTGTAACATCTAGTTGTGCACCTCTCCTTTTGGTTCCATTCGACTGGATAGTTTATCTACAGGACTGCCCAAAACATTCGAAATACATTACGCTCAATGGGCCGAAACTCATTAAACTCGCCTAACTCAAAAGCTATTAGGCGTAGAATGTCGAAACTTCATATTTTGGATAGTTGTAACATCTAGTTGTGCACCTCTCCTTTTGGTTCCATTCGACTGGATAGTTTATCTACAGGACCGCCCAAAAGATTCGAAATACATTACGCTCTATGGGCCGAAATTCATCAAAGCGTTTTTTAGAGGTATTGGGCTATTTCAAACGACTCAGAAGTGATGTATGCTGTAAAGAGTTGGAAAATGAATTTCTCCATTAAAAAAAGTGTCTTTATCATTTGTAGTTCTGCTACAGGAACACTCAAAAGATTTCCAATACATTACGGTCAATGGCAATTTTAGGGGCATTCATCCATTTCAAGCACAATATCGTCCTACCACATAAGTTAGGTAATGGTCCGACCACGGTCACGTGCCTCCCTCAAGAACTATGCCAAAAGTCGCCAAGCTTGGCGACTTTTGGTGTACGTGTGTGCATATTTAACTCTCAAATCTCAAAAACTATTATGAAATTTCATATATAAGAATGTTGTAACATCTAGTTGTGCATCTCGATTTTTGGTTCCAATCTACTGAGAGTTTATTTACAGGACCACCGAAAAGAATTTCAGTACTTTAATGTCTATGGACATCTTCAATATAATACAACTGTAGACAGTCATTGTTTGGTACATGCCCAAAAACTCGCCGTCTGTCCTCGACCTTGGCGAGTTTTGGCGAAATATCGCCAAATTTGGCGATAGTCAGTCATTTGGTCCATGCCCAAAGTATCGCCATTTGTCATCGTTCTTGGCGAGTTTTGGAAAAATATCGCCAAATTTGGTGATAATCTGTCATTGTTGGTCCATGCTTAAAATCTCGCCAAATGTCGTCGACATTGACGAGTTTCGCCGAAATATCGCCAAATTTGGCGCCAAAAATTATTTCGTATTTTGTATAACTCTAAAACTTTAACCCGTACAATTTTGAACTTTTGTATTTAGAACTATATTATAATATCTAACTGTTTTCAATATCTTTTTTGACAGCAATCGACTGGGAATTTATTTACAGGGTGAGCCAAATGACTTTAAATACATTAAGGTGTATGGATGCATTCAATTCATTGAAAGTCAGTGGTCAATGACTACTTTGGCTATCCCCAAAATCTCGCAAACTATCTCAAGTTTGTCGGCTTTTGGTGAAATATCGCCAAATAAAGTGTCAGAAGGAAATCTTTCAAATTGAACTCAGCTTGGCGATATCGAAATATTTGGCTAGAAATCGCTATACCTTACTATTATTGATACTTTATCTCTTTCAAACAAATAAGTTTAGAGGAAGTGCGTAAAAAACATTTTTGAATTAATAGGCGTGCAAGGAAGTCATGTGTTGGACACATCAGATTTTTTAACTTGTATACGACCACCGTACAAAAAAAAAAAAAAAAAAAAAAATTCCAATAAGTAGATTGTACTCCATATACACCATGAGGTGATTTCCAAATTTGAGAATTTGACCTAAAAATTGTAAGAGGTATGAAGATAAATATATTCTGACTTAAACCGTTTTTCAGTATCTCTCATAGGGAAAAATCACGTCGGATGATCGCATAGATTTTTTTTTTCTCCACTACAGCATCAAACGATCACAATCAAATTCATGTGTATATACTTCTGATCATCTTTGTTTATCGATATCTCTGAGACGTTTTATGATGAAAGCACGTTTTATGGTGATTTTTGCACATACCTCATTAGTGTAGGGAGCACATTTTACTAATTAGGATTTTTTTTTTTGTACAGGGGTCGTATAAAAATTTAAGAAGCGTAGCTTTTTGAAAATTAACGAGAGGAACTTTTTCTTAACGTAGTCTTTTTCCGGGCCTTATTTTGAACATTTGTTAAAAATTGACATTACCCACTTATATCTAAAAAAATAAAAAATTAAAGCGTATAACCTTTTATGAACGCTCTGCATACGGAATCAATGTTCTTCCAGCTGCATTTGAGGAACTTACCGTCCTTCTAATTGCATTTGAGAAATTTTGTTTCGTAAAATTATATGATGAAGGTTTTTAGAATAAGAGGAAAAATGAATGATTAAAAAATATTCAATAGTTCCTTCTAAAACGTGGTAGGTTGCTGATGTGTGAAAGTCAAGGGTTCTGGCCTACCGCGCGACTGTCGATCTAACGGTCTGGAGTTTGGGGTGGTGTTTTCTAGATGTTACGCGTTAGAACTCCTTTAAAAGCCCTCCACCTAAAGCTAGCCTCTCTCTAGGTCGATACCCCTCGTCTGGGTTTATTTTAATATACACAATTCAAGTTATGTGTAATGTATCAAATCTCTGAAAAACATCGTATTTTGTAAGGTTATTTTTTAACGGACACACACACACAAAAAAAAAATGTTTTCAAGAAATTATGTATTTTTTTATATAAACAAATTATAAATTTAAAAAAGCTTTCACTTAATGAATGATTTTTTGATGAAAAATTAAATAAATAAAATGACATAAAAAGATTTTTCAAGGAGAAAAAAATTCCAAAATTTTAATTTATTTAATAATTTATCAAGTTATTCAAATTTATGATTTAGAAAATATACTTCGATGTAATGTATCGAACTGATAAAGATTTTGTATAAGATTATTTATTAACAGAAAACAAGAGGTTAAAGAAATTATTAGCCTTTTTTAATAAACAATTTTAAAAAACGCTTTGACTTTGAAATAATTTTGAACGAAAAAAAAAATAAAAATAAAAATAAAAAAACAAGATTTTTCAAATAAAACAGCAAAAACGACAAAAAAAAATTATCCAGAAATTTATTTAATAATTTACTGAATTATTTAAATTTATGAATTTGAGACTATAATACCTTTATGTAATATATCGAACCGAGCAAAAAGTTGAGGAAATTAATAACATTTGTAAATATTTTACATATATATATGTGTATGCGTGTGTATTAATTTAAGAATAAGGGTATTTTTCCTGCATTTATAAAGTACGGCACTAAAACTTCAGCTACCAAAACTAATTTTTGCAATCTCTTCACCTTAAAAGGGATCGTAGTAAGACTGTATGGCTCAATACGCTAGCGTATTCGCTTACAGATCAGCAGATCTGACTTCGAAATTATCTTTAGGAAAAGTTCTTCCTGGAGGAGGTTTGGAATGTGTAAGGAAGATGCGACACGAATTTTTTTTCTTCTCTTGGGGTCACTGAGTGATCATCTTGAAACCCCATTGTGGGATCACAAGGAGAACGTAACGAGAAGAGGGTATATCCACTGGCGTAGCCAGGATTTTGTTTCGGGAGGGGCACAGAGAGTTTTGTACAACTAATTAATATTCTAATTATTAATTTAATTAGAAATATTTAATTATTAATTAATCTTAAATTTTATAATTTTATAATTATTAATTATAATTAGAAATAATATTCTAAGTACTAATTATTACTAAAAATAAGATTCTAATTGTTAATTCTAATTCTAATATTACTTAATTAGTAATTTCACGAAAATATCCTTAAATATATGTTTAAAGATGCTATTCAGTATTAATTTCCAGAGTTAATTAATAATTCTTCAATATAATTATCTCTGTAGATAGATGCTTATGTACCGGTTTGTCTGGCGATTATCTCAACCAGATAAGATGTTTTTTTAAATCCAGGCCCGTATCTGCTACTACAATAAGTCTTATTTTACAATAAATATATCTTAAGGAAGATACTGAAAAGAAAACTAAATAAATGATTTTTAAATCTCAATAAACGTCCATAGTAAAAAATATTTCTATGTAAAATTTTCTTGTTATAAACAGGAAATATATCAATCTATCCCGGATTTTCAATCAGCTCATTTGCAGCTGCATATAACTAATACATACAGGTTGATTCAAAATTAGTGTGACCAATTTTAAAAGCGTATAATTATTTATGGCAAATTTTAATTTACCACCTGTTTAATTTTAAAAATTAAACGTTTAAATTACCAATCGAACTACTTTTATTAGTGGGAGTAAATTTGGCTCCGAAATTAGATCCTCAAACCCGAAACGAAATGTTTAAGCTTTTGTAGGATGGTTGCTCAAATTCTGTCATAAATAAAGCATTTAAAATTCAGAATAGGCATTTTTTTAAACTTATATAACTATCTAAACTTTGAAAAGAAATAAAATATGGCTGGCAATCAAGAGCTCCAGGGGGGAAATGTGGACGAAAGGAAGTCATTGGTGAAAAAGAAAAAAAGAAGCTGAAAAGACTTATCGTTGTAGAAAATCCTCTTCCTCAAAGAACTTTAGAAAAGAAACTACAGGTATCCCAATCGACAATTTGCCGTCAGATAAAGAAAATTGCCTATAAAAATTGAAGAAACTAGTTTGTCATCAAATATCTGCAAACACTGTAGAAAAACGAACTAAACGTTCTTGGCCTCTGTATTTAATGTTACGCAAAGGTAGATACAAAACATGGATAACTTCTGATGAAGCGTTGTTTCGTCTTTAATTCACAACTGGCAAAAGGAGGTTCAATATATTTCACGCGAACAGCGTCGCAAAGACGCAGCTGTTTTGCAGAAGGCAAGTTGGACGTTAGGTACTGTGGTATGGATGGGAATGTCCTCTCAAGGCTTAATAAAACCATTTTTTGTAGAACCAAAGGTTAAAATTGATGCTAAATACTATCAGAATAAAGTTCTGGAGCACATGATCAAAGAAAGTAAACGTCCCCCAAGAAAACTTTGTTTTATACGAAGATTCTGCACCAAGTCATACTGGAAGGTCAACTGTCAAATGGCTGACAGATTTTTTTAAAAAAATTAACTTTATATCTCCTGAAAAATGGCTACTATCATCCCTTGACTGTGCTAATTGCGATTATTTTTTTATGGGATACTTAAAAGAACAATGAAGCCTATGAACCTTAAATACACATAAGGTAAGAACACTTTAAGGGCTTTAAAAAGCAATCAAAGAGGAAGTTGGAAAAATACCTCCAAAAATGGTCTAAAAAGCTCTTTTGTCTTGGCCTATACGTTTACTTAAAGTGTACTATGCTAAATTAAACCACATTGAAAATTTCGTGTAAATAACTTAATTCAATAAAATTTTATGATGCTCTGAAACTGGTCACGTTATTTTTGAATCAACCTGTGTTTCATAATGAAGATCACGCAAACACAAACCTATCACTATTTTTATAATTAACAGCCACAGAACAGCGACGCTAATTTAAAAAAATAAAGCTTTAATTATAATGCACAGGCTGTACTAACTCAGTTTCTTATTGCAATTAATAAGTCAAAATGTACAGTTTTATGCAGTAACACATAATTAACCTAGAAAATCTTATGACTAGATGCTTGTTTTTAATATAATGTTGCTCACAAATTTAAGATATTCTAAACAATGCAGACACAATATTAAAATAAGAAAGATATAGCTTGAAGAAAATCATCCAAAACTCTAGTTTCTGCAATAAAGTTGATCACTAGATTAAAATACCCTAAATAATTCAAATACAATATTAAAATAACAAAGATATGACTTAAGGAGAATCTTCCAAAACTTTGCCCTTCTGTATAAGGTTGGTGACAAGATTAGAATATTATACGTATACAATGCAGGCACAATATTGAAATAACCCAGACATCACTTGAAAAAAAATTCCGAAACTCTGCTCTTTGAAATAAGGTTGATCACAAGATTAAAATTTTCTGCACATTGCTAACAAAGTACGTATTAAAATAACACAGACGTCACTAAAAGAAAATCTTCGAAAATTCTGGTTTTTGGAATAAAGTTGGTTCAAAATATATAGAATTTTTCTACTTAAGCAGTCTTGAAAAATATAATTAATTGCAAATTTTCGACTTGAATAAGTGTTGAGTTGTACTTTATAATTTAATTAACATCTAGATTTAAGAACATCTTACATAATATTGGGAAGATTAAAATACACCGGATTTTATTTCTCTCTATTCTAAAAAAAAGTAAGGGCCGCTGTCGTTGCCGCTGTCAAAAGCTTGTTCGCCTATCTCCTCCTAAACCGTGGGGATTTGAGTTTCGACTAAGGTGCCCACAGATTCGAAAAATTCCGAGGAACCTGATGAGCTGACTTAAATTTCGAAAATCGAATTATTTTAGAAGATATTAATAAAAAACTGAAAAAATAAATATAATGGTTGCCAGATTTGGCATAAAATCATTCATTCCTTTGCAACAAAGCGTTTCCAAGTATCTAGAATCGCGTGAAATTTACTAAGTTAACACAAAAAGCCTAATAACTTATTCACCGTTTGCACGATCCGCTTGAAAATTTTCATGATCATGCATAAAAATATAGAAAACAATCTGCGCTTCTTTAAAAATCTGAAAATCCACCCGTTCCCTCCTTTTTAAGCGATTTTTCGCAATTTTCAGCACCATTTTATTTCCGAGAGTCAAAAAAGTAAATCATTTGCGTGACAAAATTACCCTTTTCAAGTGAATATGACGTCATACAATTGGGATTCAAATTCGTTTAAAAAAGCTTTTCCAGATTACACAGTTTATTATCATTTTTTTTCCCCCCCAAATAAATCGTTTGCATGGACATGAGAATAGCTGTGTACACAAAACGAAATCTTTCGATTGCGAAAAGATTCCGCGAGTTTCTAGAACAGCATGAAATTTAATTTGGGTATCTCTCTATTCTAAAAAAAAAGTAAAGGCTGTGGCGCTATCAAAGCTTGTTGGCCTATCTCCTCTTAAACCGTGGGGATTTAAGTTTCGACTAAGGTGCCCACAGATTCGAAAAATTCTGAGGAACCTGATGAGCTGACTTAAATTTCGAAAATCGAATTATTTTAGAAGATATTAATAAAAAACTGAAAAAATAAACAGAATGGTTGCCAGATTTGGCATAAAATCATTCATTCCTTTGCAACAAAGCGTTTCCAAGTATGTAGTATCACGTGAAATTGTCAAACATGAAGTAGACATACACCCATTTTACGCCAAAATAAAAACTACATGAAATAAGTAACTCAAAATGTGTTACACAAAGTTGAAATTTTCAAATCGCAAGGTCGCTTAGACAAAAGGAGTTTAGAATTAGCGATTATCCGTTTTCCCAAAACAGAATAACTAATATCTTGAAAATTAAAAATAATTAAAATGCAGATTTATGTGTGTTTTTTACAAAGTTTTTTAATTACTTTATCAGTAACATTCTATCTGATCCAATCTTCGGATTTTGTCTGTTGAAATTATGTCTTTTTTACGAATAAGCCTGATTAGGGGCCGAATGCCTAGTACGAAAAGCGAGCGTAGCGAGTCTGGGGGCCTTGGCCCCTAGTCATTTAAAAACACACAATGAAATATTGAGTATTTACTTTAGTTTCTTTTCCTGATGTGCTTTCTCAAGTTTTCTGGTAATATCTGTTCATCTATGGCTTTTTCCGCTTCCTGTAGATTTGAGTCTTCATTGTTAGCAGGCAAACTATGTATAATTTTTGGAATTTTATTTAAAATTTCTCCTACTCAACGGGCACTTTCTTGAGGACATAATCTCTATTCGAACCCACCAACTGGACAGAACAGAACACTATTCAAAAACACGAGCGTCTGGACCTTGGGAATGGTGGGGAAAGGGTCAGCTTGTGCCCCTCCTTGAAATTTTATCCTTAGTAGAAAGAATTATTTTTGTATACACCATAGTTTAAAAATACCACAGGTGGCCATGAAAGCTGATAACACTTGGGGATACTTACTTCACAGGGTACAACGGTAACGAGCTGAGGTTATAGGGTGAGGGAAATTTTTAGTATCATGGAGTAGGATATTGCCCAGATGTATATTTTTCTGGTGTGCAGGCGTGTCGAAAGTCACCTCGGGTTAGTGATTAAAGGCACATTTTAACATTTTTATTGACTTGTTTTTTTCTTCGTTCTCAATGTGAAAGGATCTAGAAAACGTTTATCAGAAAGATTAGACAAATATCACACAACAAGGATTCTGAGACGATCCATTTTTACAAATTGGAATTTATATATAACAACTGAAAAAATTTCGGGGGAGGGCACGGGCCCGCTGGGCCCCCCCCCCTGGCTACGCCAGTGGGTATATCGACCTCAAAATGACTACCCGTGATCGATATGCGACTGTCAGAAGACCGTTTGTGACTGTGCTACCATGGTAGTAGTGGCCTGTGTTTAAAGTAGCAAGTACCCGTCATAAGAAAAAAAAAAAAAAAAATAAGCTAAATAGACGACGATAATTTTGAGAATCAGAGAGTTATTCCTGATTTAGAAAAGGAAAAGACGCAGAGATACAGTACAAATTTTAAAAAAAGCAAAAGAAAGAAAGGCCGCAGCGCTAAAAACACAGTTTAAAACTGTTTCCTTTTGCCGCCGTTTTGTTTTCGCTTGTTCCAATCGTCGCAGCCAGAAAAACGACAGGAAACAACGACTTTATCTGAACAAACATATCATAGCATATTCTGCAGCAGCGTCGAGATAGCCATCAATCCGTGAATGCAAGGGATTACTGTCCTCACGCTTGAGCTGCCTTCCATTAATGCAGCCATAAATCATGCAAGATAACTAGCTTTCATCAAGCGATTCGTTTCTTTTTCTTCAACGCTGAACTGTCATTGGGTGACATATTGCTTGCGCTCGCTCCAGAAGTGGGCCTAGAGCGGAGCTCTCTCGCTCAGGTCACCTTGACCATCGCATCACATACACTTGTATTATGGTAATTATCTTCAGAGGAATGGGTTGCCGTGAGACTAATTACGAAGTTTATGTCTAAGTACGAACTCTGCACTTAAAATGTCTAAGGAGAGGAGAAACGCTGCATTGCTTTGTGGCGTATGACGTTTAAGACGTACATTTCACCAGCCCCGCACCTATCACAAATAAAATCGAAACCTATTTCATTCGTTTGTACTTCGTTTGTACCGGTTTGTACCGTAAAAAATTTCGTTTGTACCGAAATGGTACAAAAGTAATACGCATATGACAGTGCGGGGCTGGGGAAACGGCAGCCCCGCACTTGTACCATATTCGAACGAAACTTATGCCAATCATTTGTACTTCGTTTGTACTGGTTTGTACCCCAAAAATTTTCGTTTGTACCGAAACGGTACAAAAGTAATACGCATGTGACACGTGCGAATATAGCATTTCTCCAGCCCCGCATTTTTGAAAAAATGATCGGATCGGAATGAAAGGTATGTCGATGGTTAGTACTTCGTTTATACCGGATTGTACCGCAAAGATTTTCGTTTGTACCGCAATGGTAACAAAGTAATACGCATGTGACACGTGCGAATATAGCAATTCTCCAGCCCCGCATTTTTGAAAAAATGATAGGATCGGAACGAAAGGTATGTCGATCGTTAGTACTTCGTTTGTACCGGATTGTACCGCAAAAACTTTCGTTTGTACCGAAACGGTACAAAACTAATACGCATGTGACACTTGCGAACATGGCATTTCTCCAGCCCAGCAATTTTGAAAAAATGATGGGATCGGAACGAAAGGTATGTCAATCGTTTGTATTTCGTTTGTACCGGAATTTACCGCAAAAATTTTCGTTTGTACCGAAACGATACAAAAGTAATACGCATGTGCCACGTGCAAATTTAGCACGTACATTTAGCATTTCTGCAGCCAGGAAATTATGAAAAGTGATCGGATCGGAACGAAAGGTATGTCGATCGTTAGTACTTCGTTTGTACCCGATAGTACCGCGAAAATTTTCGTTTGTACCGAAACAGTACAAAAGTAATACGCATGTGACACGTGCGAACATGGCATTTGTCCAGCCCAGCAATTTTGAAAAAATGATGGGATCGGAACGAAAGGTATATCAATCGTTTGTACCGGATTGTACCGCAAAAATTTTCGTTTGTACCGAAACGGTACAAAAGTAATACGCATGTGCCACATGCGAATTTAGCACGTACATTTAGCATTTCTGTAGCCAAGGAATTATGAAAAGTGATCAGATCGGAACGAAAGCTATGTCAGTCTTTTGCACTTCGTTTGTACCGCAAAAATTTCATACCAGTTTGGTTTGATGTTATGATTTTCGTTGTTTTTTCTCCTGTTTTTTGAGTATTTATTTTCCTTGAAGGGAAAGAACATTATTTAGTATACTGTATTAGATATACTTGAAATATGAAATTATTGAATGAAATAGAATTAATGGTGTGTTTGTGTATGAGAAGGAGTATTTTTTAAGTGCTCTCTAATTTTTATTATATTTTAATTTTTACGAGATTTCATAGCTTTTTAGGTATAGTTTGCATTTATAGTATACTAGATGATTTACCGGTTGATGACCGGTTGGTACACTCGAAAGCTAAAGCATTTTGTAGTGAAAATTACATTATATGAAATTACCAATTGTTTCTAGATCATGCTCTCTATTAAATAGTCTTTTCGTCAGTTGCACACAAAAAAGAGGGCATTTTTGTTTTGGGGCTGAGGAAATCACAATTTTTTGACCGGTTTTATGTAGTAAAATTGATCTATCTTTTATTTTAATATTAATTTTATTCTATGTATAAAGTATATCAGATCTTTTTCTTTTATATTTTGTTAATTTCTTTGTTAAAGGATGCGAAATTGGATTTTTTTTAATTAGAGCATTTTGGAGAAATTAAGAGGCATTGTAGGGGCAAATCGGCAGGTTGTTTCCATCACCATCTCAGAATTTCATGATTTTTTTTTCTTGTGGTGCCTTACGCGAGGAAAGAACAAAACTGAAAATTTTTTGATTTACCTCTTCTAGTTTTGGAGGTATGGGGGGGTCAAAGTACCCCAGAGGAGTAACGTAGAAATAATTTACGGCCATTTTTGCCACTTTATTCTCTCGACTGTGACTGGCTCAGAGGTGTTTGAAAGAATTTTTTCATTTTATTATATAATATACATTGAATATTAACATCTCAAATTGAAAAATCATTCGAAAATAGTCAGAGCCTCCAAATAAGCCTCCCCCCCCCACAAATACCCCCAATTTCATAAAAAATACAGTTTTAAGAATGCTTTAAATCTTGGCTCTGACATGGTATAGAAAAAATATTTTCGCAAAGTGTAGTTATATATCTTCATATAAAGTGAATCCAATGTAAAAAATCTTTGAAGCCCCCGTGGCCCCTCTGTATGGGGCCCCAAACAAGGTCCTTAACGCTAATTTATGCAATTTGAAGCATTGGTACAGCTGAAGCTGACTTCCCACAGGAGAACTATTGGCATGGAGATATACTATCAACATGGTAGTTTCATATTTTGAAAAAACATTTTTTGAAGGTACAACTGTTTCCAAGAATAATCCCAAAAAGTACATCCCTATTTGCAACATTTCACTGACACGCAGTGGGGCATTTCGGCGTTACTTTTAGAAGTTTAATCTACTGTAGCGATATTGAAAGTTAACTTATTCTTCATATATCACAAATATATCCTCCATATATCGCAAAAAGTTCTTTTAAAGGGGCACTCATAAGAATTACATTACTGTGTATGGAGATCTCTGTATTTACTGAACCGATTCGAAAATTTTTTTCACTGATAGAAAGCTACTCTAATTCTGAGTATTATAGGCTGCCTTTCAGCATGCAGCATAACTAGTTCTTTTACAGGGACACTCAAAAGAATTCTAATACATTACGGTATATGGACATCTCTGTAACTACTGAACCGATTTTAAAGATCTTCTCACTGAGAGCTGCACTATTCCTGAGTAACATAGGCTAAGTTCATGCATGTAGCATAATTTACAGGAACACTCAAAATAATTCGTAAACATTGTCGTAACTGTCTCCATTCGCCAAATACGAAAAAAAGAAAAAATATCTAAATTAATTATCTTTACATATGCCATGTCTTATACTTCATATAAAATACACAAAAAGTAAGTAATATTGTGAATAAAAGAAATTGTCGAAATTCTGCATCATTTATTTCTGACTGGTATACTATTTTACAACAAAATTCTCAAAGACAAATTCTCAGGTTATTTACATAGTTTTATTATAGAGTCTGTTGTATTATTTATTGTGAGCTGCTTTGATACTTTTTATATTAGCAATCGTAAATGGAGTAACAGAAAAAATTCATTTGGACAAAAATATCCTGTCTGTAGTGACTGTTTTTGTGTCATCACGTCGTGGCCATTTAATCAATGAGAGTCAGGTATTGTATGCAAATATTTCATTGTAGCAGTCCCATCTACTTCTGATAAAGCGATGATCCTTCCACTGTAAAATAATTTTTCTTTTTACTTTACTCAGTAAGAGTTCAGCTCAATATTAGCAACTTCCTACTTTTTTTCATTAGTCTACAAAGAAAAATTATATTTAAAAACAGAAATAATGTAAAATGCTGTATAAAATATTTTATTTATAGAACAAGTACAATTTTTTTATTATTTGAATTATTTTGAGTGTTACTGTTAATTATGTTACATGCATGAATTTAGCCTATGTTACTCAGGAATAGTGCAGTGTTCGGTGAAAAGATCTTTAGAATCGGTTCAGTAGTTACAGAGATGTCCATATAGCGTAATGTATTAGAATTCTTTTGAGTATCCCTGTAAAAGAACTAGTTATGCTGCATGCTGAAAGGTAGCCAATAATATTCAGGAATAGTGTAGTTTTCTATCAGTGAAACAAAAATTTCGAATCGGTTTAGTAGTTACAGAGATCCCCATACACAGTAATGTAATTCTTATGAGTGCACCTGTAAAATAACTATTTGTGATATATGGATGATATATTTATAATGCATGCAGGATAAGTTTAATTTTCAATATTGTTACAGGTGATTAAACTTCTAAAAGAACGCCGAAATGCCCCCATGCGTGCAAGTGGAATGCAGCAAATAGGGAGGTACTTTTGGTGATTTTTCTTGGAAACAGTTGTGCCTTCAAAAAATGTTTTTTTCATAATATGAAACTATTATGTCTATACTACGTCTCCATGTCCCCAGTTCTCCTGTGGGAAGTCGGCGCCTGCTGTTCCAATCCTTCGAATTTCCATAAATTAGCGTTAAAGACCATGTTTGGGGCCCCGTACCGAGGGGCCCTGGGAGCCTTAACAATTTTTTAACATTGGATTCACTTCATATAAATATATATACCTGCACTGTGCAAAAAAATTTTCTGTATCACGTCAGAGACAAGATTTAAAGCATTCTTAAAACTGTGTTTTTTATGAAATTGGGGGTAATTTGGGGCTCGGACAATTTTCGAATGAATTTTCAATTTGAGATGTTAATATACAAGGTATATTATAGGATAAAATGAAAAAATTCTCTGAAGCACCTCTGAACCAGTCACAGTCGAGACAATAAAGTGGCAAAAATGGCCCTAAATTAATTCGACGTTGCTTCTCTGGGGTACTTTTACCCCCCATAACTCCAAAACTAAAAGAGGTAAATCAAAAATATTTCAGATTTGTTCTTTCCTTGGGTAAGGCAACACAATAAAAGAAAATCATGAAATTCTGAGATGGTGATGTGATCACCCTGCCCGATTTGCCCCTGCAATGCCTCTTAATGATATTTTTCTTTATGTACTGAAATTCTTAAGTTACTGTGATATACATATTTTATGAAATGCTGCGCGCAAGACTATAAAGAAGCAAAAAATGAGCTCGATTACTTTTGGTTATACAAAATTTAATTTAATAGGTAGAACTATTCCAAGAGCTGTAAACGGTTCATAAAAGCTTTCTAAATAACTGGTAAAAATTGCAAGTTTACAGAATTGTTACTTGTAGAGCTATTGAAAGTGAAGTTATGGTCAATTTTCGTGGACATTTTCAACGCTCAAAGGTACCTGACCCCTTAAGAGTCCAGATAAGGTCGTGAAATATCCTCAGTTCCATAGAAAATGCTTACATTTCACTGGATTTAAAACACTTTATGCGATGAAAAGAGTTTATAGACAAGTGCGCGTCTAAAAAAATGCATTCTGTTATGTGTACGTTGAGAGAAGAAACTCGACATATACAAAAATTTCTAGGCGATATTTTCGGTCATTCTTGGAAAAAAAAAAAAAAAAAAAAAAAAAAATGCGAGAAGAAGAAAAAACAAAGCAAGTATAATTTTGCTAAACCTGTAAGAAAGAGCTTAATCATTGATTGAAAATACTTATGAAAAATGTGTTGATGTGATACAGTAATACGTGCAGGAGTAGAAAAACTGAAATATACGATGGGATTGTCAGGCCAGTAGAGAGAAACATTCGGGCCAGTGGCTCCAACATCTGATGGAGCCCCTCACACAATGATAAATTTACAGTAAACACCTCTATAACACGGTAAAATGTTCCGTTGTATGTGTATCCGAGACCTGAGCAATACTCCCTATGGTATGCGAACTGCGCAATATAATCTCTGCAAAACTTATTTGCACCTCTTAGAGACACTGTGATTTTTTTTGTTGCCATTCAAAAATTATTAATTACAGGAGCTAAAGCGTAATGAAATCTGCACATCTCTGCCATTTTACTGCGCCGTACCACACTCTCTTAACGTACTACACGAAAACGATCACAATTTTTACACCGTGACGAATCCGTTATATGAACCGTGTTATAGGGGTCTATTGTATTCTCATTATAAAAAAGAAACAAAGTCCTTTTCTCTTTCACTCTGTCACTTATCAAATTTTTATTAAAAATATTAATGTTGGTCTTACACACAAACCGGTGATAACGAAGTACAAACGATCCACATACCTTTCGTTCGATCCCATCATTTTTTCAAAAATGCGGGGCTGGAGAAATGCTATATTCGCACGTGTCACATGCGTATTACATTTGTACCGTTTCGGTACAAACGAAGTACTAACGATTGATATACCTTTCGTTCCGATCCGACCATTTTTTCGAAATTGCGGGGCTGCAGAAATGCTATATTCGCGCGTGTCACATGCGTATTACTTTTGCATCGTTTCGGTACAAACGAAAATTTTTGCGGTACAATCCGGTACAAAGAAAGTACTAACGATCGATATACCTTTCGTTCCGAACCGATCATTTTTTCAAAATAGCGGGACTTCAGAAATGCTATATTCGCACGGGTTACATACGTATTACTTTTGTACCGTTTCGGTACAAACGAATATTTTTGCTGTACAATCCGGTACAAACGAGGTACTAACGATTGACATACATTTCGTTCCGATCCCATCATTTTTTCAAATTTGCTGGGCTAGAGAAATGCCGTGTTCGCACGTGTCACATGCGTATTACTTTTCTACCGTTTCGGTACAAACGAAAATTTTTTCGGTACAATCCGGTACAAACGAAGTACTAATGATCGACATAGCTTTCGTTTCGATCCGATCACTTTTCATAATTGCCTGGCTGCAGAAATGCTAAATGTACGTGCTAAATTCGCATGTGACACATGCGTATTACTTTTGAGCCGTTTCGGTACAAACGAAAATCTTTGCGGTACAATTTGGAACAAACAAAGTACTAACGATCGATATACCTTTCCTTCCGAACCGATCATTTTTTCAAAATAGCGGGGATTTAGAAATGCTATATTCGCACGGGTAACATACATATTACTTTTGTACCGTTTCGGTACAAACGAAATTTTTGCGGTACAATCTGGTACAATCCGGTACAAACGATGTACTAACGATCCACATAGCTTTCGTTCCGATCCGATCACTTTTCATAATTGCCTGGTTGCAGAAATGCTAAATGTACGTGCTAAATTCCCATGTGGCACATGCGTATTACTTTTGTGCCGTTTCGGTACAAACGAAAATTTTTGCGGTACAATCCGGTGCAAACAAAGTACTAACGATTGATATACCTTTCGTTCCCATGCTATCATTTTTTCAAATTTGCTGAGCTAGAGAAATGCCATGTTCGCACGTGTCACATGCGTATTAGTTTTGTACCGTTTCGGTACAAACGAAAGTTTTTGCGGTACAATCCGGTACAAACGAAGTACTAACGATCGACATACCTTTCGTTCCGCTCCGATCATTTTTTCAAAAATGCGTGGCTGGAGAATTGCTATATTCGCACGTGTCACATGAATATTACTTTGTTACCTTTGCGGTACAAACGAAAATTTTTGCGGTACAATCCGGTACAAAGGAAGTACTAACGATCGACATACCTTTCTTTCTTAGCCGATCATTTTTTCAAAATAGCGGGGCTGCAGAAATGCTATATTCGCACGAGTCACATACGTATTACTTTTGTACCGTTTAGGTACAAACGAAAATTTTTGCGGTACAATCCGGTACAAACGAAGTACTAACGATCGACATAGCTTTCGTTCCGATCCGATCTGTTTTCATAATTGACTCCCTGCAGAAATGCTAAATGTACGTGCTAAATTCGCATGTGGCACAGGTGTATTACTTTTGTACCGTTTCGGTACAAACGAAAATTTTTGAGGTACAATCCGGTACAAACGAAGTACTAACGATTGACATACCTTTCGTTCCGATCCCATCATTTTTTCAAATTTGCTGGGCTAGAGAAATGCCGTGTTCGCACGTGTAACATGCGTATTACTTTTCTACCGTTTCGGTACAAACGAAAATTTTTGCGGTAAAATCCGGTAAAAACGAAGTACTAACGATCAACATACCTTTCGTTCCGAACTGATCTATTTAGCAGGATTGCGGGGCTGGAGAAATGCTATATTCGCACGTGTCACATATGTATTACTTTTGTACCGTTTAGGTACAAACGAAAATTTTTGCGGTACAATCCGGTACAAACGAAGTACTAACAATCGACATAGCTTTCGTTCCGATCCGATCTCTTTTCATAATTTCCTGGCTGCAGAAATGCTAAATGTACGTGCTAAATTCGCATGTGGCACGTGCGTATTACTTTTGTGCCGTTTCGCTACAAACGAAAATCTTTGCGGTACAATCCGGTACAAACGAACTACTAACGATCGATATACCTTTCGTTCCGCTCCGATCATTTTTTCAAAAAAGCGGGGCTGGAGAAATGCTATATTCGCACGTGTCACATGCGAATTGCTTTTGTATCGTTTCGGTACAAACGAAAATTTTTGAGTTACAATCCGGTACAAACGAAGTACTAACGATCGACGTACTTTTCTTTCCGATCCGATCATTTTTTCAAAATAGCGGGGCTAGAGAAATGCTATATTCGCACGTGTCACATGCGTATTACTCTTGTACCGTTTCGGTACAAACGAAAATTTTTGCGGTACAATCCGGTACAAACGAAGCACTAACGATCGACATACCTTTCATTCCGATCCGATCACTTTTCATAATTTCCTGGCTGCAGAAATGCCACATGTACGTGCTAAATTCGGTTGTGTCATATGCGTATTACTTTTGCACCGTTTCGGTACAAACGAAAATTTTTGCTGTACAATCTGGTACAAACGAAGTACTAACGATCGACATAGCTTTCGTTCCGATCCGATCTCTTTTCAAAATTGCCTCCCTGCAGAAATGCTAAATGTACGTGCTAATTCGCATGTGGCACATGCGTATTACTTTTGTACCGTTTCGGTACAAACGAAAATTTTTGCGGTACAATCCGGTACAAACGAGGTACTAACGATCAACATACCTTTCGTTCCGAACCGATCATTTTAGCAGAATTGCGGTGGTCGAGAAATGCTATATTCGCACGTGTCGCATGCGTATTACTTTTGTACCGTTTCGGTACAAACGAAAATTTTTGCGGTACAATGCGGTACAAAGGAAGTACTAACGATCGACATACCTTTCGTTCCGATCCGATCATTTTTTTCAAAATAGCGGGGCTGCAGAAATGCTATATTCGCACGTGTCACATACGTATTACTTTTGTACCGTTTCGGTACAAACGAAAATTTTTGTGGTACAATGCGGTACAAACGAAATACTAACGATCGACATAGCTTTCGTTCCGATCCGATCTCTTTTCAAAATTTCCTGGCTGCAGAAATGCTAAATGTAGTGCTCAATTCGCATGTTGCACATGCGTATTACTTTTGTGCCGTTTCGGTACAAACGAAAATCTTTACGGTACAATCTGGTACAAACGAAGTACTAACGATCGATAAACCTTTCGTTCCGCTCCGATCATTTTTTCAAAAATGCGGGGCTGGAGAAATGCTATATTCGCACGTGTCATATGCGTATTACTTTTGTACCGTTTCGGTACAAACGAAAATTTTTGCGGTAGAAACCGGTACAAACGAAGTACAAACGATTGGCATAAGTTTCCTTCGATTCTGCCACAAGTGCAGGGCTGCCGTTTCCGCAGCCCCGCACTGTCACATCCATATTACTTTTGTACCATGTCGGTACAAACGAAAATTTGAGCGGTACAAACCGGTACAAACGAAGTACAAACAATTGGCATAAGTTTCGTTCGAATGTGCCACAAGCGCGGGGCTTCCGTTTCCCCAGCCCCGCACTGTCACATGCGTATTACTTTTGTACCGTTTCGGTACAAACGAAAATTTTAGCGGTACAAACCGGTACAAACGAAGTACAAACGAAGGACATAGGTTTCCGATTTTATTAGTGATAGGTGCGGGGCTGGTGAAACGTATTTTTACGTATGTATGTATTGAATACGTATTGATTACGTATGTATGTATGAATGTACGTATTTTTAAGGTATTGTGAGGAAGTTTTATCCCAGTTGGACTAGTAACCGAAAGGTTGCACGTTCGATCCCAGACATATTACCAAAGGCTGCCGTGTACGTGCAGTCCAAATCTGGAATTTTGAATTCATATTTCTACTTCGATTGACTTCAATGTATTGCAATGCGAAGCGACATCTCTTAACGACAGAAAAACAGTCGGGGCTCTTGTATTGTATGCTCGTATCAGTTTGTGGTTAAGTATATTTACCCTTTGTTGGTAAGGTAGTGCCACATGACAGTCAGTTAAAAAGTCACAAAACGAGAGCGAACTATGTCCCTTTCTCCCCTCTCCATGCTGCTTATAACTACAGTCGCCGGGATTGGGAACAGGTTTTTAGCGGCCATTAGCGTCAGGGATGCCAATATTCGGGAGTTTCACAGATTCTGATGAGGATCCAAGGGCACGATTCAAACGAAACGCGAACAATCCTCTCCGAAACGTACGTTTTCCGTCCCACAGTCCAATCACTTTGCCAGACGACAGCAAACATGTAATGCAATGCAAAAGAACAATCAAATTTCGTGGTTTGCCATGTAGACACTAAGCATTTCTTAATGCTAATATTTCTTTTATTATCACACATTTTTGACACGAGCACGATTAATTATATTGAGAGTGTAATACAAATTCACTGGTGGCAACGTATAAGCGATGGTATTTAAAAAAAAATAAGAAAATTATTAGAAAAAGAAAAGTACGTAGTGTGTTGTATAAAATTCAAGTTACGGTATATGTATGAATTAGTTCAAGTTAACGCTGTGCGTTATGTTAGAAATAAATGTTTTGTTTTGTCTTTAATACGTTTACGTTAGTGTGTTGAGCTAACAATTCAGAAGTGGGATAAACTAATCCAGATTTTACGATAAGATAAGTACGAGAAGATAAGTTACGATAAGATAATAGTACAAGTTCTATTTTTTTCAAGTGTACGTTTAAATACGAATTCGTTTTTGAATTAATTAAGAAATTGAACATGTCTCTGTTTGGAAAAGCAAAGAAGTGTGACTTAAAAGTATTAGCCGAAGAGTTAGGTGAACAAGTTAATGACGATCTCAAAATGAGTGATCTGAAAAAAATGATTTTGGCAGGTAAAGAGTATGACGAAAACTGCGCCATGGTATGGTTAGCTACGATAATTAATGAGCGAAAAGATAGAGAAGAACTGGCTGAAAGAAAGCGCCAAGAAGAAATGACAGAAAAATTACGGCGAGAGGAAATGGAAATGGAAGAACGTAAACGTAAGGATGAGATGGAATTTGAACTCCAAAAATTACGTATCGAAATGGAAGGTAGAGCTGCAATTTCTGTCGCCAATCAAAATAGTACTAGTGTACAAGTGAAACCAAAATTGGAACTCCACCACTTGATGCAAAAATTTAATCCAGATGAAAGTGATATAGGCTTGTATTTAACAATGTTTGAACGCTTAGCCAAGCAAGCAGATGCGCTTGAAAATACGTGGGTGAGTCATCTACTAGGATTGCTACCATATGATGTTGCCCAATTAATCGCCAGAGAATCAGATGAAATAGCAAGTGATTAGCACTTCTAAAGAAGTTAAAAAGATATTGCTGCAACGATACAAGTTAACGCCAGAAAAGTTTCGCCAAAAATTTTTCACACATAGGAAGAATAGTGGATGCACGTGGAAAAACTTTGCATATGAGTTAAAAAGTTACCTTAATGAATGGATAAGCGGTGTTAAAGTTGATACCTTTGAGAAATTAAGTGATTTAATTATTGCAGATCAGATAAAACGCAAGGTAACACAAGAAATTGGAGATCATTTTATTGATGACTGGCCGAAATTAATATCGCCCGATCATTTAGTCGAAAAACTGGACGATTATGAAACTGTAGTTCTTGTTGTCTGTTTAGGATTTTAGTCGCTCAAAAACTCGGATTGAGACCCAAACCTACTGTTAATGAACTATATGCTTTTGGAAACCAAATCACTCCTGTAGTAACTGCCATGGGGAAGATTGAAGCCGATATTGAAGTTGATAACGTAAAAGGTCAAAATATAAATATATACATTGTTCCTGGTGACGCACAACCAGTTGATCTTTTAATTGGACGGTCATGGCTTGATCTTCCATATATCGCCTATGCTAGAATTGGAAATACATTTCATATCGCGTATCATGAAGATGAGCCTTTTAGAAATTTATTAATTGATGAAAAAGTAAATCGCATTTCTCTCAGAACTCTTGAAACAACTACATTAGAAAAAAATACAATCAATCTTGTCAGTTCTCAGACCGATTTTGTTGACAATGGACTAATTTTATTGGAAAACTCTGAAGTCGGTTATGTACTGGAAGTTAAAGATGGAAAAACGTATATACCTGTGATGAATACGGGAGATGAAAATGTCATGCTTCTTAAGGACCAGTGTGTTGGTAGAGCAAGCATGGTCGAGGATTTAAATGCTGAAGGTTGCGAAGAAGTTTCAAACGATCCACCTAATTTACGAGATATAAAAGAAAAGACCCCCATAACTTTGAATGAAATCAAGATTGACCAAACTATTGAAAGTGAGAAGAAGCAAGAACTGCTTAATTTGTTGAATGACTATAGAGACTGTTTCGCACTGAATATTTCTGAGCTAGGACGCACAACAATAACAGAGATCGATATTAAGGAAATTCACGGATCAGAACCCATATGTATGAAGCCATATAAAACGAACGCCTCTCAAAGAGCTGCTATAAAATAAATTGTGAAAGAGTGGAAGGAAAATGGAATTGTGTCGGAAACAAGATCTCCGTATGCAAGTCCTGTCATATTGGTAAAGAAGAAGACTGGCGAAAACAGATTGGTTGTTGATTATAGACGCCTTAATAATCAGACTGTAAAAGATAAATTCCTTTACCTAAGATAGACGATTTGTTGGAGCAGTTACATGAATGTAGCTATTTTACTACACTGGACTTGGCACATGGATACTTACAAATACCTTTAACCGAAAAAGCAAAACTGGAAACAGCTTTTATAACACCAGATGAAACAGGACAGTTTGAAAGAATGATTTTTGGGTTAACAAATGCTCCGGCGGAATTTCAGCGTTTGATGTATCACGCATTAGGGCCATTATACAACAGGGTGTATTATGCTATCTGGATGATATACTTATTCCAGCAAAAACTTGGAACGCTATGATCGAAAAATTAACCGACGTATTTGAAGCACTGCGTTCCGCAAATTTAACTTTGAAATTACCTAAGGAAAGTCCCTTTGGAAGGAAAGAGGTAGAATACTTAGGATTTGTTATCAATGAACGCGGGATCAAGCCTGGGTTCAGGAAAGTGGAAGCTATATCGAAGTTTCCTCAACCTAAAAACATACATGATGTACGAAGATTTCTTGGCTTGACATCTTTCTTTAGACGATTTATTCCGAATTATGCTACGAAGGCGAGGTTTCTGACTCAACTTACGAAGAAGAATGCACCTTTTAAATGGGAAAAAGGGCAAGAAGAATCATTCGACACTTTAAGACGTGAATTGACAAATCAACCAATCTTAGCCCTCCATAATCCTGAGGCAGAAACGGAAGTTCACTGTGATGCATGTATGGACGGAATAGCTGGCATGTTGTTTCAACGTGGAAACGATAACAATTTGCATCTGGTGTACTGCGTGAGTAAAAAGACCACAGAAACTGAGAATAAATACTATTCGAGTAAGCTTGAATTAATGGCAATTGTATGGACACTTGAAGGACTAAAACAGTTTTTGTTGGGTATCAGTTTTACAGTAGTAACTGACTGTCAGGCCTTAGTTTATATGAATGCAAAAAAATCAAGTACCCTCAAATTGCTCGTTGGAGTCTCGTCATTCAAGAATTCAATTTTGAAATTCGCCACAGGCCAGGTGTCAAACTGTCTCACATCGATGCTATCGAGCTCCAGTTTTGAATCCTAGGGATACACTAGACTCCCTGATAGAAAACAAGCTTGAAGTATGCCTAACGTTGAGTATAGAAGACCAAGTTCTTATGATGCAGCAAGCAGATGAAGCCTTAAAAGAATTAATAGAAATTCTCAAAAAAGATAAGGATGAAAGAAGTCCAGAAGAAAATAATATCGATCATTATATTCTCAAAGGAAATAGACTTTTTCGGGTAATCAAGGAAGATGGAAAGGAAAAACTCTTGTACGTTTTACCGAAAAGTATGAGGAAGAGTACGGTTGTAAAATTTCATGACCTTATGGGACATTTTGCAGTAGACAAAACGGTATCGAAGATCAAGGAACTATATTGGTTTCCATCAATGAAAAGATACGTTCGTCGACATATATCAATGTGCTTCGAATGCTTAGTCAATAAGGTACCAAGTGGTAAGAGACAAGGTCTTCTCCATCCTATTCCAACTGGCCGCAGACCTTTCGCTATTATACACTTAGACCACCTTGGTCCATTTGTAACAAGTAGTAAGAGAAACAAGGAATTACTTGTAATTATTGATAACATGACGAGATTCGTACGCCTTTATCCTTCGAGAGACACTTCGACCAAGAATGTTCTAAAATCATTAAAGGACTTCATTCAAGATTTTGGATTACCGGATCGTTTAATTTCAGATCGAGGATCATGTTTCACCTCACACGAATTTCGAAAGTTCTGCGATGAAAATGGTATTATGCACACCTTAAATTCTACATCACATCCACAAGGGAATGGAATGTGTGAGAAGTGAATAGAACGATTTTATCTACGATCATACCTTCTATCGAAAAGATCAATCAAAAGGATTGGGACAGCAAAATTAAGGATGTAGAAAGAAACTTGAACAATACCGTGAATAACACTCTTGGAAAAACCCCTTTTGAAATACTTCACGGATATGTACCACGATTTAAAGATGGAATATTGAGAATATTAGCTGATGAAAATGCTCAAGTTTGGAACGACCCAGAAAAACTACAATCCAAAGCTAAAGAAAAAATTAAGATGGAACAACAGAAAATGAAAGCACATTTTGATAAAAAGAAGTCTGGCACATTATTATTTGATAAAGGAGAAATAGTTGTGGTAAGAAGAAATCCAGAAGCAACCGGTGAGCCAACAAAAACTCAACAAAAGTACCGAGGACCAATGGTTGTGACAGAAGTACTACCTGGTGATAGAGCTGAAGCAAACCGCATGTATTCGGTACTAAGATACGGATAATCACTCAGACTCGAAGTAACGAATTGCTACTTTGCGGTTGATATCGTTACTCGTTACTCGATCCGAAGCTGTTTTGGATCGAGCAGCTTCGAACTTCGAATACAGACTGCCAGGCGAGGCGAACTAGGGGGGAAACGGGTTCCAGTAATCGGGTACTAATATCTTCTGTAATTTGTTACTGGATATCGGATCGCGGTTTCAAGGGGGAAAATGACTTTTGAGTGTGCATTTCGGATCGACCAGGTTCGAACTTCGAATACAAGACTGCCGGAGGGAGAAAATGAATTTCGGTATTTGAGTAATAGTATGTTCCGTTCCGTTACTAGATACCGGAAGTATTATGGATTCTCGCTGTTTGAAGGGAAAAATCAGTTTCGGTATTTGAGTAGTAGTATGTTCTGGTTGCAATTCGTTTGTGCCGAGCCGAATGGTATCGTTTTGATGAGGTTTGGAAGAATCCGTATGTTTCGTTATAGTTATGGAGATGGATATACTATCTGCTGCTCTATTGATATGGGTCGTACAATGGGGGAATAGGATCCGGTGTATAGTGCGTTCTTATGCGCAGTTGAACTTTTTTTTACAGGGGGGGGAAGGGGGTGTTCTTATAATTGTAGAGGAGCAATACATATAAGAGAAGCATGTTAGTAAGGGGTGCTAATTTCGGGCTTACTAACATTTTAGTACTAAATAGTGGTGCAATCAGAATTCTTTCTTTCAGGGTGGTTCCGAAGCAGGATTGCGAACTTAACTTTTTCTTTTTTTTAGCTAGAATCGAAATATGAGTAATAAATAACAAATTATTTAAATACACCTTTAAAAAAATATTTTTTATAAAGTAAACGAATTCACACATTTTTATTATTTGAAATATTATTTGGAACTAACTAAACACATTTTTTAAGTAATTGTTTAAAAAATATATAAAAAATTGGGAGCTACCCGGGATTTCTATGGCCACTCCTGCGTAAGCCACTGGTATTAAAATAATTCAATAAAGTTCAGTATGTTTCTAAAATGTCGGCGTTTAGGGGGCCATCTGCCCTATTTTATGGTACATTTTATTCCATGAACTCATGGAATACGCATAGTCCGGTGCAACCATTCTTTCTGTATGAAAGGAGTGATAATTTTTGTTTAAAGAATGCTCTCATATATGCACCCACAGAAGGGGCTAACCCCTTTCATCCCAAAAGTGCAGAAATAGAACTGGAAATATCTTAAAAATAGATCATTCTCACTGAATTAAACAATTTTAATTTAAAATATGGTAATTTTTAATTTACTTCGAAAAATCGACCAGCAAAAGAAGTTTTTGATATGAAATAATAACTCACAAATAATAAAGATATTATGCTTGTAGAGACGCAAAGTAGTTGATATCATACTGAGATCCCCTGCCCTGTGAATTTAATATATGTTGCCCAATCCCTGGATCTCAGTATTCGAGAACCCGCTCCCAGAAAAAACACGAGTCACAAGCTTTCCTTTACACTTTTTATGATAAGAATGAACAGGTTAAACCAGCGTTCAGAATTTTAAAAAGGGGGGGTTGAGAAAAAAAAAAGAATGGCATATGTCTTTGGAAGATTTCTATGTGCACTCCGTAATTCGGATAATTTAGCATTGTATAAAACCATAAATGTGTATAAAAACAATCTGTAAATCAGAGAAAATAAGCTCTAAATACAACTTTGTACAACTTCGCTAAAAAAAAATTCTTTTTGGTTAGGTTTTGTTATGGGTTTATGTATGGGCGGCATATACCCATAACAACACTGTCCCGGATGTGTTGTTATGGGGCACATATAACACCCTATTACCGATTCTATTAGTAGTAACGAAAGTAACGAGTAACGAATACTTAGTAACGAATAGCGAACATCTAAGTAACAAATACATACGGATACTCATTTTGTCGTTACTTTTACAGCACTACCTGGTGACACCAGTGGTGTAGTCGAAGGGGGACGCGGGTGGACGCCGTTCCCCTACTTTTTCACTTCAGCCCATACGTCCCCCCACGTTTTATTCTCAGGGGGGACGCTCATTTACAAGGTTTTTATTTTAAATTCTGTGAAGAAGTTAAAATTTTCGTTTTGTTCGCGCGAGAGCAAGTACATCAGTATAAAAATCAAAAGGAAACTTTTGATTGTTTGAATAAACTTTACAAATGGAATTGTAAGGGTTTCTTAAACACTTCAGTAGTGAAAACATATCCATAAGAATAGAACAGATTATTATCTTTCCGAACGCACTCTTGGCAAAAAATGCCTTTCCGAATGGCCGAAAAAGTGACAAAAATCGGGGTAGCGAATAGTCACGTACCAATCCAAAAGAAAATCTGTCACGTTGACATTGGATTGTTGCCTCACCATGGCGCAGTGGTTATGTTACTGGAAATGGTAGACGCCCGAAGTGTAGGTCCCGGGTTCGGGTTCCATGGCGCGTCCGTCGACCTAACGGTTCGGAGTTTTCCGTGGTTCTCTCCGAAACTTTGCGTAAGTACGGGCTAGGACCCCTTAGAAAGAGCCCTACGGAGGGCACCCCCTCTTGTGTTGTCTTTATGACGAGGATTTATAAGCGGACTTCAAGCCAAGCACACAAATCCGCTATACGTGTTCACAATAACAACAACAACATTGGATTGTTGACAAATGTAAATGGAAAAAATTAAGTAGCTCCCATCGCTCGTCCATAACAGTTCGGAGTTTTCCGTGGTTTTCTCCGAAACTTAGCGTGAATACGGGTTAGGACCCCTTAGAAAGACCCCAACGGAGGGCCCCCCCCCTTCCTTGTGCTGTTCTTCTGACGAATATTTATAAGAGGGCTTCGAGCCAATCACACGAATCCGATTACATGTTCGCAACAACAAATTAAGTAGCTTACACGGTTGATCAAAAAGACTTAGTTTAGATTATTAACAAGTAATCAATAATTTAACAATGAGTTCATTTTAATTAATTAATAAACAAATGATGGTTAAATTAATTTTATTGGTTGTTTAAGGCATAATTACAATTAAGGAATCCAATAAGTTTAGGTTACATTTTATCAAAAATGAGCGTCCCCCCACTTTTTTTCTTAGGACTACAACACTGGGTGACACATATAGAATATCGCAGTTAGAAGGAAGCGACGGTCACCTATATGCAACAACAGCTCAAGCCTGGTGGAGCTGGAATGACGATTGCAGTAGCTCGAGTGCAGATTCATATGAGGAATCCAAAAGTCAGAGGCCTAAACGAACTGTCCGAAAACCGTTGCGTTACGGAGATGAGAGTTCAACTGAGGACAGTAGAAATGCCAGGATGGCCGAATGTAGACACTAAACATTTCTTAATGCTAATATTTCTTTTATTATCACACATTTTTGACACGAGCACGATTAATTATATTGAGAGTGTAATACAAATTCACTGGTGGCAACGTATAAGCGATGGTATTTAAAAAAAATAAGAAAATTATTAGAAACGTTATGTTAGAAATAAATGTTTTGTTTTGTCTTTAATACGTTTACGTTAGTGTGTTGAGCTGACAGCCAGAATGAAATTTTTCTCACTGACCTTTACCCTAGTAACACAACTAGTTTAAAAAACGTTCAAACGAAGTTCACAGAGCGTGTTTTCAACGTCTTTTGAACTAGTTGGGCTACTAGGGTAATGACGTCATATATCAACAGTCACATGTCAGGTGGCGCCATCTTTTCGTCATGGATATAAAAATTGTATATGATACTTGCTTAAACATATTTTTTAATTATTGAAAATATATGCTTGCCTAAACTCTATAAAATTGCTTTTTAACATACATTCTATGTTAAAAAATGTGTTTTATCTAATGAGGAAAATACTCAAGGGTGTAGTTCGAAAAAATAAAATCTCCCTCACGGTCTAAGTACACAAATCAGAATAAACTAATAGCAACAGGGGTTCGAAAAAACTCAGGATGATTCTATCTAAGCTGTATTAGTCACCGCAATAAATGAAACAACGGTGCCTTTTATAAAACTTTCAGAAAAAATTCTTCAACCTAGACTTGCACGCAAAAAAGTTTCGAAAAGCGGCTTATCCTGCTAAATTTTCGATTTTAAGAAGTTTTTCTGAAAGTTTCGCTACTGATGTAGGTTTATCGTTTATTATACATATGGTTAACTTAGGAATGATAATTGGTTTTAACTTATTTATTAATTAATATTCTGCGGAAAATTTTTGTGCAGGGGGCCTGAAAAGTATCTGTGCCCTGGGACCCCAAATGTGTAGATTCGCTCCCTGTTCTTGCCCCCCACCCCCTTCCAAACAGTCATGTGGGTTCCATGCAGCGCTTCTATACGACTACCAGCGAGAGGAAGGGAAAGCGGGGGGGGGGGGGGTTGCCGACATGCTGCTTTGATGATGGCACGATATTTCTGCACGGCCACCGTGTTAATACAAAAAACAATTGACTATTACTTTCAGATATAGTTAACCTCCTGCTATCATCTGTAATGTAATATTATGTAAGTACATTTTTCATTTAAATAAACACTGAAAATTTTAAAAAATTGCTTTATTTCCATTTATCTGTTTATTAAATGTTACGGTTTCGATAATTCGTGTTTTCGATAGTTCGATTTAGGCAAGGTCCCACCCACCTCGAATTATCGAGACTCTATATGCATATAATACATTTTAATCACGGCTGCATTATTTGAGAGATTTGAGAAGTATTATCGAACTAAAAGAACTCTTATGGTATTAAAAGAAGGCTTATAGAGGGGAAAAAAAAAAAAAAAAAAAAAAAAAAGAATGAAAATCTGAGCAATCATAAATGACTCATAGCACTTGGGAATACGTAGTGATTCCAAATAAATATCGATAACCGCTCAAATAAAGTGACTGATAGACAGAATATTATCATTTTCCAAAGACTGACATCTTCAGCTTTTCTTTAGAAAAAATAAATATTGGCGCCTTTTCCCAACAGATGACTCACTCTTGAGATGAGTCACTATCAGACAATATCAAGATTGCCCTGATTCGGGCAAAATAAAATAAAATAAAAGTACATCGCTGTGATTTGGTTACTATAATCTGAAATCCTTTTGAAGGAGACATTTTTTTTGACATTTTTTTTTTTTTTTAACAGTACCTTCACTTCGTAATCAGTGGGCTGCAGGGCCAGAGGTCAACAGGAGCCACAGCCCCGGAACCTCCACAAGGAAACATACGTAAAACAGCTTGTAAAAGAAGTTCTGAATTTTTTAGACCATCTGCGGTAAATTGATTCTTTCAAGGGTGTTCCACCTGAAGAGCCATAGTCGTCACACGACTTTTGAACAGATTTTTAAAAATCTGATGTGGACACCACATCAGTGGCGGAACCTGATGAGCTGACTTAAATTTCGAAAATCGAATTATTTTAGAAGATATTAATAAAAAACTGAAAAAATAAACAGAATGGTTGCCAGATTTGGCATAAAATCATTCATTCCTTTGCAACAAAGCGTTTCCAAGTATGTAGTATCACGTGAAATTGTCAAACATGAAGTAGAATACACCCATTTTACGCCAAAATAAAAACTACATGAAATAAGTAACTCAAAATGTGTTACACAAAGTTGACAATTTTCAAATAATAAGTTCGATTAGACAACAGGAGTTTAGAATTAGCGATTATCCGTTTTTCCAAAACAAAATAACTAATATCTTGAAAATGAAAAATAATTAAAATGCAGATTACTTTAAAGCCGGTTCGGTCCAGCTGGATTATTTGCTACCAGTATAAATATTTAGCGGCGTTAACTATGCCATTATAGCAGTTACAGTACACTTTGGATATTTGCTAGCGCGACGAGATGGTATAATTCGTGGTGCTAAGTACGCCAATCTGCAAACGATTATGTAAATGAAAATATGGATAACGGTTTTCCGGTAACCTTAATTGAACAGTAATTATAGGTTGTGAGCATGTGTAAATCGCCAAATAATGAAAAGTCGCCATTGGTGGCAAACTATACTACAGTGGCGGCTCGTGGGATACAGCAAGTACAGCCGGGCTGCACTTGAAATCATCAGCACATACATTAAAATAATTTATTATACTAATTTTCCTAAATTCAGATTAGAATTATGGAATTCCTATGGTAAATTAAAAAAATCTCCAAAAAAACCAAACAAAAAAACCGTATTGTGGCCAGATCGCTCATTCAGAAAAAAAGCACTTTAATCTTCCCGCAATTCAATTGGGAAAATCTTTGGTTCAACCCAGAGCACTGATAAGAAAATTGGCAGTACCGTTGCCATGACAACGGTTACGTAAGCATTTCCTCCGGCAACAGTAGCGCAGCCAGAAATTTTTTTTAGGGGGGGTCCAAATTACTCTGACTCGGGGGGGGGAGATCAGACCCCCCCCCTAAAATGATCATGTTGCTGTTCACAGGGCCCCCATAAATGAAGCCCATATAAGTTTTTGTAGGGGGGGGGACGACTGGTCGTCTCAGACAGGCACTCAGCATTCATCTCTTCCCCGGAAGAAATGTTTCACGAATTATACTTTTACAGAAAATATTTGAAATTTTACCCTCAGGCCCCCAGAAAGCTCAGAATCAGTGGGAATACCTATATTCTCCCCCCAGTGGCGGATTTTGCACTTGAGAGGCCCGAGGCGCAACTCAATTTTGAGGCCCCACTCCTCAAAAAAAAAAAAAAATATCACTACACTGTAAAAAAAATTCAGAAACGTTTCAGCTAACTGTAAGGCAACTTTTTTCGTAATTGCTTCTCACAAAGCATGAGAAACATTTATGATAGGTGTTGGGGAAAAAAGAACGTTTCAGATTTGTGTCTGAAAAGTTTCCGGTAAAACAATGATATTGCAATTTTACAACAATTTCTGTTGTATATTTGATAGATTTCAGATAATTTCATGAAACGTTTCGAAATTTTTTTAGAGTGTAACTCTAACTCCTTTACATTATTACTAATTATTTTAAAATGTTTTAATTCCTTTTATATGTAGTTTATGTCTACAAACCAGGGCCTGACTTTCATTATAACACTTTTGTGCCCAGGGCACTTTTCAGATTTTGTGTCCTTTAGCTGGCTCAATTTTTTTGCCCCTGTATATCGTGTTAAACTCAATTTTTTGGCTTATTTCTCCATGTGTGCCCAGGGCACGTGCACCAAGTGTCCGTCCGATAGTCAGGGCCTGCTACAAAAGGAGTATTAAAATTTTAAAATAATTTTTATGTTTATGGATTTGTTCATCTTAAAAAACATTTTTTATCTCAATAATTTTTGTACTACGTTTCACTTTTCATGATTAACACTAAATAAACATCAGCATATTTCTAAGTATAACCCAGCAACTGCAGTTTTATATTGATTATTTTTCACTGTTACTTAATTACGTCTAATTACTTTTTGTGGACCACTGGCATATGTCTTGTTTCAGTCATGAAAATTTTGACTACTTAAGAGGTACTTTTGAAGGTCAGAACAAGGGAAACTTAATCAGAAGCATGACTTTGACATCACAAAGTTCAGAAGAATTCTTTACTTGGATAAAACGAACCAAAAATTTAACATTCCTTCAAGAACATATATTTATAAATATTTAAATATATTAATAAATTTCCCGTTTGGAACTACAAAACTAAGCAGTTTAATAGTAAAAGTAAACTTTCTGTTTAGTCTAATTTTTGTGTTTATTCAAAAACTGTCAATAAGTTTAGGACTATTAATAATGAGTAATTAGGTATGAATAATATATATGTGACGTCAGATATTTCAGTAAAGTTCCATATTTAAGGCAGGTAAAACGGTTTATTGAATATTACATTTAAGTTACAATATAGAGTGAGAAGAGGAGAGGGGAGGGGAGACGGGTACGAAAATCCGCGTGGATTAATGAAGCAGTTCTAGTGGCAGAAGTCTCTCGATTTTCGATGTACGGGAGTATTTACGTTCATCATACCACGTGGTTTGAGAAGACATAACTCCGCCTCTCTCTTATCTCTAATCGAACCACACACATTTACCAACATGACCCGCATCCGGGGCTACAAGGGCGTGGGGACACGTGTACATGTAAAGAACTCAGAATCGATGGCCTGATGTTTGACAAATAACAAAATAAATAAAACATAGCTCCAGAGCGCGCGTGGCAAGTATGACAGGAAAGCAAAACTTACAGTGAAAGTACCGCTTGAACAATACCCAAAGTAGTAAAACCCAAATTACCTTTTTATACATTACAAATACACACACACACACACACATTGTTCTATATTTTAAATAGAATGAAAAAAACTAAGAGAAATTAAAAAAAAAACAATACTTTAAGTAGTTAAAGTAAAAAAAAAATATTATTGACTTAAAAATAAATTCCACTTTATAATGGGTAAATGGGTATGCTCTAAGCTTTGGTCCTAGGTTTATAATTAATGTTTAGCATTTTCATCTGCGGCTATAAAATACATGCCGTATTTATAATATAGTTATCATAAATATTTTTTAGTTGAAAACAAAAAATTAAATTAATCATCATTTGTTTTTTTAAGTTTTTAATTAACTGTGTATGAAATTCCAGTTCAAAATTTGTCTACGAATTTTAACCCACTATCATCCGATCGAGTTGAAACTTTGCACGCATGTGAAATTTCGGTGACGCTAAGTATTGCTTTCTTTAATTTTTCAATACTTTTTTTTAACTATCAAATATCTTCTCCCAATCCCCCCCAAAAAGTGTTATCGCACATGTATCAGCTCATATCTTTTTAATTACTGGTCGGCAATCTTTTATCATTGCATATTAGGAACGTTTCGATTCCAAAAAAAGATAAAATCGGTTATTCCTAGCTTAAATTTTTAATTTTTAGTGATTTTTCGAAAGAAGATAAATTATTGTTCCCAATTTCTTTTACATAGTGACAACCAACAACAATTATATATTCTGGGTATATTTCAAAATTTCACTGAATACAGAGTGTCCTTTCCTAAATCATTTAAATGAAGAACGGCTGAAAAATATAAAATATTAAATTTTGACAAATTTTTCAATCTCAAGCTGTAGAATAAAGTGGTTCAGGCTTTTCTCTTTTAAAATGTGAAATATTCTTATCAGACTGTACACTTTTTGATTTGGGGGGGGGGGCGGCAATCTATAAAGCAGGTGTATTTGAATGTCCTACTGTAATACCTGCTACTGAGCCGCAATCTGATTCAGTACGGCCCAACCAGTGGCTGAGCGCATAGCACTCTGAACTGGGAGATGGAATGTGCCTGGTTCAAAATCAGGTCGCGTCCGCCAACCTAACCGTTAGGAATTTTCCGAGGTTTCCTCCAAAACTTAGCGTAAATAGGGGTTAGAATCCCTTAGAAAGACCCCCAAGGGAAGCAACCACACCCATGGGCATAGATGCCACTTGTAGATAATTGGCCGTAATCCCCCAACCCAATATAACTAATTGATTCCGGATAGGAAAAAGGCATGGGGCACCTGTATTTTTTGAGATAAAATATAGTGAGCAAATTAACACAATGCAAAAAATCTAGGAATTTTTCTTGGAAATATTGGACAGTTGAGGGTCCTAAAATTCCAAGGAATGTTGCATGAAAATACCAGGAACTTCATTGAACAGCTCAGGAAAGATCCACTGAATTGCATATTGTTCAGTAAAGTTCTTGGTATTTTCGTGCAACTTTCCTTGGAATTTAGGGCACCTCAGCTGCCTATAATTTTCAAGGAACACTACTGGAATTTTTTTTTAAATTATTTTTTTTAAACAATTCTAGTCATTTTTAAGTGAACTGCCTGTTTTTTAAGGTCGTGAGACCACTATTCGGTTAAGTGACGGGTTGAACGAAACAGTAAAGTTTTCAAAGGGAAATGTATACTTTCTGTATAGTATTTGTAAATCTAACTTATCCTTATTTCCAAGGAACGTTTCTGGAAAGTTTTACAGTGAAATACGGAATTAAAGCATCAATTACTTATAAACTAAAAGTATTCGTATGAAAGTATTAGTTTAGATTATGGTCCAATGCTGTGAAGAGGAAAGGGAATCACCAAAGAAAAGATTGTTCAAAAGCGCTTTCTACACTAGAAGCAATCCTGAAACTATGAACAATGTCTCTTGAACAGATGTTTACATATAGTTTTTTTCTTTCTGAAAACCGAATTTGGAGGCCCCTTAGAAATATGAGGCCCGAGGCGCGCGCCTCATGCAACTATTGGGAAATCCGGCACTGTCTCCCCCTTTTGGCAAGCCAGCGTATAAGCAGGGGGATAGAGGAATTGATGTCCCCCCCTCCGACACTTTTGCATAAATTTAACGTTAGCTGTTAGAACGTTTTGTCTTTCAGAAATTTCAATTGTTCGGTGTAATGCAAATCAATCAAATAACATTTGCCATTATAAAAATGTATTATTGTAATAAAATTGCTAGTTATAAGCTTTTATACATTCTTATAAGAAAAACGAAAGAACTAACGGAAAACTGTAAGCCTCTAATCCATAGGTTCCCAACGTGGGCGATAACGCCCCCCTGTGGGCGTTTGAGGCTTTCAGGGGAGCGGTAAAAGACCCAGAGAAAATTAGGAGGCGTTGATATGGCACGGTGGGGCGTGGGAAGATTAACCAAATATAGTCTAAAAAAGACTTAAAAATCACTCTGATAATTCATTTCTATCACGTGTGCGAACCTCTTTTTTAAATGAAGAAGAAATTTAGTACTCAGTAGAGTTTCAATTCCAACAATATTCATCTATTAGTAATTTTTTTTATTGAATTCTTGTTTTCACCATGCATTATGTACGCTCTTATTTCTTTGGAGTGGGAGGGGGGGCGGTATTGAAATATTCACTAGAAAAGGAGGCGCCAATTCAAAAAAGGTTGGGAACCTATGCACTAATCGTTAACGACCGCTTTTCGAGATGGTGGAGTTCTTTGTTTCTTAACACTAAATAAAATACATTCAGGTGTTCTAATTCTAGTCTTATGTTCATATTTATTCTATTCATTAAAAAACATCTCTCCTCTTTTAAAAACCTTTTTAATAAAGCATAGCTCTAATAAATACACACAAACTCCGCATTGTATACATTGTATACCTCAAACCAGATTTCAAAAATGTAGTCTACTTTTTCTAGGAAATTCACACAGAGTCAAAAGCCAAGAGCCAAAACAGCAGCTCTCCATATGTATTCGATACTTGGCGAAATGTTTGTTTTTTGCATAGTTGGTAAAAAAATTTACTCAGCCTGGACACTCCGACTTGCCTAACTATACAGTCATATTTTGAAAGATTTATTACACCAAACTTTTAAATTCATGTACTAAATAAAGCTCTTTTGTTTGGGGGGGGGGGGAGGAGAGATAAAGGGCCCGTTTACATGTGCAAAAATGCGGAGTAAATCCCGGGACTTACACTGCTTTCTACCCCGCTTCCCCTACTTAGGGGAAAAAATGCGGGGTAGAAAGATTCCTGGTCGAAAGGAGGGTTAATGCGGAGTCAACCCCGTTTTCCCATGATGCATTGCGAGTTTTTCCCTGTACTCCGCTTTAACCCGGGATTTTCCATTTTCACATGTAAACGGGCCCAAAGGAGATAAAGGCGATTTAAAACGGGGACTGTTTTGAAGAGAACTCTTCCCCAGTGGTCTTTATAAAGGGAGATAATAAACAAGTAGTCTTACGTTTTTCAAGTAGTTTATTCTAGCTATCGCACTTCAAAATAGAATTAATAAAACAATAACTGTAAATTTAAAAATTAATCTCCATGACAACAATTCTAGACATTATTTAAATAATGGTATCTCTTGTAAAAGTAATATTTTATCACATTAGTCACGCAATTTTAATTTTCCTATTAAAATTCTTTAAAACTTTAATGTTTAAAATTTTTTTACTCAGAAAAAACTGAAATTAATTAAAAAAAACTTTTACTTATTAATATATCTGCTGCAATTACAAAACATGCGTTCACTGTTTCAAGTTTTGTAAAAAAAAATAAATGCAGTAGTTGATTCTTCAATTGACAGGAAGAAAATTTTCAATAGGCTATATATGAACTTATTGATTCATCATGCATGATTTGTTTAAAAAACAATGAAAGAAAAGGAAATAAAAAAATTGTGTGAATCTCGTCTTGTGAGTCGATTGTGTAAAGTCTCAAAATCCTTATTTATTATATTACCACGATCCTCCATTACCTAAGGAAATAAAAAAATTGTGTGAATCTCGTCTTGTGAGTCGATTGTGTAAAGTCTCAAAATCCTTATTTATTATATTACCACGATCCTCCTTTACCTAAGAAATTAATAAAATAAATAAACAGCTCTTCAAATATTTTAGCATAATATGTGTTTAAAAAGTAACAATATTTGACACAAACTGGAATTCAAAAAAAGGTAATTTAATGTATTTGTTATCATTGACTACATTGTAATTGCCAGTAATAATAAGCTTATGATATAGTTTTAAATAATCTTTATAAGTTGGATCATTGCATCTTGTTTACATGCAAGTACGATTGTCTATGTTTAGAAAATTCTTGGCTAATTATAAATAAAAACACTTCAACCATCTGCTAGGTTATACTTGAAAGATCTTTTTATATTAAGATTTTTACTGATAATAAATTATGAACCACGTCTGTGTCATTCCACCTCCTCTGTTGTGTAAAGTTATTTTGAAATTTAATCAAGTAAAGTTTACCTCTTTGTTAATGTCGAGACCAATATCAAGAGGATGAGCTTGAGATTCAGCACCCTCAAAGATTTGTTTCGGTGCAACAGATTTTTCACCGGGTCCGGGCCCGTCCATACTATCAGCAGTCTTTGATGCTGCACGATCACCATCATCGGTTTTAATTTTTCTTCTCGAAGAAAGATAAAAACATTTCACTTGGGGTTTTCTTTCTTTTTAAACTGGACGAATTCATGATCGTAAGAAACAAAGAACCCAAAACTTAAACTTCTGCTTAAAAATTAAAGGCATCCAACTTAATTGAATCCACTGAACCATTCGAAATTTCGTTATACCACATCTAAGCTCCCAGCAGACCCTCTTTTTATTGTTTGTTGTGTGTGTGTGTATGGTGTGTGTATTTGAATACTGTGTTTATCTCAAGAAAAGAAGAGTGGTGTGCTTGAAGACTACAATATAGGCAATATATTTTCTTCTTTCCTTCATGACAATTTTGTTATCAGCTAATTGTAGCATGAATAGATTCTTTCGGAGGATATTCGGTTCAGTATACAACCGTTCCTTTGCGCTACAAGGGTGCGCCCCTTTACATTGTCCGATTTGTCCATCCTAGCCCCACAAATTCCCTATCAGAGACACGACTGGAGATTTATTGCCTAAGGAGTCTCTATGACGGTGCTTGCTGGAAGCCTTTTATGATTTTATCTTGCGTCCTCCTTTTCAAGACAACTACGGATACAAAGTTTAAAAAGATTTTTTAAAAGAAAAAACACTTTTTGGAGAATAAATTTGGAAAAGAAAGAAGAGAAAGAGAAAAAATGGGCCCTTTTTAGAGAAAAAAATGGGCCCCTTAAATTGGTGGCCCATGGGCCCCACTCGCCCTGTAGATAAACGGACCCTGCTCATAGCGGCCCCTTAGCCCATAGGGGGGGTCCGGACCCCCTGGACCCCCCCCTTCGCTGCGCCACTGTCCGGCAAAGGCTATAATGGGGGTACGCAGCTAAGACTCAGCTCATTCAAGATTTTGAAAGGTCGGCAGCACCTGTGAATTCGACTCTCTGATTGGCTCGAGAAGTGAGGGAGGGAGTAAGGAGAATATTTGTTCGGCAAACTCTCGACTTTATATTGCTGAATTTATCAAGAAGGTAAGCCTGAATAGACGCTTATGAATTGACAATTACCATCAAAGCAGTATTGTTTTTAAGTAAGCAAGAACTGGCATTTAGAGGACATGGCGAGCGAAAAAATTCTTTAAACATAGGAAATTTTAAAGAGCTTTTAAAATTATTGATATCTGAATTAAAACAACGCCTTTTTATGAGGGCATCACTGACCGATTCGCAAGTTTAAAAGAAAGGAGGATTGATTTGACTTATAAAAAATAAGTAAGTTTTTTTTTTTTTTTTTTTTTTTTTTTTTTCTTTTCTTCTCAAGTTATCGTTACAAAAGAAAATTCTAAGGAAACTTCGAATCAGACACGGATTAATGCAATTTTGAGGATAAGAGCGGCTGGTTGAAATTTATGTCCATTTTATGGAAAAGTAAAATAGGATCTCTTACATTTTTTATGTAATTTCTTTTTTTTTCGTCGGTGAGGGCTTAATCCGCCAGTTTTCGAATTCAATAACAAAGATTTTCCATTCCTGTCCGGAGGAGGGGGGGGGGAGGCTCATATGCTTCCGGCTGCACTAACAGTTTTGACCACGGGCCGCCACTGCACTACATGTCTCCCTTGCACGTCTATTAAATCAAAAACATTTTCGGCACACTTCATCTATACCTATTTTATTTGAAAGAGAAAAAATACTGCAATAATACTAAGGTTTAGAGATTTCTAGATAAATATTTCCGATATCGCCAAGCTGGGTTCAATTTGAAAGATTTGTTTTGACACTTTTATTTGGCGATACTTCGTCATAAAACGACACGCTTAAGATAGTTTGCGAGATTTTGGGGATAGCCAAAGTAGTCATTGACCACAGACATTCAGTGAATTAACTGCATCCATACACCTTAATGTATTTAAAGTCATTTGACTGGCCCGAAAATAAATTACCCAGTCGATTGCAATCAAAAGATGTACTGTTGGATGTTACAATAGTTCTAAATACAAAATTTCAATATTCTACTGTTAAAAGTTTTAGAATTGTGCGAAATATACAAAATTCTTTTTGACATCAAATTTGGCAATATTTCGTCAAAACTCGCCAAGGTCGATGACAAATGGCGAGATTTTGGGCATGGACCAAACAATGACTGACTACAGATATAATATATCGAAGATGTCCATAGGCATTACTGTATTGAAATTCTTTTGAGTGATCCTATAAATAAACTCTCCAGTAGATTGGAACCAAAAATCGAGATGCACAAGTAGACGTTAAAACATTCTTACATATGAAATTTCAACATTCTACAACTTATAGTTTCTGAGATATGAGAGTTAAATACATACACACGTACACCAAACGTCGCCAAGCTTGGCGAATTTTGGAGAAATTTTTCAGGAAGGCACGTGACCGTGGTCAGACCTGGGGTACTATGGTAGGACTATTGTACTTGAAATGGATGAATGTCTTAGAACTGACAATGACCGTAATGTGTTGAAATTCTTTTGAGTGTTCCTGTAGCAAAACTATAAATGATACGGGCATCATTTCCGATGGAGAGATTCTTTTTATAACCCTTGACAACATATATCACTTCTGAGTCGTTTGAAATAGCCTAATACCTCTAAAATACGCATTATACGAAAGTCCTTTGAGTGACACTGCAAATAAATTACCCAGTCGATTGCAATCAAAAGATGCACAGTTAGATGTTACAATAATTCTAAATACAAAATTGAAACATTCTAGGTTAAAAGTTTCAGAGATATGCGAAATACAAATTTATTTTTGGCACCAAATTTGGCGATATTTCGGCAAAACTCGCCACGGTCGGTGACAAATGGCGAGAGTTTGGCCATGGACCAAATAATGACTGACTACAGACGTTACATATTGAAGATGTCCATTGGCATTACTGTATTCAAATTCTTTTGAGTGGTCCGGTAAATAAACTGTTCAGTAGATTGGACCCAAAAATCGATCTGCACAACTAGATGTTACAGTAATCTTATAGATGAAATTTCAATATTCTACGACTAATGGTTTCTGAGATATGAGAGTTAAATACATACGCACGAATACCAAATGTCGCTACGCTTGGCAACTTTTGGTGCACGTGCAAGCTGGCGTACGATGAGATGCGTCGAAAGAATTCTTGAAAGTAAATTTAGAAGTAGTCAAAATCGTTTTTTTCGTCAAAATCTGGCTCCCGAAATTTTTCGCGATCACATTACTTCCTTATACGGCGTACAAGGAAGTAACAAACCCACTGTGTTAAACACTCGAAAGAATGAATAATGCATCTTCATCCTATGCTCTATGAACTGACATTAACATCAAAACTGTGTGTCTCGTGCAACTTTCAGAAAAAAAATCATAAGCACAAAAATGGGGCCAGAGGATTCATCCGTTTTTGAAAATCTCGCGAAATTCCGTACGTTTAACATTTTTTCTGGCAATTTCTTATCTCTTATAAGTTCGTTCTCAAAGTCAGTTCACAGTGCAATTTGTCAAGAGACATTCTAAAATTTTCCGAGTCAATTATTTTCTTAAAAACCAGCCTTTCCAAGTGAAACAGCCTTTAAAAAGATCGTTAAAAGCTGCATTACTGCTCACTTTGCGTAAGAAATCCTTTCCTCACTTCAGAAATGATCCATTGTGCGTGTTTGCAGTCATCATTTATGTTTAAACTTTTATATTTACTAGGGGCCAAGGCCCCCAGACTCGCTACGCTCGCTTTTCGTATGAGGCATTCGGCCCCTAATCAGGCTTATTCGTAAAAAAGACATAATTTCAACAGACAAAACCCGAAGATTGGATCAGATAGAATGTTACTGAGCTACGCATTGCTTGGTTCTTGCATGTTCATTGGTACATAAAAATTTAAACTACACGCTACAGTAGACCCCCCCCCCCTCATAAGATGGAAGATATTTTGTTATGGGAATCCGTGTTGTACGTGTCCTGAGCTATACTCCACCTGGAGTGCGGACTCCGCTTATAATCGCTGGAAAAATTATTTGCAATCCTCAGAAACACAATGATATTCAATGTTGCCATTCAAAAGTTATATTAATTAGGAGCTAAAGCGTAATAAAATCAGAACATCTGTTTCAGCTGTATTTTTAATAATGTAAAAACTATTGGACACCTTGCGAATTGGCTACCCATGGCGATTTTCATTATTTGGCGACTTGCGTACATGTAAAGTTAATAAGAGCTACGGAACAGATAGGATAGCTTGCCACCAATGGCGACTTTTCCTTATTTGGCGATTTACACATGCTCACAACCCATAATTACTGTTCATGTAAGGTTACCGGAAAACCGTTATCCATATTTTCATTTACATAATCGTTTGCAGATTGGTGTACTTAGCACCACGAATTATACCATCTCGTCGCGCTAGCAAATATCCAAAGTGTACTGTAACTGCTATAATGGCATAGTTAACGCCGCCAAATATTTCTACTGGTAGCAAATAATCCAGCTGGACGAGAACCGGCTTTAAAATAATCTGCATTTTAATTATTTTTCATTTTCAAGATATTAGTTATTCTGTTTTGGAAAAACGAATAATCGCTAATTCTATACTCCTGTTGTCTAAGCGAACTTACTATTTGAAAATTGTCAACTTTGTGTAACACATTTTGAGTTACTTATTTCATATAGTTTTTATTTTGGCGTAAAATGGGCGTAATTCTAACTCATGTTTGTAAATTTCACGCGATTCTAGATACTTGGAAACGCTTTGTTGCAAAGGAATGAATGATTTTATGCCAAATCTGGCAACCATTCGGTTTATTTTTCAGTTTTTTATTAATATCTTCTAAAATAATTCGATTTTCGAAATTTAAATCAGCTTAGCAGGTTCCTCGGAATTTTTCGAATCTGTGGGCACCTTAGTCGAAACTCAAATCCCCACGGTTTAGGAGGAGATGCTGACAAGCTTTTGACAGCGGCGGCGACAGCGGCCTTTACTTTTTTTTAGAATAGAGAGATTCATTTTCATAGTAAAATGGCTGAAGGGGGACCCGTCAAGGCACCCCAAAAAAATAAATATACTACTTTATAATTTGAGTAACTTGATATAGTATATCAGACTAATTTAATTATTTATTTCTCAGTAATCTTACGCCTTTACACAGTGGCACTGTGGAGGACCTCAGGGGGACTCCGAAGTGTCAGGGACCTCAACAGCTTTAAAATTGGTTTTTAGGTTCCGTAAGCCTAATTTAAAAAAATTACATGTTCTAATATACAACCCCCCCCCCACAGTAAGGGGCTGCTTTTCAATCTCTAGCCGAGGGCCCCCCAAATCAGCCAGTCCGGGCCTGATTCAAAAGACTCCTGCAAAAGAACAATTGCAAAATACAATCGGGACAGTATTTTGCAATTGTTTTAAGACAGTTCTGTGCAAGAGAGTGAGACAGGGAGCAACAACAACAGCAACAACAAAATGCAAGTTTTGAACAACTTTTGTAAGAATCCAATGGCTCAAGAGATTTGCGAAAATTTTGATATGTGCCTTCAGAAGATGCACTATACTCACTTGTTACTAACGGTCTTGTTGCGAGAAAAAGTAAACAAGGAGAAAAAAAATCGTAAAATTAAATCAGCTTTTCAATGTCTACCAAAATGGTGGATACATCGGCTCATTTTAAGTGGTATTTCTGCGCTTCAAAATTTTTTCTGGAAATTGCATGAGGTATGCTTACTGCATATAAAAGAGCATTGCACGGCTTGTAAAGAAACAGTATTAACTTTTTGTTCCAATTTTTAAAAATTAAGACTGGACGCAAAAGTGCTTGTTGACCTCCAGTAATTCAGCAAAGGCGTAAATGAGGGAAGTGGGGGGGGGGGGGGGTAAGCACTCGGCTAAATTGTTCTGACACTGACTTACAATTCATAAATCGCTTTCCGTATCAATATTTCATGCTCAAAAAAAGTTCACGTGACGCATGATGTGGCATGCGCTACAATGAAGCATTGTGAAAATGATCTATACGTTTGGGCAAAATGAGCGCGCTTCCAAGAAAGTTTATGTTTCCATTGTGGTGTTCGTATGAATTTCGTTTGTATCCCCTCCCCCCTTCCTACCCCCACACACAGCAGTGGTGCCATACTGAGAAACGCTGGCGTTCAATGATAATAATAATTCTTTCCTAAAATGAAGATGAATATGTTCAGTGGCGTAGCGCAGAGAGAAGAATACGGGAAAGGTCTCCCAAAAGTGTGTCCTGCATAGTTGCGAGCGTGATATTATTCCGTGGCCCAAGGGTAATCTCGCAGGAGAGTAGCTGGGGGAACATCCAGATATATTACCCCCACCCCATAGCAAATTTCAGATTAGTTAGCATAAGCTTTATGTCCAGTAGAAATTCTGTTTATTTATGCACGATTTAATCCGTGTCTCCCTCCGAAATCTTTACCTGGATACGAATCTGAATGTCCTGATTTACTTCGAGGTGAGAGATTACGTATTGCACAACTAAATAAAATTCTGAAAAAAAAAAAAAAAAAAAAAAAAAATCCTTTTTTTACAACTGACCAGGGACTTACCAAGGAAGGAGGGTGCAATGGGGGCCTGGGCATCTCTCGAAATTTTGTATTTTCGTTAAATGCATGTCAATAAATCAAACATTTTTGTGAGACATTCTACCTTCTCTTGGGCATCCCCCTCCCTCGAAATTTTTTTCTCGCTGCTCCCCTGTAACTGGCCGTGGGCGTGGACCTACATCGTTTATTAATTTGTATGTATCCCTATAAGGGTCATTTTCAAAATTGGGTGCCATTTGGAAATTTAAGAAGCAAAAATATAATTTCAAAAAATAAGTAGCTTTTTTTCCCACAATATAAAACATACCTTGTTCCTGAACATTATTTGAGTATTATTCATGCATTTTTTATTTTATTTAATTTTTTCTACATTTTTCGATTCTCATACTTGATGAAATTTGTCATGTCTGTTACCGGACATTTTCTTTGAAATTTGCACTCGTATGTTTAGCACAAAGTAATGCAAAGTGATATATTAAGTATAGAGTCCTTTTGTCCATATAATATTGTCTTTTCCATTTAAAAATATTTTTCACGTTTTTGTAAGTTTTTGTTCGTCATGTCTGTTACTTATTATAATAACAGACATGACATTTCAAAGAACAAAAATTCATGAGTCTAAATAATTCCACAAGAACATGAAAAGAGACAATAATTTAGACTAGAAAGCTAATGATCTAAATTAATAATTTGAATTAATATATAAATAAATATATTTTATACAACTAATTAAGGTAACAGACATGACAGGCAATAAAAATGCTTATCACAAATAGGCTTTTGCTTTTTCAGTCAAATGCCAAAAACTCTAGAAGACTGCTTATACTTCTTTCTTGACCACATTCTAACGCAGCCCCGGACTGGCTCCTTAGAAGGCCCTCGGCTAGTGATTGAAAAGGGGCCCCTTAATGAGGAATTTAGAGGGATTAAAATATTAGAATATGTAACATTTAAAAATTAGGCTTACGTACCTAAAAACGACATTTAGCTATTTTAAAACTTTTGGGGTCCCTGACTCTTCAAGGGGATGCGGGGGGGGGGGGTGGCTCGATCTGAGGGCTTTCTGGGGTCCCCCGCTAAGCCACTGAGTAAAGACGTAAGATTACTGGGAAGTATGTAATCAAATCACTATGATATATATATCAAATTAATCTAATTATAAAGTACAAGTAATATATCTCTTTAGTACAGTAAAGTACTTGTAGTATATCCCTTTTTTTGAGGAGGGGTCGACCTATCCGGGGCCGCCTTGGGCCGGGGGCCCTCGGCAATCGACGAACAGCCGACCTGGCCACTCCGGTCCTGTTCTAATGGTAAACAAGTGTTGCTATTTTCAAATTTCAATTTGTTTAAAAAGTTGAAACTTATGTATGGTAACAGACAATAATTTTAACTCTATTTCACAATGTTAGAGCATGTCAGGGCAGAAATTTTAGTTTTTGGTCAGTAATTCTGCATAACACGTTTTATGTTCTATGATTCGGACACCTATATTTCAGTATCTTCTCTACTCATTACTTTAAAAATATATATTAAATAGTATGTTCTTTGATGTAGGAAAAATATATTTTACCGTACTAATTTACGTACTGGTGTAACGTAGGAAAGGTTCAAGTGAAAAATATACCTTCCTTTTGGGACAGGAGTCCCTCCCCCTTCCCCCTACAAACAATCATATGGCTGGGGGGCCCATGTTTAATTAAGTAGTCCGATACCGGTATTTATACTCGAATACCAGTATTTCCGGTATACACTCGAATTTTTCTAACGGTTCGGATTATCGGAACCAACCAAATTTAGGGTCGACAATCTAATTTTTTGACTTAAAAATAAATTCTAGTAATAAATTTTTAATCTTTCGGTAAAAATTCTTATTTTCAGGTACTGATTATCGCATGAGCACTCGGGGCCAAGCCCTTTGCATACATGCAGAAGCAACTTAAAAAATTGACAGTTGTATATAGATACAGTGCAATGTACACAAAATAGTCAAGCCCTAGTCCTGACCTGATTATTATCTTATGAATTAGTAATCACCTCACCGCAAGGCCGTAACCAGGGAGTCCAGTCCCCCTCCCTCCCGAAATTTAAAATTTTGTTAGCAAAATAATAGTGATGAAGTCTTTTCGTGAAAAATTCAGCGTTTGGTCCCCCTCCGAAATTTTTTCCAGGGTACGGCCCTGCCTCACCGTGTTTTGTTTTATACTAAAATCTAGTTATACAGTCAGCATGGAAATGTGCTTATTCTTGAACGATATGTTCGATTAATCAGTTTGGGCTGGGCCATAAATCTTGATTTATAAACGGACCGGTGCAGACTAGAGATGAGACGGGCTCAGCCCGAGCCCGAAAGCCCGAGCCCGGGCCCGAACCGGGCTCGGGCTCTGCAATTCCCAATTGCGTTCGGGCTCGGGCGGGCTCGGGCCCGTGAAAAATTTCTCCTTTATTGAACATACTCCTTGAAACATATTTTAAAAAGTGATTAACGAGGAAAATAAAAGTACATTCAACTCCGGTTATAGTGAACGTCTGGGGACCATCAAATTTCGTCCACTGTATCCGAAGTTCACTAAAACCCAAGTGTCTTCATGATGGATAGAGATACTGTATGTGATTTGGGACTAATGGTTTGTGTTCACTGTAGCCTTTGGTTCACTATAACCGGAGTTGCTCTTTGGATATTTCAGAACGGCGGCTTATATTGATTAGTTAGTCATGAGATCCGACATCATTTGATAAACATATGGATAAATAAAGAATTAGAAATTGCATAGAGAGTTTGCAACTATATTTGTCTTTAATTTGCACAAACGACAAAATTCGTTGTATTCTATCAATGAAGTAATTGGATTTTTTTTTTTTATCATAGCTGAAATTTCGGGCTCGGGCTCCGACTTAAATAATATTGCTCGGGCTCGGGCGGGCTCGGATTAGAAGTCCTCGGGCTCGGGCGGACCCGGGCTTCAAAAAATGAGCCCGAACTCATCTCTAGTCCAGACCCGAATTGAAAATTCGTTCCTGCGCGTGTAAAAATTCCATTGCTACTTTGTGCATTACTATTCACTAGATGGCGCTAAGTTCCCTTTCTTTTTCAAAGTTTCGCTCTTGCCGGCATACTGTGTCTCTGTGTTTACAATGCAACAACCAATGCAATAACCCCTTGTTTCGAAAGGATTGTTTTTAGAAAAATGCTATGTAACAGGTCATATCACGTATCCATAAAATATTTCGGAGAGTATCAAACGGCGGAAGAGGAAGATTTTTTTTCTTTTAAGCATACTTCTTCATTGTCATTTTTTTAAAACAAAAATCAAAATTTCGGAAAGGGTCCGGTCCCTTCGGATCCCCCTTAAAAAATGCCCCTTCGAGTGTAACGAACGTCCTAATTTTAAATAATTGCAACAGCATATTCATTTTTAAATCATTATGAGCTGTGTTTGTGATGGAAGCTACGTTTATCTTAAAAATAGTTTTCAACAATGAGCTCAGTATTCAATTTTCAGAAAAAAAAAAAAACACTTCTCCCGTCGACTGACACGCATGTGTGACACCACCAGGCGCGCACACAGGATTTTTGGCTGAGGGGGGGGGGGGGTGGTCCAACTTTTAGGGATGTCCCAGATTGTCAAAAATCAGTGATGAAAGAGCTCGTTTTCATTAGATGGAATTCATCCAAACTCGTCCCATCCAGTTCCCTAAGAATACACAACACAGTACAATGGGAAGGAAAATAATAGTTGTTCAGTTTTGAAAACAAGATGGTGTTTTATGTTCGCTTTCAGTTCGTTTTTGAAAGTTGAGGAAAACGAGAAAAAAAATTCTTTTTTCATTTATTAGAACTGAAACTATTGCTACCTTTTTTGGAATTGTTTTATTTATTATTGATATAGGATAATAATCAATCGAAAAAAAAAAAATATCAAAGCCGATGAGGGGGGTCCGGACCCCCTGGACCCCCCCCCTTGTGTGCGCCACTGGACACCACGAATTCATTTTTCGGTCGGCGTGTTGTGTGTGACTACGGCAACGCTACACTAGGGCGATCTGCCAAGGGGGGGGCTTAGTAGGAGGACTTTCTAAGGGGTTCTAACGCGTATTCACGTTACATCTGGAGAAAACCAACCAAAACTCCAGACCGTTAGATCGACAGCCGCGCGATGGGACCCGAACCCGGGACCTTCACACTTCGGCCATCTGCCATTTTCAGTGGCATTGACTTTTTTTTTTTTCGAACTATAGGCCGATGGGGTCGGCACCGGCATGCTTGCGTACCTGGTAGCGACGCTATAAGTGTGCTGAGTCGTGGTGTGTGTATGTGTGTGTGAAGGGGGGAGGCGGCTTTACCTCGAAATTTTTTTAATTTTAAATATTTGAAAATTAAAAGAAGCTTCCTTTTCTGCTCTTAAATTTGATTGCGACGCCCAAAATTTTCAGTCATACTACGCCTATGAGGGCGCCTATTACGTAGGTGCTCTAAAGAACTCAAGCAGCCACAGAAAAAAAATCAATGGATGTGGAGCACCTAAAAAAAATTTTAAGACACAGTTTTAGCAACTTTCGTTGAAAAAAAAATCTCTTGGATTTTCGGCGGAGAAATTAAAAAAAAAAAAAAAAAAAAAAAAAAAAAAAAAACGATCTGAGTTTTCTACAATAAAATCCGAATTTTTCTCTATTGTGTCGCTGAAATTATTTTCTAGAATAGGAAACATTTTGGCCCCATCGCCATCCCCCCAATGTTATATGCCAATTTACGCCAGTGATGATGGACACATACATGTAGTAATTTAGAATAAATCATTTAAATTACAAAAAACATTAATGCATCTTTTGTGGAATTTTGGGTTTCATTTGTGTGTTTAAAATCTATGAAGAAAATATCATCTGTGGAGATTTTTCTGAAATAGATCAATAAATAAGATAATAATAATAATAAATCCTAAGTGAGCCATTGCCTCAGCGGTAAGCGCGTGTTTTGCCCGTGAGATGTAGTTAGTCTAAACATCAACCTTGTGTCGTTTTCTTTTCTTTCTTTCTTCTTTATACGATTTATAATCAGGGGCGTAGCCAAGGGGGGGTTAGGGGGGTCATAACCCCCCCATGAGATATTTTTTACCATACAAAATGTACATTCTTCACTCCCTCATCACACACATGTGTGCATATATGTGAGTTGCAGTAGTCGTAACCCCCCCCCCATGAAAAATTTCTGGCTACGCCCCTGTTTATAATTGGACGGTTTTGTATTAGACAATGTATAAAAAAAGTAAAGCGTTAAACATCATGCATCAAAGTCAGTATTCAAACTGATTGTATGAATATGTGTCATGATAAAACACGAAAAGACGTATTTTATTAATCGGTTAGGGAGCAATACAGCAAAACCTTACATGCATTTACAACGAAATAATGCTCTCCCATTTCCACGGGCGTCCGTGACTATGGGCAGGGAGGGCCCCTAACTCCAATAGTACCGTTATGATTTGCATACTAGTGTAACGTTGAAATGGTTCAGCATTAAAGTATAGTATCTTTCTGGGGCAGGACCTTCCCTGTTACAAACAATCATATGAGGCGCCTATGACCATTTCTTCGCGAATTGAAAGCATTCAATTTCAGTTTTTAAATTAAATTATTTTGCGCTTGGGGGGATGGATGTCGCAGTCCTCCCCACCCCACCCCCAGTCACTACACAGTGTTTCTGACTGACATGTCCTGCTGAGAGGGAGGAACTGCAGTAATTTCCTCTATTATTTAGTTGACGCACCCCCCGTAGGTCATGTTTACTGAGGGAAATCCCTAATGATGCATTAGGGACTTGAGACTTTTGACATTGACAGGACGGGAGGTAAATAAGCACGAGTGTGACCGGAAGAGTCTCGTTCTGAAAAATGCATTCAGAATTTGTATACGTTGAAGAATACAAATAAATCTACTTTGATGCAATTATTTCAGTTCCAAATTTCTTCTTTTGTTTATATATTTTCGTTTTCGTTTAGTAAGAAAAAATGGGAATGGAAATCAATTTCCAAGATGTAATTTACAGGTTAATCTTTTCAGCAGCAATTCAGTAGAAATATTGAAATCGTTTAATTTAGTCTTTTATTATTTAAAAAAAAATGAATTCGCTCGAAGTACCATTTACTATTATTTTCATCATTACTATATACTATTATACAATTAAAATTTCTAAATCGACCTTGATAAAATTTCTGGAATCGATGAAAATTCTGGAATCGAAAATTTCTGAAATCGACAATTAAAATTTCTGTATTGTCCCCAGCGCAGGGGGCGTAGCCAAGGAGGGGGGTTGGGGGGGGGGTCATAACCCCCCCCATTAGGAATTTTTTGTCATACAAAATGTATATTCTTCACTACATTATCACACACACGTATACATATATATGAGTTGTAGTAGTCGTAACCCCCCCCATGAAAAATTTCTGGCTACGCCCCTGACCCAGCCCATGCATACTACTCCAAAGTTGGAAGCTTTTTGAGAGCCGCTAGTGTCCAAATTTCCGATATTTTACCTTTATTTATTTATTTAATGCACCCTCTAAATTTATAGCTATCCAAAGAAAGTTCAAACGCTTCGAAAAAATGGAAGGTTTTCGCCCAACTTTCATGAGAAAAAGCAAAATTACAATGGTATTAATTCTCAGGTTTTAGTTTGAGCAATATTTTTTAGTAATAATTTAGTTAAAAAATCATAATTGTTTTCTTAATATTCAACAAATCAGTGTCTATCAAACTAAATCTATAATTTGAATTTTATGTTTCCGCTTGTTTATAACATGTTAACACGTGAAGATAATGCAGTTTCGGCCCCTTCTCAACTGAAACTATATAGCTACAGTTTTAGCGAACAGCATCTGTAAAAAAAAAAAAAAAAAAAGAAAAAAAAAGAAAGTAAAAGAAAGAAAGAAAGAAAAGAAAAGACACGAATAAAAGAAGACTGGTAATAAATAAATAATAAAAAGATTAACAATTAATTAAAATCAGATTATTTTGATGCGAAACTGATGAAAAATTAATTATTATATATAAAAACCACTCAGTAAACCGTCTTATGCACCAAGAAAAAATTGAAAAAGAAAATGATTATTTTAATCCATTCCGATGAAAATATAAATTATGCTTTCTTGATAATAAACTTATTTCAGTAATTGCAGTAATAATAATAATGATTATGATAATGATCTAGGCAATTATAAATACTATTAATTTTTAGAGTCCCTTTCATAATGCTTTAAATCCTTAATTCGTTCACAGTACCAAACGAAAGGCATTTTAATTCATTAAAGAAAAAAATTCTTAATAGACCTCTTTAAATGCAAATTTAACAAGATGGAAAAGTAAATACGAGGGGGGGGGGGAAGAAAGAAAGAAAGAAAAATCTAAATAACCAACGCAAAGCCATACAACAATTCAACCCAAAGAAGCGGTTTAAAATGATAATAATACTATTTGAGTAAAAAAGAATAAAAATAAAAATACAATCGCTATTATAAAAACTCGCATTCGTAACTGGAAGAGGGTGAAAAAAAGAAAACAAAAAATAATCTGCAAAAGCGAATACGAAAAAGAGGCGAGCTTCTCAGCAAGGTCAGCCAGCCGACAGATGACCCGATACATCAGCCGCTCGTTAGCAGGGACGAAGACCCGAGGGGGAAAGTTGCAAAGAGAGAGAGAATATAAAAAAAACCCTCCCAACTTTTTTATCTAGTTTTTATCTTGAGTTACGAATGCGCGCTGGGCGTAGCTCCATCCAAGAATCCTGTGCTCCAATTGGTCGGAGATAATGGCCTGTTAGTGCCCCCCTAGCCGGCAGGGCAAGTACTCTGAAGCGTCGGGTCAACTTGCTCGGAGAAGTTGCCTGTCTGCGTGCTGAAGCTGTAGTATTCTGGCGCCACTGTAGCTTCAGTCTGTTTCAGTTAGTTTTGAGAGTGGTGTGCGGTTGATGTCGCGTTTGTTTGTTATTGTCATGCTAGCATCCGTCCAGTAAGGACCTGTGAAGTATGGACTCTTGACTTAGTCGTATCCAGGCATCGATATTGTTCCGAGTTTTCGAAATCAAACAGTCATGTCTCGATTCCCAGTTTCTTTCGCGTTCTCCTTTGTCTTGCTGTGCGCTGCTTCGACCGCCACGACGATCCGTTTGGAGAGATCATCTGATCGCACATGCGAGCCGATCCGCATCGATACTTGCCGTGATCTGGGATACAATGTGACGGGAATGCCTAATCTGGTCGGCCACGAACTGCAGCAAGATGCTCAGCTTCAGCTGCAGACGTTTACGCCACTTATTCAGTATGGATGCTCATCGAGACTTCGATTTTTCTTGTGCTCTGTTTACGTCCCCATGTGCACTGAGAAAGTTCCCGTACCCATCGGACCGTGCAGGGCTCTCTGCGAAGATGTTAGAGATCGGTGCCAGCCCGTGCTGCAAGAATTCGGATTTCCCTGGCCTGTTGGTTTGAACTGCTCCAAATTTCCCAAAGAAAATAACGACAAACATATGTGTATGGAAGGACCTGCTGACACAAATTCATCCGACTCTACCCGGTTTCGGTACAGAAATCGCCGGCCTAGTATCCCTCGGACTGAAATAAATCGCATGAAGATGGCCAACAGTCAGTATCATCAGCATTATAATTTGTGTAAGCATTTTCGGTCTTCCGAAAAATACTACTACATCAACAGGACCGAGAGATGTGCTGTTCTGTGCTCAGCGGACATAAATTTCAGTAAAGATGACAAAGCCTTCGCGGATGTTTGGGTAACCGGCTGGGCTTCAGTGTGCTTCATATTTACGCTGTTTACCATGCTGACCGCTGTCGTCGACGAATCTCGATTCAGATACCCTGAAGGTGCTATTGTGTTAATAAGCGGCTGTTTTAATGTGTGCTCAATCGCTTACATCGTCAGACTCCTGGCTGGACGGTTCGAGTCCTCGTGTCATGTGGATCCCCAGCATGAAATTGCCATCTTAATTCAAGAGGGCCTAAAAAATGTCAACTGTACGGTGATATTTGTTATGCTGTATTTCTTCAGCATGGCTGCCTCAGGCTGGTGGGTGATACTGTGCCTCACTTGGTACATGTCCGTGCATTTGAAGTGGAAACCCCAAGATATTGACTGCTACAGCACCTACTATCATCTCTTCGCATGGTCATTCCCGTCCTTATTGACGATCATAATCCTAGTCACCGGAATCATTGATGCGGATGAGCTAGTTGGGGCGTGTTATGTTGGAAACCAGAGTATGCAGAATCTTCTGTTCTTTGTCTTAGTGCCAACTGCAATTTACCTTGTGCTCGGAATAACCCTCCTCGGCATGACCGTGCTGCCAAAGATGTTCTCGTGCAACAGAAAATATTCGGAAGTCCAGCTGAGCAATGCACTGCCCGTGAAAGAGAAACTCGACACATTGACTGTTCGAATGGGCATCTTTGCTGGACTGTATGTGGTTCCTACTATGTGTGTGTTTGCTTCAAACATATACGAGTACCTGTATCACGACTCTTGGATTTCTGATACAGGCTCTAAACCAGACGTTGAGGTATTTACCTTGAAGATTTTCATGTCTCTTGTCATGGGATTTACCACAAGCCTGTGGATGTGGTCCAGTAAGACTCCAATGCAAACGTGGATAAAACTGAGTCGTAGACTGACCAAAAGCAAAGAACCCCTTCCTGCATATTTGAACGTTAGGCCGCAAATAATGCCAATGTCTGACAAGTCAAGAAAATCTCTAAGCAAAACAAATAGTGAAACTATGGTGTAGTCTATTGTTTCACAATGTATATAGTCGCAAATTTAGAAACTGATTGACTATCGAATTGCTTCAATTTAGAATCTACTAAGAATTTTTTACTCCTTCTCTGCTGATTGTAAGTACATTTATAAACAGTAATGTGCTGGCTTAATTAAATACTTTTAAAAATTATAGCATGCCGAAAAGTTATTAATTTTCATCTAGTTAAGTAAGATTTCTTCTTAAAACTATTTAAAATTGAAGTATAATAAATATGGAAACACCACATGCCAAATACTATTTTATAATACAAATAAGAATGCATTATTTCTTAGAATTTAAATAATTTCCAAAAGAAAGAGGGAGGAGGTAAAGAAAAGTCCACAGTAAAATTGCTGTGTACCACAGCTTCTGATAAAAATTTTAAAATATCAGACTGACTTAAAAGAAAAAAATCTTATAAAAATTATTAATTGAAGTAATATTTTGTATTTTTAATAAATTCTGTTAAGTTTTCCAAATGCTTCACCTTGATATTTTAAATTTTGTTATTCTGCATTGTTACTCATTTATTGACGTTTTATAAACTTTTAAGATAAATGCTTTTGCAATGGCAAAAATCAAAATATTTCCTTAAATTTCTTCAATGAGGGAAAAATAAATCCAGATATTCCAATTTTCAAACTATGCAGTTTGATTTTAATCATATATCTGTTAAGTTTTTAGAGTATTTATCTTTTGCATGTCTGGAAAGTAATTTTATTTTGTATGCTTAAAAGCATTTAACAAATTTGTTAAGCCCTTTGTATTATATATGTTCATAAATACCAATAAAAACTGTTCTCCGCTATTATTAATTATGTATATTTTAATTAAAAATACTGCTGAATAGAATATTTTTTTAAATAGTTTGCTGTTTATAAAATAATTTTAAATAAATTATTTTCCCAATTCTCAATAATTTTAAATAAATTATTTTATAATCAGCATTTATGTCTTATATTTTATGTATAATATGTAAATATTTTTTTTGCATTTTTAATTTTTTCTCCGTGTAACATTTGATATCAAAGCCTGGTGTATTGGGAGCATTTTGCTTAAAAAATAACTGTTTATAGTTATTTTATTTTGTCAGTGATGATAGCTGGACTATTTGTCCACAGTTATATTACTTAATTCTCATTATGCTGTGATAAGAGATTCCATTGCTATGAAAACCGGAAATATACCTTTAATATAAATATTCTGTATGCTTATTTTTATAGGAGACATTTCACATATGGACAGAATTTAAATTTTAAATTAATGCCTTACAATTGATAGCCCTCTTTCTTTCTTTCTTCCTTTTTTTTTTTGCGTTGTTATTTATTGTTAACAATTGCTATACTATGTCAGATTTACACGCACACATATATTGCATTTTTTTTTTTTTTCCAAATTTAACTTCGTGCATTGCTAGAACATTTTGTTTTAATTGATTACTTCACTTTTATGTTAAAATCAAAATTTAATACCTGTGTGTTAAGAAATTGCTTTTAAGGCTGCTTTTTTTTTTTTTTTTTTTCTCCTAAGGAAATTGTGACTTTTAAACAATTTATTTGGAATAGAGACTCGAAAAAAAAATTAGAATGTCTCTTTACTATTTGTGTTGTGAACTGTTACAAACGATGAAGGCAAAAAAAAAAAAAAAAAAAAAAAAAAAAAAAATGCTAAACATACACAATTTTGCCCATTTTTGAAGACAATTTTTGTACTTATGAATTTTTTCTGGGAGTTGCATAAGACATACAGCTTTACTGCTAGTAGTAGTGCATAGTGCATTAGGTGAAGAAGCATTATTCATATTTTTGAGTGTTTAACATCATTTATTTGTTTTTAAAGCTGCTAAAAAGTCCTGTAACGACAATTTCTTTTGAAAAAGACCCTTAAGATACAATTTTTTTGCATACAATAGTAAATACAATAGTAGATACAATAGTAAATAATTAAGTTTACTTTTATCCATTGCTTTTCATCAGCAAACATATGATGCTCAAAATAAAATACTGAACAGATTTATAAAAGGAATCAAAATTCTATAACTGCCCCCTTACATTCCTCCCATTTGCTAGAAGTGTGGAAGTGAGAATGAAGGTTTCATTGCAATGAAATTTCCAAATTCATTAACCATTTCAAATCTTATTGATGTTAGTATTGCCGAATTGTTAAGCTACTTTGTGAAATATCATAGGCTATGGTGCAGTTATTTTCAGATTTGTGTGTGACCAACTTGCAAATTTTTGTCTAATCAAATAGACAATGCAATAAAAGTGATACTCCACACAGAAGGTAATTATAACTGTCATTGGCGAAGGGATTTTTTAATGCATGCTGTGTGCTTCCAAGGAAGTGTGTACTCTCTTTACAGTCTGGGTTAATGTTGAACATTTTCTCTCTGTATAAGCTTAATTCATAGATAAATTTATTGTGATTTCATATGCACAAAAAATATAAATTATTTTCTATTCTTTGACTGTATTAGGATGTAACGATAGTTTAATATCTTTAAAAAAAATAAGTAATGAAGCATGTGTTGGTTTTTTTATTTTATTTTCCTCTGAAAGTTTCATAAATCATGTAGGTTTAAGGCATTATAAAAAAATTCTGTCACAATTTGCTGGGTTACAGAAACCACCTCTTTGCAACTTTTATTCGTAGTGTATTTTTTGCCTGTAAAAAAAAAAAAAAATTAAGTGATAAAATTCGACATGCTTCTGTTAATACTTTTTGTGAAACATTAACCATTAAAAGTACATATTTTGAAGCTTTTTCCCCCGAGATAAGTATTTTTTGGCATTCATATCTACATATATATTCCATTCTTTTGTACAAAAGAAAAGAGCAAGAAAATCTTTTCATCTATGGTTACATGTGTTATGACCAAGTCAATATGTTAAAAAATCATTTTCAGTGAAATGATTGTAAGCATGTTTATACTCTAAACATGTGAACTGTGAATGCTGTCATAACACATGTAAGTTCCTATATTGTGGCCATTTACACTATTTCACTCTGTTAAATGTGCTGACAGTGTCATTTTGTTTTATTTAGGTCTCTTTTCGCTAAATTCATACCTTGTTAAAACGTATTTTGATTTCATTCATATCAGTGTCATATATTTATCTGAAGTCTTAACGGCAAAGTATATGTACATATATTTAAAGTTTTTGTACTTTGATTTGTACAGGGTGTTATTTTTCTGTAAATAGTAGTTTTGAAAAAAATATTTTTGTACATACTTTTTGTTGTAAATAAAGTTGTTTCACATATAAATTGTCTGACATTTTAAATGAGTTTATAACAAAAATAACAGGTGCCTCAAGCAACTAAAAAGTAACAATTTTTGAAATAAAGGTAACTTTTTTGACAACTGATTTTTTTTTTTGTGTGTGTGTGTGTGTGTGTATGTGTTTTGCTTTTTGTTGATATTATACAGGATGTCCAAAAAAAAGTGGCAACAAGCTTTAATTCTTTATCTATTTGAGATGAGTGAGCAACGTAAATTGAAAAAATGCTCAAAATAAGGTAGTAAAAAATATTTTTTAAAAAATTACTCTTGTGGTTTCCAATTAGTAAAATGTGTTCCATGCACTAATAAGGTACTGTGCAAAATTTCAGCCTTTCATCTTTCAGCCAATGTCTCAGAGTTTTCTACCCAGACAGCACATCAAAATTGCAGTAAGATTGATTTATCAAGTCGATAAACTTGAATTAAGCTTGAAAATTTCAAGCGTGTAAGCTTAATGCAAGCTTGCATCAATTGTTCAAGTTTACACTTGCCCAACTTGCATTAAGCTTGACATAGCAAACTTAAAAAATTTTCCAAACAAAAAAAAATTCTTAGTACATGGGCACCAGTCGGCAAACTCGACCCATATATTTTATTTTTCTACTCTACACTGAAATGTAAGGTTATTTTAATCTTTTTCCGTCTAGCGTCTGTGGCTGGGATCGATCTCGGGACCTAAGATGTGGGAAGCCAGTGTCCTACCCCTATGCTCAACTCAATTTTGAAATATACCAATTGAAATTTTTTATAAACTTTAAAGTAATTACTGTTTTTTATTTAATGGGCAAAAATAATATTCAGAAAATAATAATATAATCAGAATTTGATTGGTAAATAGAAAAAATAACTGATTTGTTGTTTGCTGCCTCATTGAATGGAATAGTAAGAAAAAGATTTTTTGGGACAGAGCTGTGTTTAGGGGGTGGCAAACTGGGTGACCACCCAGGGCACTAAAAAACTGTTGAATTCATGGATATGAAGTGAAGTAAAGTTCCTGGCTTAAAACTGAAAACTGCACATCAGTAAGCATAGCCAAGAAAAAATAAAGAATTTGAAATTTCGTGTATAGCTTTCTTTTTCAAATTTACAGCATAGTAAGTATAGCTAGAATGCAGCTTTTACATTATGGAAATGTATTGCATAAAATCTTAATTAATGAATCAAATTCACTTAATTGGAGTCAGTAGCAGCAGCGGATTTTTACTGATGGAGGGGGCGGGGCAGGTCAAGATCAACTATTTAGTAAATAGACAAATTTTAAGGACCTGCATTTATTTTTTGTTCTGGGCCGCTAAATATTTTCTGCCCAGGGCCATTAAAACCCTAAGCACGTCCCTGTACTGGGAAATCGTAAAGAAGGCACCGTTCATGCACCAAGTGATACATTCAAGCACTGATACAATCAGGTATGATATGTGGGAGCCTGTAACCCTGTCTAGATGACTCTTGTGTGAAATGTTGAAGCACTAGACACCACAAGGGATGGCAGGAATTAACCTTATAGTTTTGAATTTGCAATTTTAGACTTTGAAAAAAAAAATTCATTGAAAGTGTTACAACTATCAAATTTGGAAAGTGTTTCTAAAATTTAAATATAGCTCAAAGCAGAGTTGTAACCACAGAAAGATATAAGTTACAAAAAAATACATTTAATTTCTGCATGACATAAAGCTTTTTCTAACCAATCCGAAATTTTTTGAGGACAGACACATATCCATCCCCCTGGCTTAAAGAAAATAGTTAAAACTTTGTTTTAAAAACAATTCGAGCTTTATTGCCTGTGAACGCAGATAAAAATAAATTAATTTTAGCAAGTACTCTGAAAAATCCAGGATAATTTTTTATAAACTGTACTATACATTGTAGCAAACTAAAACCTGTGACTATTATGAAACTTCCTCAAAATATTCTTAAACATGGAAATGTGCTGAAATTTTTTCCAAAATACAATGCATTTGCTAAAAAGTTGAATATCTGAGAATTTCTCTGAAAGTTTCATAGCTGATATATAAATTCAATTTTTCTTGCATATACAGGGTGTTTTCAAACTCATGGGCAAATATTTAAAGGCACTTGATTAAAATTGATTAGTAAAAGGATTGATTACTAAAGTTGGGATTATGCAATGATTACAAGCAAGGACGTACCCAGGTGGGGGTTCCGGACCATTCCCCCCCTCCCAAAAAAAATCAGGTTTTGTTTACAAAATATTAATGATGAAGTCTTTTTGTGAAACATTCTGCCTTTTCACTGTTTGGATCCCCCTCCAAAATGCTTTTCTAGGTACCGCCCTGATTACAAGATTGATTGTTAAAGTGATTATTAACAAGTAAATGAAAACAATTTTTCCAACCCCACCTGTGTGATTCTAAAACCATCTTGGTTTCCTCTACCACCCCTTAAATCTTTGCCCATGAGTTTCGAAATATCCTGTATATACAGAGGGGTAAAAAAATATGTACTCATTGTTTCTTATTAAACAATATCTGTACAATAATATAATGCATTATTTTACACTAAGCCACTGAGCAGCAAGCAGGATGGGCTTAGCCTGGTGTTTGCCAACTTTATCACAAAATCATATGTGTATCCACTGTTGGAACTAGAAATTAAATCACCCAGGGTCATTAGCATGTGACATTGGAAAGGTGGGGTGCGGACAAAATGCTTCCTATTGCTAAAAATATTTTCAAATAGGTGTTATCTGAGGTTTTTTTTTTTCCCTCTAAGAAATTATGCCTATGCCTAGGGCAAGCCTTAATTTTGGCACCCTGCTCAGCACGGTGCCTAGGGCATGTTCCCTATTTGACCCATTTGTTGTGGTCCTGTTCTTAGCTAAAACCATTAAATTTTGCAGGCGGATTTGTAAGCAACTTTCTTAAGTTTCAAGTATGAAAGTGAGTCAAGCTGTTTCGTTCAAACAGTGGTAGGGTCATTATGAGACTCACGAAAAGCTTTAAAACTTGCCCTCAAAAAGTTAATAGTGGTTATGTCACTGAAAATGGTAGACGGCCGAAGTGTGAAGGTCCCGGGTTCGGCTCCCATCGCGCGGCTGTCGATCTAACGGTCTGCAGTTTCGGTATAGGCTTTCTCCATATGTAAAGTGAATACATGTTAGAACTAGTGATGCAACGGATATCAATTTGGCCGAATACTGAATATCCGGCCAAACTTTCAGCCGGATATCCGGCAGCAGTATAGTGGTTTTTTTTTTATTCAATTTTATTTTCGCTAGTTTTCTTAGATTATTCAGCAATTAAAGTTTATACAAATAACAATGTCCTTGAATCAGCTCTCCTTCAAGGAGTTAGATAAATACCTTACAAAATCAGTTATTGAAAGAAAAACACCTCCATTCAACTGCTGGAAAATCAAATGGGAATCAGATTTCCCTACTTTATGAAAATAAGGTGGCAGGGGACACTTTTCACCAACTCCCTGTGCTACAGCAAGTAAACTTTTTTTATAAGCAGGGTCAATTTATCAGGGTAAAAAGTAACGGAATTCTAACAAAGATTGCAAAACAGTTAGCGATTTTGTACCATATATTTACCGATCTTAAAAAAAGATAGAAATGCTTAATTTTTTTTTTCAGTTTTCTATACATGATAAAAAAAATGCTCCAAAAAGTATTTAAAATGAAATATTTTCACAAAACTTTATTTTTTCTCATTTTTTATTATTGCAGTTTTTAGAATTTATTTATTTGTTATCTTTATTAATGTTATTTCTCAGTATATAATTTTAGGCCGGATATTTTTAATATCCGGCTACTGCCAATTATCCGGCATATTGGCCGGATAGAGTATGTTTACCGGATATCCGTTGCATCCCTAGTTAGAACCCCATAGAAAGGACTCCTTCCTAGGCATTCCCTCCCGATCCTTGGCAGATCACTCTAGTGTAACGTTGCCATAATCACACAATCACAAAAAGTTAATACTTCACCCAGTGCATTCTGCACTTAAATTAATAGTAAACCTATGTGTGTAACAGCGGCGTAGCCAGGATTTTATTTCGGGGTGGGCTGGGTATCAAATTTAAAACTAAAGTCCTATTGTAAGCTAAGTAAAGGATCCCATTTCGGAGGGCAGCAGCCCCTCTTCCTACGCCCCTGGTGTGTAATGCAATTTTCAAAAGAATGCTACAAGATTTATCAGAAAGAAACGCTAACACTTGTCCTTGTTATTACGAGTTATTACTATAATCGAGGTCACTATAACCGAGATCATCAATATTTGTAGCCCCAGCCCCCCCCCTCCCTAAACTAAAATCCTGGGTGCGCCACTGAACTGGAGCATTTTATCATTGCCATTAGAAATAAATCGTGAGAGTTGTTTTGTCTTCCTCTATAAAAGAACGACATTTTCTGCATACACGATTTTCAATGGAGAACATTCTATAGTAAATTTCAGTCGTCCTAATATACAGTTACGCTGATCAAGGTTGATTTATAAGAACAAATGGATAGACTGCCCGAAACTGAAAATGTTCAGCGTTAAAAAAAAAAAAAAAAAAAAAAAGGAAATTTTACATGGGGAACGCAAGTAGTCGTGCCAAATTTCCACAACATTCTACTGCCACGAGAACTGCCCGTGTCATGATGCTGAAAACGTGGTTAAAAACGGAATTCTTTTCAGTTGTCTTAAAAAAGAAAGAAGTATATAGTTAGCAAATATATAAAAATCGGATAAAGCCGTAGATAGCTGAAGACACGTGTAGATTCTAATCTGACGATTACTAATACAAGAACAGAATACATTATTTTCGCTTCAGTGACAACGGGCTGCTTTATTATAGCGGAGGTAATTGAGCGCAGCCTGCGATGACGTAAGGCCAGGAGAGGAGAGGCTTCACACGAAATTTCCAATTTAGCTGGAATCGGCGCCAAATATGTTAATTTCATCATCCAGCTCGGTAAATTTAAATGGAACTGAAGTTGTCAGCAGTTGACAGTATTGCACATAAACTGTGTTTAAGGGAGCAACCGTGAGAGAAAATGAGATGAATAGAAAGCTTCAATCGTCGAAATGCCTTCATTGTGTAATTAATGAGCAATGATACAATACCCCAGGTGAAAATAAATAAATAAAAATAAGGCTGTTCTTTCAGGAAATCATGCGACTTTTGAACAGCTTTTTAAAGAATTTAATAGCGTTACAATTTGATAAAAATTAGAATGTCTCTTTACAAGTTGTACTGAATTACAATGAATATTGCAAACAATGAACTTATAGGAGTTTTATTTGAAACTAAAAAGCAAACAATAAAAATTAAGTAAAAATACAATTTTTTAAAATAGAATTTTTTATTTTTATTTTGGAGCCCTAAAAGGCATAAAATAAAAATTTATTCTTGCAAAGGTATGCTATAAACGAATGAAAGTTTCAAAACTGAGAAAACTTTTGAGAAAAAATATAGATATTTCACTTTTGCAAGAGATGAAAGTTTTTATATGTTCAAAATATTTTGATAAGCATTCGAGACCAATATTTCGTATGTATGTAGCTGTTCGTATGTAGGAGCTGTATTTGCTTGTGAAGCATTGATTTAGTGATTAATATCTGCATTGCAAAGGGGACTCTAGGGCTAGAGTTTCCATCTCTATTTCTTGCAATATAAAATCGAATTTTTCTAGAGTGGGCTAACATTTTACTAGGGTGGGCTTAGCCCTCCCTAGCCCCTACCCATGGGCTTCGATCAGAAAACTACTCAGGTGGAAAATTCCGAAATTTAAAAATGCATTTTTTAACTATTCCGGCATACTACAAACTTTCATTTTAGCCATAAAATACTACACATGAGGAATATTATCTCTTGAATTCTGCGTGAACACCTGTGCCTGGCACATCTCGAGAGGGTAGCACACCGGATTTCTTTAGGAAATAAATCACCTGAAAGGTTTACGTTCATTGAAATGTGGAAGCCCTTCCTGCCCCTGCCATTGTGGTCAGGGTGAAAGGTGTCTTCTCAGAGAAGGCCACAAAACTCTCTCCCCTCTATCTTTTGTTGGGAAAGGGAATCCTGGGGATGAAATAATTAAGGAACTTTCACTGGCTGTGTCGATCCCCTCGCATTCCTCTGTGCAAGTTTGATTGGAGTGAGATAACTTATCGAGGCAGCCAGTGATGCGTCGTATATTTTATTAGGAAAGTTAAACTGCTGTATATTTTATGTTGACATTATGAAGGGTCGGTATCTGAGCCCCCTCAACTTGAAAAATGAAATGCTCTCTACTCTCGTAGAAACAGAATATAGCAGTAGTAGTAGAAACAAACGACGCACACAGTAATCAGCAAGTGGTAACGTCAGTCCCGGACTGCCTTCTTTGGGGGCCCTTGGCTATAGACTGAAACAGTGCCCCTTACTGAGTAATTATGAGGGAATCGAATATTTGAGCATGTGATGTTTGAAAATTAGGCGTATGCCTAAAAATCACATGTAACTATTTTAAAGCAGTTGGGGCCCCGCAGGGCAATTGCGGTCAACTTGCTTGCTCTCCAAAAGAAAAGGAGATAACACATTTACATTTTGGATTTTTAGTAGGTCCCCAGCTTAGTGAGACATCTGTTTCTAATTCATTCTATCTACGGAGATTTCGAGCTCACCGTGTCATTAAGACACTACCCCGTTTCACTTCCGTAAAATGGATGTACATCTAAATCTTCCAACCAGCCGTCCCCACCCATTAGCTTTTGTCGATGGATCCCAAATGGTCATTAAAAAGTGGTAAATTTTGGCAGAAGAATGCTCTTCTAACCAGTGGCGTTTTCTCAGGGTGTGCAAGTCGTGTGTTAACGCCCAATCAAAAACAGAAAAAAAAAAAATCCTGCAATTTACTTGACTTTATTGTGAGAATCAGCTAACCAAGGCGTTGAAACGAAATCCAACGCTTTCAGCTAGATAGCCAGAGGGGGCCACAAACACCCTCACTTCAGTAACAGTACCCGTCCCCTTTGGGCTTCAGGTTTCACCCCCACGCATTTCCTTTCCTTTTCATTTCCTCCCTTCTTCTTTCAAAAAAACATTCTTTTTTGAGAATTCGTACTGACCAGTTCTGTATCTCCTCTGCTGCGTTGATTTTCAGCTTTTAAAGATTGTAAAGATGGCTTCTAATAGTGTTATCCAAACACTATTAAAAAGTTCTTTTTCGTCACTTAGTTATGTTGAGAAAAAGAAAATGATTGAGAATGGTCGACCATGCCCTAATCTCACAATTTCGACGAATGTGAAAGGCAAAAGTGGTGTTGGAATTCAGAGCCACTTTCGAATGAATTTATATGAATTATCAGACTGGTTTTGTGGATGCAGTGAAGAAAATAAGTTTTTCTGTTGGACATGCTTACTATTCTCAAACAAGAAAAACGTTTGGAATAATCAAGGCTATGATGATCTAAACCATCTTAATACCGCTGTGAAGAAGCATGGCGAATCTGAAATGCATGTTTCCAGTTTCATGAAATTTAATACTTTTGTATCAACTCCAGCGAGAATAGATGTTCTTTTAGATTCCCAACGAAGAAAGGAAATTGAGTTTCATAATGAGAAAGTAAAAAAAAAAAAAAAATCGAGAAATATTGAAGAGGCTTATTAATGCCGTCTGCTATTTAGCAAAGCAGGAGCTACCCTTCCGATCACATGATGAGCATGCAGAATCTTTAAATAAGGGAAACTCAAGGCCGTAGCCAAGGGGGGGTTTTGGGGGTTCAACCCCCCCCCGAAATTTTCAGTCACATAACTTACTGTTCGTAGAAAAAAAATTATCCCTTGTATCGCCAACTACAATTATTGCACTTCAGTTCATTCAAACCGCATGTAATTTTTTACTTGTGTTTCTCTGAGGATCGCAAAGTGATAAATTTCACTTAAATATGCTACTCTTTTCTCTGTACGTTATATGCATACCTGTCTTCTGAGTATGGCCAAAAGGAAATGCAATTTCCGTGGCACTTGCAAGCAGAATTTCTCATTCTCATCAAATAATTCTTTAAATAAACAGTGTTTAATGTATCATAGTAGTAGGAACATGGGAGCCCATAAGGGGGGGGCAAGGTAGGGCACTTACCCCCCCCCTAGAGTTTTAGATTAATGTCTCAAGATGTTAAAAAATAGCAAAACCAGCAGTAAATTTGTTAAAAGTTTGAAATTTGCCCCCCTCTAGAAAAAGTTTTTGGAGTTTCCCCCCCCCCCTAGAAAAATTCCTATGGGCGCCCATGAGTAGGAATTTGTGAAGGTGGTAGCAAAAATGTGCCCTAAGTACACTATGTACGGCTGCTTTATTTACACAATTTTACACAGTATTTACATTTCCCATAATTAGAATGCAGTATGATCGGAGCAAAAGCTCACATTCGTCTCAGTGCTTCTCCACATTGGTAGAGAGAGACAAAAAAGAAATATCGTAACTAAAAATATTTCTCTTTCCACAAAAAATAGTGAGTCATCTCTCGATTCCATCGGAGATCGAAACACGAAACAGTTTCACAGTATCGTGTTTATGACCTCTATAAATAAAAAAGTCAGAGTGATAAGTTTGTGATTTTTGGAGTTTGGGACATGTAGGCTCCAGTCTCGACCCATGTGGACCGGGAGGGAGATCCTACGTTGCATTATTCACGTAACCAGTCCGCTACTCCTTAGAATAAAAAGAGAGTGACACTGCGGACAGCAGGAGTAAAAAAAAAAAAAAAAAAAAAAAAAACATCCGCTGCCTGCCTAGTGTCGCCCCTCTCGAGTCAGCGCCCTAGGCAGTCACCTAGTTTTCCTATATGGTCCAGCCGTCCCTCCTCTGTCACACAGTGCTTGTCATTTTTTAAAGGCTGCACTGACACAGAGGTTCGCTACGCCGATAGGATATTGCTTACATAGCACTGTTTCAATTTGGATGCATTATTTTCGCGTTTTAAATAAAAATGAAAAAACACAAAGCTGGAGATCATACTTTGTTTAATTTTAATTTCAGTGTGCTGAAAAAAGTACCATATTAAAACATAAAACTTGAAACCCCCCCGAAAAATTTTCCTGGCTACGGCCTTGGGGAAACTATATGGAATTTCTTATAGCAAGTGCTGAATTTGATTCCACGTTAAAAGAACACTTACAGACTTCCACAGTTTTCCGCGGCTCTTTAGCAACCATTCAAAACGATTTAATTAATTCAGTTGCCGACGTTCTAAGAGATCAAATTTATGAAGGAATCCAGAACACGGATTTTGTTGCTATTATGCTTGATGAAACATCTGACATAAGCAACAAATCTCAGCTGTCAACTGTTTTGCGGTATTTTTCCAAAAACGAGAAAAAAATTGTTAAAAGGTTTCTTGGATATCGCGACATGAGCGCTGATAAAACTGCAACAGCTCTTTTCAACCATGTCTGTGAAATCATCAATATATAGTGTGAAAATAAATAAATTGCACAAACATATTTCACTTCGGTGTCACTTCGGTGATGAGCGGCCACCTCAATGGACTCCAAACCAAATTGCTGGGCAAATACCCAAAAGCTTTGTTTACGCACTGCTATGCTCATGTAATGAACTTATTTTTGCAGCAATCATTAGAATGCAATAGAGAACTGTAATCATTTTTTTCCGAATTAAAATCACTAACCGCATTTTTTTCACACTCTCCAAAGAGGCTACACGAACTTTCCGCTTTCATGTCAAGAAAACTGCCGTCATTAGCCAGTACTAGATGGAATTTTACCTCGAGGCTTGTCCACACGGTATGTGAAAATAGAGAAGCTTTAATTGCGTTTTTTGATCACGTTAGTGAAAGTGGAGATTTTGATAATTTAGCTGCAATGACAACTAGAGGATTCTGCAGTTTCCTTAAAAATCTACAAAATATATTTTTAATAAAGGTTTTATCTAACCTACGTGCTTTCTCAGATGTCTTATTCGACATACTGCAGTGCAAAAATGTCGATATTTTGTACTGCAGTAATAAAATTACGGAATTTCAAAATCAACTCCAAAAGGAAAGAGACCATTTTGAAACAGTGTGCTCTTCTGTTAATGAAGACGAAGAATTAATTCAAATAAAAAAAGAAATAGTGAAACACAAAAGGATTATTGTCGGAGACTTTACTTCGAAATTATCGACAACATTAAAAACCAAATGTTAATTAGATTTGCAAGTTTTGAAAAAATGCAGTATTTGGAACTTCTAAATCCATCGAAACTGATGTACTTCAGCAAAAAAGAAAATTTCTCTCATGATATATTGAAAAAGCTGCTACAAGTCTATGGGGATATTTTTAATTTTTCTAAATTGCAGAATGAGCTGCACGTTTGGTACGCTTCCAATGAAGGACGGAATAAAACACCTATTGAAGTGATTAATCATTTGATAGAAATGAATTTAGTGAGTGGATTCACAGAAATCTATAAATTAGCCACATTGATTTCCACAATGTCTGTAGAAAGATCATTCTCATCGTTGAAGAGGATCCACACATTCTGCCGCGCTACTCAGACTGAACACCGAATGACTAATTTAAGTCTTATTTCTATTGAAAAAGAACTGCTTTCTCAATTACGACATGAAAATAAATCAAAATTTTATGAAGCAGTTATTCAGAAGTTTCTCAAGAAAGGCGGCTTGAACTAGAATTCAAATGAATACAAGTAAATATGCATTTGATTTATATGTATTGTCTTATAATAATTTTAATGAAATTATCATTTCTTACATAATAATAACCTTCCTTCTTTCATTTTTATAATTTTATTCTTAAAATGGCAAATGAGAACTTTTTGCATTTAGATGTGCGAATTAGCCTGCTGAACAGCTGAGACATAAAACTGCCCACACCGATTTATAGTTTTCACAACAAAACACCTAGATATATTGGTAAATAAATTACATGCATCTTGAATTAACTTTCAACTTTAAAATTTTGAAACGAGCATATCGAACTGATTTTCTGTTAAATATAGATGAATATTATACAAATTTGTTTTTCTTATTATGAAAATTCTGTAAGGGGAATCTCCGTAGTATGTTCCTAAAAATGGGAATGGGCAGGTTAACCCTGAGTTCCAATTTCCCCGCAGCTCTTTGAGCACATTTCTGCCCTTTTTAAATCCGGTCACAGGGCTAATACGGATTCAACGCCCTAAGTTTAAAGTCACGAGACGCCACTGCTTCTAACCCCTTTAGTGACGACCCCTGTAACCGCCCGAACCCGTGATGGTCCAGTGGTTAAGGCATTGGTTTCGTAATCGAAAGGTTGAGGGTTCGATTCCGACGTATCACTGAAAACCCCATGTACGTGTGGTCTGTACGTGCACGTTAAAACGGGTTTAGGTAGGCGTGAGCGGGAAAGTGGTCAAATGATAGGTTTTCGTTATAAAATAAAATTATATGGATAGGACAAAAAGAAGGTTAGTTACAAACTTTACGGAATACGAATTAATGCAAATTGTTTTCCTTCATCATTCATGCTTTTCAATAAATTACATTCTCTTCAATGAGAAGTGCTATTTAGCACACTATACATAATAACAAACAATAGTTATCTAAAAATATTCATGCTGAAGTCAATAATCTGTTAAAGATTATCTTCAACAATTTTGCTCCCATTAATCAATGCATCTCTGTTAACGTATCCATGTCCAGAACAATTCATGCACATGCATGAGCATTCAAGCCACTCTTTTGACGCTCAGTGTTTTAAACTCTTCTCATTACAAGGGAAAACAACGAGGCAGCGTAATTTCTCGCGAGCAGCGGCCTTCGAGTTGTATTTGTGGACGCAATTAACCACCAGTATTTTGTCAACTCCGTTTTGGTGTTTTAGTGGATCTTTATTGATATTGAACTATCGCTGCACTTGATGGTAAATTGTATTAAGAGAGATGCTGTGCTGCTGCTGAAGTGGGGGAAGTTCAGAAAAACAAGAAGTTGGGGTACAATGAAACATTTTTTTTTTCCTGTTTGTAATTTGCATGTACAAAAATAAAATTAATTTACACTTTTAACCTACTCTTTCCCCCCATTTAAACGAATATTTATGAGTTTGTAAATAGCATCTTCATGAAGTCGTGGTTTGAAGTCGACTCTCTTTGTCGTCTTTCTATAAACTTTTGGAAGCCAATTCCATCATGAAGCTACTTTTAAGTACTTAGTCTGAGAGGCAGATTTACTTTACGTATGTTCATCATAAAATCATAGTGCCGTAAATGATAAATTTAATACGAATTGTGATATTTTCAGTGGGGAAAAAAAATCTTAGACAAGAATTAAATCGTATACTCTTTGAAAGAGAGGTGATAAAAGACACCTAAAAAATGGTAAATGGCTGAAGTATGAAGGTCCAAGGTTCTGGTATACCCCTATTTTAGAGGCTGTTGATCTAACGGTCTGGAGTTCAGGGCGGTTTTCTTTAAATGTAACGCGAATACGCATTAGTACCCCTTTAAAAGTCATTCGCCTATAGTTTTTTATTTTATATTAAACTAGTTGCGTGCCCGTTCTCCGCACGGTAGGGAACGAAGCTTTTTCTTACATGTACAGTTCGAAGTGATTCCAGAGATTTGGAATCTAAAAATAAGCAAAATGATTTGACTCTTCGCGTAAAATTACTCATTACTTATTCGTAAAGTTAGTATAAGTACTGACCTGTGACCATTGTTAATATTATGACGCAAAAAACTATGTCGGTGTCATTCACGATCAGAAAAGAAAAGCGTGACGGTTTTCAGTGAAAATTCCTAATTTTCAAAATGTCTCATTTCTGCATCATAATCTTTTTTAGATTTAAGTTATGCCATTAATACCTTAGATACTACATGCAGTGGAGAACCGTTTTATTTTATAATTAAACTAGCTCAAGTACCCGTCCTCGACGGATTAGTGAATGAAAATTTCTAAAAAGCAAGAACTTTCGTCAGCATTGTAGGAGTACACAGAATATATGTAGTATGTTGCCAAAGTAAAGAAAGCGAAGTTATAATTTTCATGTATTGTTAAAATATTACATGTTAGAGAGTAACTAAGTAATATCATTTCATTCGCTTTAGTCGTAATTATGTGATGCGCGAACGAATATTTACGCATATTGAAATAATTCTCGCAAAATCTCAAAATTTAATCAACATTTTTGAAAAATTTGAAGCCTAGAATTTAAGTTGAGTGGCAACCTATCATGTCACCCAAATTCGTTTCATTCCCTGCAGTCTTTATTTCGTGATGCTGGAACAAATTTTCAGCATTTTGAAACGATTTTCGAAAAATCTCAAAATGTAAGCAAAATATTTTTAAAATTCAACACCTATAAATTAAGATTAGCAACTACCTATCATATCACTCAATTTCGTAACATTCGTATTAGTCGTTATTACGTGATGTTTGAAGAAATATAAACGTATTTTGAGAGAATTTTCACAAAATCTCAAAAATCTAATTATAATGTTTAAAAAATTGGACTCCTATAGTTTATGTTGAGCAACCATCTATCGTGTGACCAAATTTCATATCATTCGCTTTAGTCGTTATTACGTAATACGGGAACAAAGATTCACTCAGTTTTAAACGATTTTCACAAAATCTCGAAATCTGATGGATTTTTTTAATTAGATGCTTATAGTTTAAGGTGAGTGACCACCTATCATGTCACTCAATTTCATATCATTCGCTTCAGTCGTTTTTACGTGATGCTTGAACACAAATTTACGCAGTTTGAAAGGATTTTCGCAAAATCTCAAAATCCAATCAGGATTTTTTAAAAATTGCATGCAAAATTCGGAAGGTCTGCGACCAACCGTCTCGGCGCATGCTCACGAATGTGCTGAAATCGGACATTTGAGTAGCTTTCTACCCTGAAAATTGCGAAAAATCGTTAAAAATTAGGGAACGGGTGGATTTCCAGAATTTTAAAGTAGCTTACGGCCTATTCTATGTCGTTTTACGTGTATGTGCAAAATTTCAAGCCGATAGGTCTGATGGTGTGGGGGGAGTTCCCGGACGAACAAACAAACAAACAAACAGACAAACTTTCACATTTATATAATAGATTTACTTAAATCGAATTCGAAAATTAGCATCTCTGTTTTCCTTTCTGTCCCACCTGAAGGAACAGGACGGTGTAGTTTTGGTGCAATTTGAGTTTTTTCAAAAATATCTGTTTCTGAAGAACGCACAAATTTGAAGCTTGGACTCAGTCCTTTGACGTCAGAACTTCGCATTACGTTTGATTTAAGTTTATTATCCCAAAGAGTACATTTGTTTGCATTTAAGTTCACCTTCCTCGATTAAAACATAATTATTTAAAGCGATACTGCTTGTGTTATACATGTTATGTGAGAATAGCACATAGCTCATAATCTGTAGTGATTGGATTGTTAGTTGAAATGCAATCTGGATTGTCACCATCTTCAGAGTCTGAAGAAGATACCAGTACGATTTGAAAACAACTCCTTGTTAACTTAATGTGTTCTATGGAGATTTCAATCTAAATATTTAATAGTAATACCGTTATTATAAGTGAATGCATTCACTCAGTAGCGTAGCTAGGAATTTTTTTCGGAGGGGACTGAGAACTCAAAAACTGGTATGTAATATACCTTTTAAAAATCGATAAACAATGGGCCTTTGTCATAAATGAGTTCGCATATAAAAATGAATTTTTAAAAAAATCATAAATTGAGTCTAGTCTAGAATCTTTGCAAATGAAAAAAAAAAAAAAAAAACCTAATGGGGAGAAAAAGTAGTTTTGTTTAGGTCGCAGTCACGTATGTGACCTTAACTTATGTCTATAAAAATATTACTATAAAAAGAAAAATGCTTCTTTTTGTGTGCAACTGCCCGAAAGATTATTTACTATTAAATTAGCAGTTTTAAGATAATACCAGTAATGTTTTGCATTAGAGTGTAAAAGAGTTGTGTAGTCGATTTCCCTGCATAATAGTCGCACTTAGAATAGCACCCTGAAAAATTGGCAAAAAAAAAAAAAAAGTGCGACTACTACGCGAGTAAACACGGTATTCACGAAAATGTAATTTTCTCCTTATCTTATGCTTACTTATTTCGGGGATGGCTGCAGCCCCATCAGCCACTCCCTGGCTACGCCCCTGCATTTAACGGGGTGCAATGAAACATGTTTGATTGTACCCCATCTACACAAGTATTTCACTGTAACCCAGATTGTGGCTACAAACTGAATAAATTTTTACTAATTCCTAATATTTATTTTTTTGATTCTGCCTTTGAAAGTGTGAAGACCTCACCATAGTGATCACAATATTTAAAAAATAAATAAATAATTATACATACGAAAATATGGAGGTAAAACAAAATTACTTTTAGAAACGAAATTTACTTTCAGTGGTGAAAATCCAATCATTCTCTATATCTCTCGTTGTAAAAATGCGACTGCCTCCAAATCACATCATTAACTGAAATATAATATTGTATAATTGATGTGTGAGTTTCAACTTTCTGTGACAAATCCTATTGATTTTAGATAGCATGTTTCATTGTACGTTGTGTTTCATAGTACCCCAACTTCCCCTACAGGCTGCTTTGAAATAGTCCGCAAGAAACATTGACTTGCGAGCACAATTTGGAACTACATCAGAAGGTGGGCGACTTCTGAATACTGGCATTCCTTGAAAACTGCTGGGGACCGCCGAGATGAATTTCGCACGGATTTAATATGCACGTACCCCCACACGTACATGATGGTCTTGAGTGGTACGTCGCCAGTCCAACGCCACTGGGCCATCTCGGCCTCAGACGACTACAAGGGTCGTGACTACAGGGCAAGGGCGGCTCCAGTGAGGGGGCCATAGGGGCCATGGCCCCCTCCGAAATTTTGTTTTACAACTTTAGATTCACATACTTTACGAATTCACACGTTCAATTTGCATTTTGAACAATTTATAGACCTAAGTAAAGAGTTCGATGGCCCCCTCCGAGAATTCAGTCTGGAGCCGCCCTTGCTACAGGGATAGCGAGGGTATATTCTTCTGGCTCAGTTTACGACGTTTTAATGACCAGCCGGGATTCAGTGACAAAAGCTAATGTGGGAAAAGCACAAACCCCTAAACCCACACAATAGAGTGAGCAACGGAAGATTTCTTTCCATATCAGTGTTCCGTCGGACATAGAAATACAGAAAACGGGAGAAATCAACATCGGCCTTAAATCGTCCCGCAGCTCAAAGGCATTCAACTTTTTACCATTTACTAAAGAGTACTAACATTTTGCCGCAGGTAGGACTTTTTTTTTTTTTTTTTAATGTTTGGATTTTGATATTTTTTAAATCTATCTTTACTGCATTATGTTGGATACATTAGTCTTTTTGCGTGGAAATAATTTTCAGGATTCATCGAGTTCATTAGAATCACCAGGGAAGTTTGCAAGCCCTTTTTAAGACCGTGGTTTGAAGTCGACTCTATTTGTTGTTTTTCTATAAACTTTTGGAAGACAATTCCATCATGTAGCTACTTTTAAAGTACCTAGTCTGAGAGGGAGATTTACCTTACGTATGGTCAGCATAAAATCATAGTGCCGTAAATGATAAATTTATATGAATTGTGATATTTTCAGTGAAAAAAAAAAAATTCTTAGACAAGAATTAAATCGTATACTCTTTGAAAGAGAGGCGATAAAATACACTAAAAAATGGTAGATGGCTGACTGTGAAGGTCCAAGGTTCTGATGTACCCCTACTTTAGAGGCTGTCGACCTAACGGTCTAGAGTTTTGGGCGGTTTTTTTCAAATGTAACGCGAATCCGCTTTAGAACCCCTTTAAAAGTCATTCGCCCAAGGCAACCCCTCCACTTGAATAGATAAGTCCGCACAGCTTTGCTATAATTCACAATAACAAATGAACTTTGTCCATCACAATGTTATTTTGAAATATTCTTTCTTCATGTGTAACAAAGCCTTATAAAAAATTTCATTTATAAAAACATGCCAAAGAAAAAAATACCTTAGATGGAGCCCACAAAAGTCTTTGGTAGTTTGGTTTGGTGATTTGCAAGCCCTGTTATACTAATTGGACGAGTAACTCTGCTCTCTATCCAAAATGCGCTGCAGCAAGCAGAAACTTAAAGAGTGCTTTATTTGTCAGATATGATCTCTTTCCTCATCTGGCAAGTCCCATGTGGTCTAGTGGTTAGGATTCCTGGCTTTCACCCAGGCGGCCCGGGTTCGATTCCCGGCATGGGAAGGAGGTTCCATGGTGTAATGGTTAGCACTCTGGACTTTGAATCCAGCGATCCGAGTTCAAATCTCGGTGGAACCTTAGATTTTTCTTTTTTTCTTTTTATGGTGAACACTTTTTTTTTAAAGCTGGATATGCCAATCTTATATGCTCCGTCACTACCTTCCATTTCATTCTTTAGATTTCTTCAATTTCAAAATTGTATAGTTTTCGAGCATAAATGATGGACTATGGCTAGTAAAGTAGTAATAAACATTAACGATTAGCATTTTTGTCCTCAATAAATCCAGGCTGGTAAGAAAGCAAACCGAAAAAAAACAATAATTAATTATAAAATACAACGAATCAAATTTCTCATATTTAAAACGGTAACATTCAAACTTTTTACCTGTATATGAATAAGATCCGAAACAGACCATTTTCGAGAAATTGCATTAATACTGAAAACGCAATGAAAACTATATAATTTCAACATCTGGACAATTAATACTAGTTTGTTTCAAAATCGTTTATAAAACTTTGATTTCCAAAAGTCATAGTGCTTAAAATAATCCTCTTGATGTAATAGTTATTATTTATTGATTTCAGTTGAACGTTTGAACATAAATACTCGGCTAAATCACAACCTATTAAAAATTCAAGTTTTGTCTTTAAGTGAATTTAAAATTTATCGTAGATTTAAATGTTTTGCGTATTATCTAAGTTACCAGCTTCCACAATTGATATTGAGCCTTAACTTTCTCATTTCCATCTACGGACAAAATTTGGAAGCATTTTCCATTAAGAATTGCACAAAAGGTTTCAAAATCATCTAGAATGGAAGTTTGATTCATCCCACCCTACTACGGGAAGCAGTCCCTCTAATGGTCCGGAGTTGTGGGTGTTTTAATGCATATGGAACGCGAATGCGGTCTCACCATGGCACGACAGTGCTTATGTCACTGGAAATGGTAGATGGGCGAAGCGCAAAGGTCCCATCGCACGTCCGTCGACCTAACCGTTCGGAGTTTTCCGTGGTTTTCTCCGAAACGTAGCGTAAATACAGGTTAGGACCCCTTAGAAAGACCCCTACGGAGGGCATCCTCCCTTGTGTTGTCCTACTGACGAGGATTTATAAGCGGGCTTCAAACCAAGCACACAAAATTGATATACGTGTTCACAACGACAACAACGCGAATGCGCCTTGAAACCCCTTAAAAAATCCTCCATCCAAGGCATCTCCCTCTTTAGGCAGACAGCCGTCGTCGTGTAGCTTTGTCTCTTAACCATAATAACCGATAACCCATTATACTGCTGCAGAAATAATGACAGTCTTATTTTTCTAGAAGTTAGCAACACCAGTGGCGGCTCGTGGGATACAGCAAATACAGCCGGGCTGCACTTGAAATTATCGGCACATACTTTAAAATAATTTATTCTACTAATTTTCCTAAATTCAGATTAGAATTGTGGAATTCCTACGGTAAATTAAAAAAATCTCAAAAAAAAAAACAAACAAAAAAAAAAAACGTATTGTGGCCGGATCGCTCATTCAGAAAAAAAGCACTTTAATCTTCAAGCAATTCAATTGGGAAAATCTTTGGTTCAGCCCAGAGCGCTGAAAAGAAAATTGGCAGCACCGTTGCCATGACAACGACTACGTAAGCAGCCTCTCCGGCATAGGGAGTATGCAGCTGATACAGCCGATGAACCATTTTTTAACGGCGGCTGAACTTGAGAACTCGACTAACTGGTTGGCTCGGACGAGGAGTGAGGGAGGGTGTAAGGAGAATATATGTTTGGAAAACTCTCGACTTTATATTGCTGAATTTATCAAGAAGGTAAGCCTGAATAGACGCTTATGAATGGACAATTACCCATCAAAGCAGTATTGTTTTTAAGTAAGCAAGAACTGGCATTTAGAGGACATGGCGAGCGAGAAAATTCTTTAAACATGGGAAATTTTAAAGAGCTTTTAAAATTATTGATATCTGAATTAAAACAACGCCTTTTTATGGGGACATCACTGACCGATTCGCATGTTTAAAAGAAAGGAGGATTGATTTGACTTATAAAAAATCTGGAGTGACTCCACTCGACTTTCCGAACACTTACGATTAAGATCATTACCAAGCACTTAAATAAATTTTAATCGATGAATAATTCAAACATATATACCAAATTGAAACTAAATCGAATGCACCGTTTAAACGCTTGCGCACTTTTAAGAATTTCTCCCCATATGCCATTATGCCATAACATAAAAGAAAGTTTTATCGTAGCCCTTTAGGAGAACTATAAGTCCTATACACACCAAAATCAATACCGGTCTTAGGATGGTGGTTTATAACATGTATACCAAATTTGAGCTCAATCGAATGTATCGTTTAAACGCTAGCGCACTTTCAAGAAATTCCCCCCATAGGCCATAATGTAAAAGAAATCTTTGTCGTAGCCCTGTAGAAAAACTATAAGTCCTATACACACTAAAATCAATACTGGTCTTGCAACGGTGGTTTATAACATGTATACCCAATTTGAGCTCAATCGAATCTACCGTTTAAACGCTAGCGCACTTTCAAGAAATTCTCCCCATAGGCCATAATGTAAAAGAAATCTTTGTCGTAGCCCTGTAGAAAAACTATGAGTCCTATACACACCAAAATCAATACCGGTCTTGCGACGGTAGTTTATGACATATATATCCAATTTGAGCTCAATCGAATGCTCCGTTCAGGAGCTATCGTGTTCACTCACATACACACAAACACACATACACACACACACACATACACACATACATACATACATCTCGTAAAAATAGCATAAATGGATTTAGAAGCCCTCAAAACGTTTAAAAACACCAAAATCTCGAAGTCGAATTTTTTCATGATTACAATACTTTCCTTACATGGTACATGTTCGGAAAGTAAAAATAAGTAAGTTTTCTTTTTTTTTTTTTTTTTTTTTCTTCTCAAGTTATCGTTACAAAAGAAAATTCTAAGGAAACTTCGAATCAGACACGGATTAATGCAATTTTGAGGATAAGAGCGGCTGGTTGAAATTTATGTCCATTTTATGGAAGTAAAATAGGATCTCTTACATTTTTTTTATGTAATTTCTTTTTTTTTTCTCCCTCGGTGAGGGCTTAATCTGCCAGCTTTCGAATTCAGTAACAAAGATTTTCCAATCCTGTCCGGAGGAAAGGGGGGGGGGTCTCATATGCTTCCGGCTGCACTAACAGTTTTGACCACGGGCCGCCACTGAGCAACACATTTCAAATTGTTTATAAATTCCCTTGAGGAATCCAATAAATACTGCTTTTGGCTTCATTTACATTGTTAATCTAGAAGACCAAACATATTGCTTTAATTAGGAGTATGAAACGCTTTTATTTCGCAAGTTGAAGTTAAAGATCGTAAGAGATCCTATCATTTCTTCTGCTGCAAGGTTACCATACCACGTGTTATTCTGGTGCAGCTCATGAATTACATCGAGAGGGAAAAGTGAAAATCAGCCATTTTTTTATTTTTATTTGCACATGCTATCTGAGCAATCTGTGGTGTTACGATTACTTTAATGTCAGAATACAAAATGTACTTTTTATATTTTGAAAATACAAAATACATTCTCGAATAACTGTTTTTATGAGAAAAAATACAAGATACAAATGTATTTTGAAAATGTATTTCAAATACATGTACAAACCAACTCTGCCTACAATCCGGTGCAGATTTGTGCTACCCCCCCCCCTCCTCCCCCCCAAAAAATTAACACTGGCATTTTTACATTTTAACACTGAATTTTAAAACCTCAAAATTTCTATTCTCCTGAAATTTTATATGTATATTCGTTAGGTCTGAGAATAGGTTTTTAACTATATGCCTCATACCCCTAAGTCATAAGGGCAAACCATACCAAAATTTTTAGCACCAGAGTGCTATTAATTTCAATCAGGTTGCTGTAGTGCAAGCCACGAATCATGCTGTAGTGCGAGTCCACTCAGGCGCGGATCCAAGGGGAGGGCGGTGGGGCGATCGCCCCCTCCTGAGAGAAATCCAAAAATCTGTCAAAATATATTATGAAAGTATAATGAAAATTATGTAGCCTTTTTCTAAGGGGTGTATTGCGGGTACTACACCCTGTCCTTTTTAATCATCGCTCATATATAGATTTTATCAATAAAATAATTAATTACATTAATTGGTATAATTGATTGTATTAATTAATTATAAAATGATTATGCGCATTCTACCCCCCCCCTGTTTCAGGTACAAAATCGCCCCCTCCTTGAGTAATTTCTGGATCCGCCCCTGAGTCCACTGTACATTAACAAAACATGCATTAAACACGATTATTATTACCTGCGCGTAAACACAGCAGTAAAACGAAGTCCATTTTTAAAAATCGTGTCATTCAAGAAAAGCAAACAGAGAAAACAAATTTTATAGAACAAAATGCATCACAATCCGTTCCGTTTTGCTTCTATATTCTTTTCCTTTTTCCCCTCCTTAATGGTTCATATAATTGCTTATCTGTCATGTCTGACCATAGCACATCAGCTACTTAAGTAAGACATTTTCATCTTTATAGCACGATAAGGACTGTATTTTGTATACAGTTATCGCAGATTTTTTTCTTAAAAAGAAAGTACAGTGCTGACATTTTGCCGTTGCAGAAACCCTACTTCTTATCCGTCTGCGCAGTAAATTTTTGTAACAACAAAACTAAATAACATTTAAAAAAAAACTGCTAAGTATGCATATGATGTAACACACTCAGCTATTGATTCTATTAAGGAAAACAAGGCCTCAGTAGATGTATGATAAGATGGCGATTTCAAAGGCTAATCATTGCGCCTGGAAATTAAGGAATGATTTATTTTCTTAATTGTTATCACAAAAATATGTGCATAATTCAGTTGTAAATTTAAATCAGTAAGTAATAGTAGCGTATATAGGGTTCCATTTCTGTGTGTGTGTGGGGGGGTGGGGGGCGATCTAGTATTTTAAATTTTATTGTTACTAGAGTTAATATAAATGCTTTAAAATCTCCGCCTCCCCCCCACCCTTAAATAAGCCCTTTATAAATGAGACAAGAGCATCTAGAAAGTCATTTTCAGAATAAACACAAATAATTAAATAAATAAGCATTCACTAAACAGAATGTACTGTGAAGTCTCTCTAAGACAAATTTACATTTGTAATTTAATCAATTACTTACTATTCATAGCTGGATGCTCCCGTTCTTCGCACGGGAGATTAGCATGCTTTTTCGAAACAACACACACACTCACACATTAAAAAAATCAAAAAAGAAAACTGCTATTAAGGTTATTCCCCTCGAAAATCATACAACTTTTGAGCAGCTTAAAATATTGTTCTAGAGACTCGGAAAAATTTAGAATGTCTTTTGACAAGTTGTACTGTGAACTGTTACGAACAATGAACAAATAGGGATAGGAGTTACGGAACTCCAAGGAAAAAATACTAAAATAAGAATTTCGCAATATTTCGAAAAAAATGTAACTCCTCGGCCCATTTTTGTGATGAATTTTTCTGAAAATTACATGAGACATGCAGCTTGACTGTTAGCATGAGTCCATAGTGTATCGAGTGTAGAAACATTATTAATATTTTCGAGTGTTTAATATCATTGGTTTGTTTTTAAAGCTGTTCAGAAGTTCAGTGACGAAGATCGAATACATAATTTTGAGAAATCGCGAAGTTTTTAAATGTTTAAGTCAACTTTTGATAGGAAAAAAATCGGGTATTTTTTTTTTTTTTTTTTTAACGATTTTTAGATTACTTGCTCGAACAAAGAGAGAGCTAACTGTGCACTTTCCCAGGATGAAAACTATCGATCACGACGACGAGACAGTGATTTAGAAGCGGTTCAAACGTTCCGTCCGCGAAAATGCGTTAAAGTCAACTTTGAAAGTCCAAAATTTTCTGGAACATTCTAGAAAATCTTAAAATGTTCTATCGCATCCTGAAACATTCTCCAAAATGTTGAAACTCGATTCCCAGTCAATTGAGGACTCACGTGACCGTATGTGGAGCTTCAGCACCCCATCCCCTCCTTTCCTCATCACTAGGGCCCGCATTTATATGCACAAAAAACTAGAGAAATATGCACATAAATATACACGAAAATAGGCAAAAATATGCATAATAATAATATGCATAAACAAAACATGCAAAACTCAAAAATCTGCTCAAAAATAATGGAATATCCATTAACATATGCAATAAACATATTTCCAAACAAGAAAATTAAAAAAAAATACATATCTAATATAAACTATATGCAAAAAATAAGAATTATTTATTACATGCAATAACTACATATTGCTTTAAGGGTTCAAACCTGGAGTCACAGATTGGATGGTTCAAGATTGGTGATTTTCACGGAAAATACTCTTTAAATACAGAAAAAGACATTTCTACACCACGACACAATCGGCGCGTATTTATAGCTTGATACATCTTTTATATTCAGTTCGTCAGAATTCGATAACTCTTCAAGGGAAGATTCTCCTTCAAAAATTGGCTTAATGATCCTGAGCTCTTTAAAGTCTGAATTTTTCCAGCCAGGATAAGAAAGTTTTTCTTCTATCAGATCCAGTTTTTATCCCAGTACATCTTCAAATTTTTCATCCAGAGTATCTGTATATTGAACTGATTGGGAAAGTGTTAGTTTTTAAGATTCAAGAGCTAAAATTGTCTTTGGTAAAACAGAGAAATCCGCTAAATATTACCGCTATGGCATCTGTATAGTAGATGATTGCATAAGTAGCTCTTGCGCAGTTTCTATCGACGCCGCCGCTTCAGTTGGTTCAAGATAGCTACAAACAAACCTTTTGATCAAATCGAAATTATCATAGTAAAGTACTGCTTGGATCCATGCACCCCATCTTGTGATTACAGGTTCTGGGGAATGGGTATATCTAGCGAGGTTTTTTGAAAGCCTGTGAACGAGATGCAGCTTTCAGAGAAATTTTAGTTCAAGCAGGTTCAGGTTTGTATCAGCGCCTTCCGGAAAAGAGGGAAATTTGGAATTTTAGCGGGGGAAAAACAGAAAAGCCCGTGAAAATAATTTAACGAGCATGCTTTTGTTTGCTAAATGCCAAAGAGTTAGATTTGTAAGCCAGTATATGCAGTTATATGCACAAAAGCCCAAAATATGCACATATATGCGCGAAAGTCCAAAATATGCTGATGTATGCATTTATATGCAAATACATATAAATCCGGGCCCTACTCATCACCATCCTCCGGAAAGAAAAAGGGTGGAAAAAAGGAAGAAAAAGAAAGAAAGAAATTGCTTGAGGGTAACTTTTTATATTGTACATTTTATTTATGTCAAATGAACATTTAAAAAAAAATTCTCCTTCTCAAACAATATTTCTGCATCTGCTACTGTTCCAGTTGGTCCAAGGATTTGCCGTTTAAGCAATAATTTCGAACATTCTGTCTAGAGCATTCTAGAACATTCAGAGAAATTCTGAGTCGTCGCTTCCCTTTCGGTCCTCGATTCTCAGCTGCTTCAAATCTGTTTGTGCGATGTCCTCTTTTGAGATTTTTCTTAAATTAACAAAATATTCCCTTGAATTTAACAAAAATATTTCTTTGAAATAGATCCAACCATAATTCTGTTGAATCATCAAAACATTTTTTCTTTTTCTAATAAATCTCCGCATGAACATGTAAACATTCGCCAGACAGAATGTCTTGTCAAATTTTCAGTGTCTTATATTTCCATTTTACAATAGGCATCTATTTATTTATTTCCACATGCTTTTACAGACCGCTGAGTGCAGGGATATTTTTGTATTGGATAAATAATGCACTTCCATTCATAAAATTCATTTGAAATTTTTCGATTCCAGAAACTTTTGTTGCCATGAATTTTAATATTTTCCTTCCCGCGCTTTTTTTTCTGGATAAGTGTTTTTCATTTCTTTTAGCAATCAGTTCACACTAACAGCTAGTTATCGATGAAAAATTAATAATATCGTTTTTGCACGAGACATACAGCTTCACTGGTAATGTCAGTCCATAGTGCATAGTGCTTTTATAAAACTTTTGGAAAAAAAATCTTCAACATGGAATTGCACGGCAAAAAGGTTTCGAAAAGCGGCGTATCCTGCTAAATTTTCTATTTAAAAATTTTGAAGTGCATCGTCTGTAAGGATCCTTCGATACGCCAGTGTAGAAAAGCGTAACATTACTGTGAAATGAATAATCAAATTACTTTGATACCAGTGGCGTAGCCAGAAATTTTTCATGGGGGGGGGGGGGTTACGACTACTGGAACTCACGTAAATTCATACGTGTGTTGTGTGTGATAAGGGATTGAAGAATATACATTTTGTATGGCAAAAAAATTCTCAAGGGGGGTGGGAGTTGTGACCCCCCTATTCCTCCCCCTTGGCTACGCCACTGTTTGATACATATTACTCTGATATATACCAAATTACTGTATACTAGTATATCTATTATTGGGACATCTCTGGGACCCACTGAGGTCGGTGGCTCTCGGCAATCGCAGACCAGCCGACCTGACCAGTCCAGGCTTGCAATCAATGGTCAAGACATCATGTCTACAGATATTGATGATTTTTTTCTTTTTTTTATTTAGTACTACCCCATTAGATGAAAAATGCAAGTTTTCAGCTTTTTCGAACAATTTATTTGCGAGTTATAAATTTTTGAAATTTGGAAAACGTCGGAAATTATGAATGGTATAGTAATCATTAAGAGATTGTAACACTGTTTGACCCAGAGAGTCGAAATTCATGCAGTTTCGTTCACTGTTTTGAGATCTTAAATAAAATAACTAACCAAAAATAAAGATAATAAACTTTTTGCGTCTATTTTTTTAATTAACTTTAACTGCAGTTAAATTTCTACGCCATCACGATTCTGGATATATTTCTCGCCTCTTTTATTGATTACGAGGTTTTTTTCAGCCGGAGTATATCAATTTTATCTCAAAGAATACCTCCAATTTCAAGAGATATGGAATTTTATTGAAGCTGCCGCAGTTTTGAAGTTTGGTCAGAAGATTAATTCGCAACCCTTCCTTTGTGTTTTCTGTTTTGCAGTTCAGATATAATCTCGTTCGTTCAGCTTATAAACAAATATTTTTGATCGTTCTTAATTCTTTTTAACGTAGATTACTTTCCTCCATAAAGATCCTACGTAAAGAAAAAAAAAATTACCAACATCGTTGACAGAATAAGTTTTATTTGTTCGGTAATTATCATAATAGGCTGATCCAACTTTTTGCAGTTAATCGGTGACCGCTAATCGCTTACGAATGAATCAAAACCACACAAAAACAAGAAAAAAACTTTTTAATGGGCAATTCTTCATTAAGTTACAAGGCATACGTATGGATTAGCATAACTGGCTGAGCCTTCCCTTCCCACACACGTGCACTTTTAGAAAACTCAGATTTTATATTTTAAAAATCTGACCTTTCTAGGGAAAGGCACAAGAGCATGGCAGCTTGTGCCTTTTCCTAGAAATGCCAATAACTATTAGAGATGAGACGGGCTCAGCCCGAGCCCGAAAGCCCGAGCCCGAGCCCGGGCCCGACTCGGGCTCGGGCTCTGTAATTCACGATTGCGTTCGGGCTCGGGCGGGCTCGGGCTCGTGAAAAATTTCTCCTTTGTTGAACATACTCCTTGAAACAGATTTTAAAAAGTGATTCATGGGATAAATAGACGTACTTATTTCAAAAAATAGCGGCACGGGGGACTAGAAGGTGTGTGAAGCTCCAAAAATTATTGTATCCTATTAATAAAGTAGTTAATTTTATTTGTCTTTAGCTGAAATTTCGGGCTCGGGCGGGCTCGGGCTCAAACTTTAATAATATTGCTCGAGCTCGGGCGGGCTCGGATTAAAAGTCTTCGGGCTCGGGCTTCAAAAAATGAGCCCGAACTCATCTCTAATAACTATAATTCATTGAGAGAATGCAGCAGTGGCGCAGCGAGAAATTTTTCATGGGGGTGGGGGGGGGGTTACGAGAACTGCAACTCATATGTATACGTGTGTGTGATTAGAGAGTGCGAAGAAAATACATTTTGTATGAGAAAAAAAATCCTCATGGGAGTGGAGAGATTATAACCCCCCTAACCGCCCTTGTGGCTACGCCACTGGAATGCTGTGAAAAAGTTTTCTTCTTTGGGGGTGGGGGGTGGGGGATGGGGACTCATTTATCATTAAAGATAATTTTTTTTTTCAGTTTCCAAAACTGCAGACCCTGAGATCGACAGCTGCTCGGTAGGCCCGAACGTAGGACCTTCGCATTTAAGCCGACCTACTATGTACAGCAGGTATGAGGTATGAGCAACCTTTGGAAAGTTCCGGGACAAACTTTAGGATGTTAGCGGGCCGTATAATTGGGAGTTTGAATAGTTTGTGCGCGGGCTTGATATTTTACGCGGGCCAGATCAAATGCCTCGCGGGCCACATCCGGAGATTGCCTGTATAGGAGGTACAGCTTCTTATGCGATGGGCCATGGTGAGTTCCAAGCCGTCTTTAGTTGTTGTTTTGTTATGGCAACGCTACGCATAGACAATGTGCCTAGGATAGGGGCTGCCTTGTTCGGAGGATTTTTTAAGGGCTTCTAACGCGTATTGAAGTCACCTGACATCTGGAGAAAACCGTCCAAAACTTCAGACCCGAACCTTCTTCAGATTGACGCTATTTGGCTCACAGGGAAGAACAAATTCTTCTCACGGTTGTTTGTTATCTTTATCTGTTTCTTGGTGCATTCTCTCCAAGTCAGTCATCGGCTATCTCATTTAGATCCACTATCTGGCATTTTAGTGACCTTGATAGCGGGCTTCCATCAGCTTGGCTAACTGCTTAATACAAATGTTTATTGTTCTGTAACGCTGCCCTCCTGTAATTTCATCATTCACGTTGAAATATAAATGCACAAATGTTTCATTATATCAACAAGCGCGATCGTTGGTGGTATATACATCTCATCGATAGAAAAGCAGTTCTTAGGTCAGACGCTTATTAAGGGGAATACACTGTGTTTTTTTTTTTTTTTTAAACATAAGAGTTTTCTTTAAATAGAGCAACTATTTAAATTTTTTAGAAAATGGAAAATTTAAATATTGTTTATGATTGAAATGGAGATTTTTACACTAAAATAATAAACTATAGTTTTAATAAAATCGAAGCAATGCACTTTTCAAGCACGCCAAATTTGTAAATGTAACGTCTTCAAACTTTACGATACTTTGGACATAACTTAAAAGTAAAAAACTTCACTTTTGATGTAATTTTCCGAGATCCTGTAAAAGAATTTTGAATGAAGGCTAAACCTTTTTAAACGTCTATATTACTTATTGTACTGAGTGCTTGAAATAGATTAATGTCTCTAAACTGCTATAATCCGTAATGCATTAGAATCCTTTTAAGTGCTCCTGTAAAAAAGTTATAATTGCTACTTTCACTATTTTTCATGCACAATCTTGTTTTGTAATCCTTAACAATATGAATTAATTTTGTTTTGTTTGAAATAGATGAATGTCTATTCTTTGAAAAATTATACTACCTATAGAGGATAATGTAGTTGAATTTTTTTTTTGTACTCCTGCAGAACTGTAAATGCTACGTCCACCATTTTCAGTACTATTGTACTGTCATAAATTCTTTATGTGCCTAAAAATAAAAAGAATATACTCTAAAAATTCAAAATTTCTATTAGCTCGCTTCAAAATTGTATAGGAGTGTAATAACTTTCGTTTTCAAACAAAGGATTTGTCTCGGGATCTAAATTAAAAAAAGCAATTGATATATTTCCCTCGTTCTATCGTCTCGTAGTGGCCAAACCTCGCAAGAATTTCCAGGTACTATGAGACCCGGGAATTTTAATAGCCAATAAATGCATCTTTTTTTGGACATAGGATTATCTTATAAACCAGGTGATCCGCAGTAATAAAAGTTGAAACATCACTCAGAGAGTAGCTTTTTCGTGACTTCTATTGCTGTGTAAATCTGTGTGGAAGCTCTTTGTGAAAATGTGTTCTCTAAACCAGAAGTCTGGATTAATTTTTGTCGACAAACAGCCCGAGGATCTTCTCCAGCGCTCCGTGGATTCCATCTAGTTTTGTCCAGACGGTACCTAACATTTCCAGGTACCGCCTACCCTGTCCAGCTCCGCAGTATTTTTCATACATACATACAGGTAGTGGAGTAGCCAGAAATTTTACGTGAGGGGGGGTTACTACTACTGCAACTCACATATATGTATACGTATGTGTGATAAGGGAGTGAAGAATATACATTTTGTATGGCAAAAAATTCCTCATGGGGGGTGTGACGCCCCTATACCCCCCTTGGCTATGCCACTGCATACAGGTGAAAGTAATAAAAGGGTATTAAAAAGAGCGCTTGTAATAAACAAGTGGACATTTTCACCCCAATAGACACTATCTTCAGATGGTGTTTTGGTATTAGTGTGCGAGAATATTCCGACCAATTAGTTCTTCGTACGCAACACTACGTGCAGTTAAAAATAATGATTTTTTATAGGTAGAATTCATGTAACAGAGAATTATTTTTTAGTTTAATATTAATTTTGTTAAATGCTGTATATAATTTTAATCGTACGGTGTAAGGCAGTACCATTTACCATTTGAGTAGATGGTTTGGTTGGTTTTGTGTTAATGGCAAGAGTGTAAATGTCGGGCTTCAGATACCTGCCCTGCTTGAACTTCAACTTAAAAATAATAAGAACTCATCAGAACTTCAAAATATCTACGCATCTTTATCGAGAAAACATTTAGTCTGCTTTCAACGCTCTTCTCACTTTTTCACCTCAATCTTGATTTTCTGGAACTCTTTATCAATTTTAAGAGTTTTTTTTTTTTTTTTTTTTTTTTTTTTTTCCCTCTCTTCGAAAATGGCAATAATTTTCTCGGGCATTCTTCTGGACCAAGACCGCTTTGTCCTCCGCGTGCCATTCTGATCACCTCTCGAGGTATGAAGTGACAGAGAAAGCAAACGTCGTGAAGTGGTTTCTTCTGGGTTATTTGGTAAGCTCAATGGGCCCCTCAAGCCGTCACAGAAGCTGCCTCATTTCCGAAGACAAAGACTGGAGTGTGTCTGGCGACGAACACAAGCTGTGTGTTATTCCGTGCCTGCGAAGGGAAGTGCAACTTGAAACCTACTTGCTGATCTCCTCGAGAGGAACTCGATATAAGTTCGCGAAGGATAGAAGAAGAAAAAAACGAGGAAGAGGCCCGGTTTTCTGATGGATGAGTCTGTGGAAGGGATGTTTTTTACTTGCTTTCAAGTTTAATTTGTTATCCTGCCTGCAGCAGCCTCGGGAAGGTCGGGTTAGATTGGATGGAACTCTGCTCTCATGTCATCTGAAGAGTCGAGCTGCCAGAAGATGGCAGCGAAGATACCATCGGAAGAAGATAAGATCGTCTGCCACTTCTGTGTCTAACAGCGATGTAAATCAACAGAATGTGCAACATAAAAATGGGGGACCATCTTTGTTATTTTCATAACATTCGATCAACCCTGAAAAGTTGAAGTTTGCGATAGCACCGCATTCCATCCAAAATGCGGAAGGCAACACAGTAGACCATCGTTCAGATACATTTATCATTTATGCGTCGTTTTAGAGATGTCCCAACTCCTGACTCATTTTAATATAGAGATCTTTGCCTCACTTTGGTTGAACCTCATTTTAGGACTCCAGTAGCTTTCTTGTCATTCACTGCATTGCATGAACTTCTAATTATTATCAGAGTAGCCAAAATAAAAATTAATATGTTTTGCGTTAAAAAAAAAAAAAAAAAAAAAAAAAAAAAAAAAAAAAAAAGTTTAAACATGAAAGATGATTAGGGAAATAACAGTGAGCAGAAAAAAGGCCACCCGGAAAACACGCGTCGGTCAGTAAATAAAAGTCATGTAAATATTATTTATATTTTACATTTTAATAACGTTAAAAACAAAATGTGCATTCATATACACTTTTTTCTACATATATAGTGCTACAAAATTTCTGCATTATTTGCTAGACTTTTAATAGTACTCTACTTTTGATAATTTTATGATGTAACATGGTCGTTATATGCTAGTCGATGAGGCAAGGGATCAGATAGACAGAAAAATTTTTCGGGGGGTGATATGAGATAAAATTTTGTAATAATAAACTTAATTTCTTATCGACGACAGTTTGAAAGTTCCGCAGGGGTATTTATCCCGATATCCCACTCCCTGGTTATGCCCCTGCAGTGGCGTAAGAAAGGGGGGAGGCTCTGGGGCTCGAGCCCCCATACCTTTGGAAAATGATTGAAAATAACCATGTATCAGTGTCTTTTTCAGTATCCAGAATCGATGAAAACATACTGAGCCCCCCCCCCCAACCTACCGAATTTCTATCCTACTGCGCCCGTTCGATGAAGAATGGGATAGGGGAAACCTAGCGTTGAATTCAAGCCGATAGAAGACCAATTTTGCATGTATAGCGAACGTGCACGTTCAATCTGATGGGCCAGATATCATTAATCTGGGTTTGGTCATTCGGTTTTAAATACTGCTTAAACCAAGACAGTCTATTTATGTAGAATCATAAGTATATAAGTAGTAGTAGATAAATGAGAGTTCTGCTCATGCGCAGCCATGTTAATCGTGCGCAGCCATACAAGTGCGTTCCCTGGGTCGAGAGAGAGAGAGAGGGGGGCGTGGTCGGACCGGATGTGGGGAGCGGATGTTCAAAGGGTTGATAAGAATTTTTTTTTCCTTTTTTCAAATAAGGGGACTTGTAATTTTTTTCAGATCGTGACATATTTTTCAAATAAGGAGACTTGTAATTTTTTCAGACTTTAACAATTTTTCAAATAAGGATACTTGTAATTTTTTTCAGATTGTGACATATTTTTGAAATAAGGAGACTTGTAATTTTTTCAGACTTTAACATTTAGTATCAAAATAAGCGACTTTGACATAATTTTAAATAAGCTATATGAATTAAACCTGAAATAAAAAATATTATTATAAAAATGAGGACCCACCAGCCGCCCGGTAGAATATCTACCGCCTCATTTCAAATAAAAATTCTTACTGTGCCTTTCCCCATCACGCTAGCCTCGCATGAATGGAGACAGGGCGTAGCACAGAGGATGCGTTGTTGTTTTTGTTTCTTTAAATAATAATTAACTATGTGGAGTAAAGAAATGAACAACATCCCCAGGAGGCCTATGAACTTTAATTTTAAGTTAAATAAGTAATTTTACAACAAATATTTTTTTTAATCAAGAATTAATTTATTTTTTAAACAAGTTTTAATTTTAAGTTAAATATTTTTCTAAATTTATTTTTAATCAAGAGTTTTAATTTTAAGTTAATAATTTTACAACAAATATTTTTTTAACCAAGTTTTAATTTTTAGTTAAATAATTTTACAACAAATATTTTTTACCAAGTTTTAATTTTACAACAAATATTTTTTACCAAGTTTTAATTTTAAGTGAAATAATTTTACAACAAATATTTTTCTAAATTTATTTTTTAACCAAGTTTTAATTTTAAGTTATATAATTTTACAACAAATACATTTCTAAATTTATTTTTTTTAAACCAAGTTTTAATTTTAAGTTAAATAATTTTACAACAAATATTTTTTAATCAAATGTTTTTAATTTATCAAGAATAAATTTTAATCAAGTGTTTTTAATTTATCAAGAAAAAAAAAATTAATCAAGAGTTTTAATTTTTTAGCTAATTTTTGTATATCCTATTTTTGTTAAGTAGACGTTTAACACTAAAGTAGGATTTAGGATACCCATATATTTTCTACAAATTTAATCTACTGTTAGGCAAGTGAGAAAATTATACCATAGAAAGATTTTGGATATAGTCTGATTTGGATATAGTCTTATATTCTATTGCGAGAAAACCACTTTAGCCATATATCCCCCAAAACTCAAGTTTTTGTATACGAAATGCATGAATACGCGTTAGATCCCCTTAGAAAGTCTTCCTACCAAGGCACCCCTCATCCTAGGCAGATACCCCCGCGTGCAGGTTTGCCTTAAAACACAAACAAACAAAGTATTTATCTAAACATTTTTTCTTACCCACACATTTCTGATAGATTTTAGGCAGCGATTATACTAGTTTATATTTTCTATAGATCAATTAGAGAAAAAATTACATTTTTAGTAATCCTACAAAACATTTTTACTGTATATCCCAAGTAGAGTAACATGATTTATAGAATTTCAATACGATACGAGTTAGATTGTTTATGTGCAACACTCATTTTAGTTAGACAATGAAAGCATAATTTTATGCATGCATTAATATTTTTAGAGGTATGCACTAAACCTATTTTATAGAAAGGTGAGCATAACTAGCACAAACTTTTAGACTAGATAGTACTATTGTTAGAAAGTTGAACTATTGGAAATAAAAATTGAAGATCCGTTTTAGCACAATTGCATGCACAGTTTTATACTGCATGTACATAAATATCTTTCAATACTTAGATAGTTTAAATCGAAAATCATTACTTAAACTAAAAAATACAAGGTTTTTACTTACGTGAAGCCACATCTTGCGAAATCTTCTAGTCTCTGGACAAAGTACCAACATCTATACGGCTAGCAAGACCGGAAAATCGAATAATGATTTAAAATACATTATCCCTAATTCCCGGTCCAACTAGCACATGTTCATTAATTCTTAATCTTGGCTGAAATAGGTATATTATTTTGACACTAAAAACAAAACACATTTGAAGATATTAAACGCTTTAAAAGTAATTTTTTTTCTTATAACAATTTACCAGATTCACAATGCTATTTTATGTAGGATAAAATTAGTTAGCAAGCGAAAATTTAATCTTAGTTAGAATTTACTGAAATACAAATACCATGCATGCCTTATTTTCTATTAGTAGAAAGCCCTCAAACCCCAGTTTTTGTATACAAACTGCATAAAGTACTTCTACCGATAATGCTATTAATATTAATTACACTGGATTACCCACTTAAAATTTCGCGAAACACCAAAATACAGAAAAACATGCATTAACAAAAAAAATCACACTTAAAAGTACAACACATCAAAAGTGCAACTATAAGAACCACATAATTATTTTCAATTAGAATTACGGTATCAACTTATATGTAACTAAAATAATAGAAAATATTACACTTACCCTGTACTTGTACACGCGAGAGGCGAAAATAATAAAAATATTTAAATAATTCGCAAATAATGCAGCACACAAATTGCACAGCATAAGTAAAATCCACGTGCTCGCCATATTGCTGATAAGAAATTTAGAGATAAGAGAGTGCCTTGAGGCTCTACAGAGCCGGTACAATAAGAGTTGGCCAGTTTACCGATAAGATAAAACCAGGGAGGGTGCTAGGGGTATGCAATTGGGGACACGTGTTTCATTCTACGTTCAAAAATGGGGACTTATGGATTAAGATCATGTTAGATTAAAGCCATTTCAATAAAAATCTATCCTTTTTGTAAACATGGGCATTATATCCTAAATTAAAATATCAAAGTTAAGCTACAACGATTAATATATTTTACGTAGTTTAGGAAACTAATGAATCATTAAATTAATTTCTGTGAAACAATTAGTAAAGATCATTATACTAAAGCAAATTATTTTTGTTAAGTTTTAATAAATAACAGTAATAAATTATAGGCATTGCAGATGAATGAATATTTACGTATAAAATAGGTATTAAAATTATTGTTTAAAACAATTTTTAGAATAATAAACTAAAATTTTTATTTAATAAAATCATAAACTAAAATTATTAATGAAAACTTGTTAATAAATTAAACATATCAAAATTTTTACACTCAATTTTTTTTATAGACTTAAATTTTACATAGACATCCTTTTAATAAATGCATAAACTAAACTTATTGTTTAAAACAATTTTTTACAATAATAAACTAAAATTTTTATTTAATAAATTCATAAACTAAAACAATTTTTACAATAATAAACTAAAATATTTATTTAATAAAGTCATAAACTGAAATTATTAATGAAAACCTGTTAATAAATTAAACTGATTACTCTAAAAGATGGCTAATCACAACATATATCGGAAAAAATATAAGCAATTATAATACCTGAAAAATACCGGACAACACTCTTGTTACATGCGGACAAAACATCTGTTTGCACGGCTAAAGTATTCTTGGGTACCCGTTGCAGGAGAACTTACCTACGCCCAACCTACAAAGTCTACAAATTTAACGGCAACTGATTTTCTCTTATCAGGTATCACAGATCAGATAAGAGATAAGGAAGTGACATGCGCAGAAGACACGTGATAGTGACGTGTGCAAATCTGTGTTGATTGAATATCCGGTAGGTTTCTGGCAGGATGTACATTGAGTGGCAACTCTTAGTAACAGGCTAAGACAAGTTAGATGATGCAATATCTACAGGGTTGAGGAAGGTAGAGGGCGCTTGGGTAATCACGTGATTTTTTAAAGAACCAGTAAAGACATTTTAGTTAGATAAAGTGGCCAGGTGTGTGTTGTGAGACTCCCTTTGCACTGTGTGCGCCTATACTTAAGACGTGTGTTTTAATTGATTTTTCGCCGAGTTTCAAAAATGTCTTTGCTTGAATCGATCGAAAATAACTTTAACATTGAATACACTCCCGAGTTTTATACTCAAAGTGATGCCGATGTGTTGCTGCAAGAAATAATACAATTGCCTTTAGATGTAAAGCCTCTGCAAAGTATTGAAAAGAAAATTTCCCCCGAGTTTTATACTGAAAGTGATGTTGACGTGCTACAGCAAGAATTGTTTCAATTACCCCTGCAAAGTAGTGAAAAGAAAATTTCCTCGACCCGTAAAGTAATTACTTTTGCTGATGAAGGAATCAATTACAGTTTACCTGGAGCAACACTCTCTGTTTACTCTTGGATACCCATTTTGCAAAAAATACGTGAAGATCTACAGAAAGTGACAAATTATGAATTTAATATGGTACAAGTGAACTTTGGCTCTGAAGAACAACCTAAAATTGAAGATGGCAACTACGAAGATTTTAATCTAGACCTATCATCGGGTGTATGCATTCTAAGTTTTGGATCTAAACGAACTTTGGATTTTAAACCAGCGAACTGTGAAACCACTACCATTAAATTAGAACATGGTTCAATGTGTAAGATATATCCCCCAACCAACAAACTTTTAACGCATGGTATTCCTTCTGAACCTTATGTGACAGACCCGCACATTAACCTAACGTTTGCCAAAATGTACATTTATGAGCCTTCCCCGAAAAGGGTAAAGTTGGACGATTGGACGGACGATCTTTACCATAGTTTATATGCTTCTGTAAATAGTACATGGCACTTGGAAAGACTTATCTACGTTTCACTTCACGATGAAAGAACTGACTTGAAGATTTATATTAGACAATTTATTCAGAATGCCCAATTAGACTATATACCAACCGGTCAGGGAGTCGTGATGAACCCTTCCACATGGATCGAATTTATTGTAAAACTATTAGATTTTAATATAGGTCATAGCAATAGCTCTTTTATTTGTAATAATCAATTATCTGTATTTAATGATGATGGAAAATGCATCTTACAACAAATTTACAAAACCGGAGATTCATTCACGTTAAATCCAATTTCCTTAACACTTTTAAATGATCAAGTAAAAAAACTTTGCGAAATGAGAAATGAAATATTGGAATGCATTTTAAAAACGCTATATACGACGACCCTACCCCATTTAATTTTAAAATTAAAGCCGCAAAAATGTAACCGCGAACCCCATTGTACTTATGATGAGGCTAAACAACAATTAATGGATATAGTACATCAGGAAATTTTTAAAAAAATAGGCCGGGTTCAGGATCATTCTTCACAAAGGATACATACTTGTTCGAATAGAACACATGTTGATGAGCGAGAAGGTCTTATAAGTAGTAAAGCATGGTTTATGGTCAACATGTCGTATATTGCAAGAGAGATATGCGAGAACAAATGTACTTGTCATTATGACGGAGAATTTTTTTCAAACATTTTCATTGAAGACTATATGAAGTATCTTCAAAATGTACTATTTAATACATTTTTTCAACCGTTTTCAGATTTTACTAATTCTAAGGATGGCAAAACATGTGTAATTATGTGATGTATAACTAGTATTGCGATTGTAAAAAATATATTAAAACCATTGTGATTATGTAGAAAAGGTATGCTTGCTTCTACAACAGTAAAATTTTACTGACTTATGCATGCTTAGTTATAGAATACTCATTGAAAAGTTATTTTCTTAATTGTGTAAATAGTTTGTGTAATTTAAAATATATTTTTGTAAATAAATAAGTTTAAATACGAAAACATTTCTGTGTTTTCTTTGTGTGTGTTGATTACTTGCAAAATAAAAATCTATGAAATAAAAAGTGGTAAAGTTAGCATACTTGGTCACGATTTAAGGTTCTCGTTTTATACTTATCTTTTATACACTACAAGGTAAAAAGTTACAAATTTAGCAAAATTTATTGAAGCATGTATTACGGATCATGAATCTAACTACACAGAAATAAAATGTTCTGATTAAAATCATAAACTTAAGTGTGATAGGTAAAATTGCGTTACATGAGAATTCCCAAAGTACTAATTTTTTTATAAAATGAACTTAGCTAAAAAAGTTAGTTTCCATAATTTTATAACTTAATCGATTTTACAGGTTTTTCAAAAATAAAGTTAAGTAAGATAAAGAAACTTAGTATTTTTAAATAAAGATTTTTTTAGGTGTTCTTTAATGTAAAGATCTTACCATATTTTACTTGAAGTAACAGAATATTTTAAATCAGACACTATGTTTTTAAAACATTAGAGTATTAACTTAGCATATTTTTATAATTTTTATTAAGTAATGGGCTTGAATATTTTTATAAGAAATATCCACTAAGTGCACGTTACACATTTTAGTGATTGAGATGGTTATGCTTAGAAATTTTAAATAAATATGCTCTTACTGTTATACATGTTACTTGTTCAAACTAAGTGTACTTTTGATTTGTATACGTTTATGAGTTCTCATATGTTATGAAATTATTTCTCGAAAGGAACTTAACTATTAGAACTTTGCAAATTTCGTAGAAGTAGTATGCTTACCATGTTTTTGATATGTTCTTCAATGTTTGGCACAGAAATAATGAGTTATTTTAGCATAGATGTATAAACTTATCTTTATGAAATAGTTTAAAAATTTTTCTTGATAAATTAAAAACATTTTAAAATTATTTTAGTTTAAGTCAGCTCCTGATTAAAAAAAAATTTTTTTTCTTGATAAATTAAAAACACTTTTAAAAATAAATGCACTTTAAAATTAAGTACTTAAAAATAAAAACATTTGAAAATATTTAAACTGGATTAATTTTTTTCTTGATATAGATTAAAAATAAATGCACTTAAAAACATTTGAAAATATTTAAACTGGATTAATTTTTTTTTCTTGATATAGATTAAAAATAAATGCACTTAAAAACATTTGAAAATATTTAAACTGGATTAATTTTTTTTTCTTGATAAATTAAAAATAAATGCACTTTAAAATTAAGTACTTAAAAATAAAAACATTTTAAAATATTTAAACTGGATGAATTTTTTTCTTGATATAGATTAAAAATAAATGCACTTAAAAACATTTGAAAATATTTAAACTGGATTAATTTTTTTTTCTTGATATAGATTAAAAATACATGCACTTTAAAATTAAGTACTTAAAAATAAAAACATTTGAAAATATTTAAACTGGATTAATTTTTTTTTCTTGATAAATTAAAATACTTTTCTTATTAAACATTATTTTTAGATGAATTAAAAATTATTTTAGTAAAGATTTTAAAATAAATAGACACATATACACAGAAATAAAAACAAATTAGGTACAAATCAACACATTTATTTTTACATACTATAATTTAAACTCACTTTCAATAAATTGCATATAATCCTTTACACACAGCGAGTTGAAAAATTCCTTATTGAAGTTGCATTTACAATATTGATCTTTTAATGTCTTTGCAATAGTATGCATATTCAGGTAAAGATAACACTTTTTACCAACGCGATGAAATTTGTCCGCATCGGACAACTGTAAACAGCAATGTCTGTTTTGTCCGGGTGAGTTTATCTTACACCCTTCACACGAAAAGAGTTTATTTACAATAAATCGAAGTTCTTGTATACATTCTTTATAAACGTTCTCTTTGCTCACTGAAGCACTGTCATGCATGTCTTGCTGACAGGGTGTCAAATTTACACATAAGAGTTGTGGTAAGTACACAGTAAAAAGAATATCCACAAGAATTTGCGTTATTGTTGGTGAAATTTCGTTTAATTTTAATA